>JARHVA010005403.1:345000-535000 GCA_037957365.1 Torreya grandis
GACCAAATTATTTTGGAACATAAGGATATCCTCTAAACAGACATAAAGTCATGAATGAGGGTGATTATAGGGTACTTGATCAAGTGGAATAATTTATCCAAGGAGGATGCAACATGGGAGCATGAAGTGTTCTCGTAAAAATATCCACTGATCCTATGTGTCGAGGACAATTTTAGTTTAAAGGGATGGGTCATGTTATGTCCTTAACCACTAGAATGCATTTGGATGTGTTGTTGATTTATGGGTTGCATAACCTTTTACTTGGTCATGTGATAATTTATGTATATTCATATTGGTAGTAGTGTTGGCTTATTGATTATCTATAGTGTAAATAGGCTATATATAACACATAATGGTTAATATTGAAGGATCATATTAAAAATTATATTATTATATCAAGGTTGTGAATATTGTTGCATCGAATGGGATCAATCATATATTTCTAGTATTATATTATATTATCAATCAATTATGGGGAACTGTTTTATTCTTCTCTTATTATTTTGAATCACTATTTTGATATGCTCTTAATACTTATATTTCCATCCATTATTACAATTTTACTTTATCTATCTAAATAATTTTATTATAAGTCATTATTTTAATGAGATTATTTATGTGTGGTTGTTAATAATCATAAGATAAATGAACTGTTTAACATACATGTATTATAAATAAATTATTTCTATGAATAATGATTTTAGATCAATAGAAGCAGTTTTAAAATACACTGAGTAAACATATATAATTTAACATAAATAAATTTGAATAGATATTTATTTTCAATTTATGAAGTATTAAAGGAGAAGAGGGCAAGGCCAAAAATGTATCAAACAACCAATCAACTATTATTTAATTTATTCTTTATAACATTTCTTAATAAATATAAATAATTATAAGATAAACTTGACTCACATATTCAACCCTAAAATATTGACTTTGACTATAACCAATTGTGGTAGAAATCAATTGCTAATACAAAATGAAAGAACCATGAATTTTCTATATAAAAAATAGTCAATGAGTCATAATATCACTGTTTAAAGTGAAAGACCATGCTATTATTGGAATTTATTAATCTTCAGTTAGTGAATTTAATTTATACTACCCCTACATCAAGTTTTTGGGAATCTCTATAATCTGAACCCAGTAACCATTTGCCTTCCATCATTTATTTATGGTAGTTTATTTTGAAATTATATTTGAGTGTTTATTTTCATGGGCATGCAAAAAGACAAAAATAAATTTTTTTCAATCAATTTTAAGAGGATGGAATTTTTGGAGAAAGTGAGATAGAGATAATAGAAGCTTGTACTAACAATATAAGGAATGTGTGAAGAGAACAACAGAGAGAAGAAGAATATTGTAGTAGTGAACAAAGTTTTGTGTGTAGAATCATACAGTACACACATGCTACAGGCAACTCCAAATATTGGGGTAAGTTAGGAATATAGAGTAGTAGTTCTACACTAAGTTGTATGAAGTTTTTGATTGTAATTTTGAAAGGAAAATATAATACATATATTTCATGTTTTGAGTCTTCTATCTTCTCTCTCTCCTTATCTTTTGTGTTTATTTTTTATGGTTTCCACATTGTTGTAGCAATAGTTTTAGGAAAACATACAAATCCCCTACCTGCCAATAAGTGGTATCAAATCCCTATTTTTTTGGGTTATAAATTATTTATGGGTGTTCTTGGAAAATCCCTAGATCCTCCAGGTATTAATAACCTTCATATATTTGAGAAGCATGGTAGGTGGGGATAACAAAGTTTGGCAATAGCCACCAAAATTTGATGGGTAGAACTATGATATATGGGCTAAAAATATAAAAATAATCTTGGTCACAAATGACCTATGGGAGCTAGTCATTAATGGATTCATTTATACTACAGACCTAATAACCTCTGCAACCCTATCTAATTCCAAATGAAATCAATTGAAGGAAATCCATATGAAGGATGCAAAAGCCTTTAGCTTGATTGAGGCAACCTTGATAGAGGTTATTTTCACCCACATTGTAACAATAAACTATTCAAAATAGTCATGGGAAATAACCCAAAAAAACTATAAGGGGATTGATAAAGTGGGGTTGGTAAAGCTCTAGCTACTAAGGAGAGAATTTCAAAATTTACAAATGAAGGACAATGAATCTATTTTAGACTTTCACATTAGGGTTTCTACCATGATTAATAAACTTAGAATAAATGGAGAAACCATGGATGATCAAAGCATTATTGAGAAAATCTTAAAGATTCTACCTTTTAGATTTGACCCAATTGTCATAGCCTTCAAAGAGGCCAAGGACCTACCTAAAATGACAGTAGATGAGTTGTTGGGTTCACTACAAACCCATGAGTAGTGGTTGAATAGATCTACTCCTTCCATAGATTAAGCCTTCAAGAATCAAACTAATACAAGAGGTAGGGGAAGAGCAAGGAATGGTAGAGGTAGAGGTCAAGGAGGTAGAGGAAGAAGAAACATTAGAAGACGAGTTTCAAACAACCAAGAGGAGGCAAGCACATCATAGCCAAGATACCAAGATAAGAAGAAGATCAATAGTTATAATTACAGGTATGCCAAAATCAATGTGAAATGCTATTAATATAATAATTTTAGTCATTATTCTAGTGAATGTAGGAAGAAATAATGTGATCATGAAGGCCAAAATGCTAATTTAGAAAATGAGAACAAGGCTGAAAATGAAAAAAAATCAAATGTATTTATTGTTTTCAACCTTGTTGAGAGGAGTAGTGATGAAGTAAAATACTTAAATATTGCTTGTAGTAACCAAATGAGTGGTAAAAAAATCTTTTTTGCATACATAGATAATATAATACCAACTGAATTCAATATGGGAAACAACGAGAAAGTTCCCATCATGGGAAAAGGTAGAGTCAACATCTAAACCAAGTATGGTGAGAGGAGGAAGATCTAGATGTCGACTATGCCCTTGGCATAAAACATAACCTATTGAGCATTGGACAAATGGTCTAAAATGGTTATAAAATCTTGATGGAGAATGAAGAGTGTATGATATTTGACAAAGGAGGTAGTAAGAAAGTGATTGCAACAATGTAGATGACAAGAAATAAAATGTTTCCTCTTAAGATACTATTTTATTATATTTGGGAAATTAGGAATTTAATTCCTCAATAATAAAGGGTCTAGAGTATGATAAAATTAATAAATAATATGCAATAATCAAGCCATTGATTTGTGTAAATAGATTATATCTTTATCTTTCCTAAAAATAATAATAAGTGAGAAAAAATATGAATTAGCTAATTTTAGGTTGTTATGATTAAGAAAAGGTCTAGAAATATATGTGCAGGCTTGGGAGACTGTTGCAAATAGGAATCTGGACTTTGTTTCATGATTGGATAGGACCATATAAAAAAGGACATCTTGCTACCTGACACTTTCATCCTGGTCTATATGACTTTGCTTGTGAAATAACAAAGATTGAAATTCCATGGAGTTCATGTGTACCTAATTTAGTCTTCAATACCCTAGGTCCTCTTTGTGCCTAAACTTGAATGTAAAATTTGGAGAAAGGAGAGGAGGGGTTAGTGTGTAAGAGATACATTAGATACACTTCACACCCCATATGTGGGCATGCTTCCTACATACCCATTCTTTGAGGAGGGATCAAGCTATATATAGTTCTCCCATTGAAGTGCTTGGTGTAATATTGTGATGAAAATGAATGTAAATTCAAAACTAGGCATAAATGGAATGACTAAGGACTGGTGTAAAGGTTTGAATAAGCTTTAAATACTATTAGATGGATGTATTTAGAGAATAGGGAAAAGTGCTTGAGTGTTCTTACTTGTATTCTTTCTTCTCTCTTGTAAATGAGTGCTAACCCTTCTAAATGGAATTTAAATGGCCTTTTATAGGGGATTTAATGATCATGGGTTAAATTAATTTGCATTAGGCTGACATGAATTAGGATAAGGATTCAGAATAATATGACCATTAGATGCCAAAAACCACTTGGAAAATAACACCAAAAATAAGACACCCTAGGTTTCATCACTATAGTTGAAGTTTGGGTACTATTATCCATGGCTAGTGGAACTTGGGGGATAGATTAAGCATTGAAAGAGAAATTTGGGTCTATAAGGGTTTATTCTAAGAGGCTATAGATGACTAGGAATCAATGAAAACATTTTTATGAGGGTCATGAGAGAAAACAAGATGGACTTATGGATTGGGTGTCATTAGCCACACTCAAGTTACCAAACTTCACATTTTATTTGACTAAATTTGTCCCCCCTTTATTCTAGTGATATAGTAAAGCAAAAAACTAGGATAAAGGAAAAATAGAAAGCATACTTGAACTCACTTGTAAAGGTGAAGCTCATGAAGCTGTTTGATGTTGGATGTGCATAGAGAGAACACTGTGTGAAGTGTGAGTCTGTAATGAAAAACATAGAGTAGATCAATCTTTACTAGATATACTATATATAAAATAAGAATGTACAAAAACTAGGTAAGAGAGAGAGAGAGAAAAATAAAGGAATGAATATACCTCACTAGGTACATGAACCAACACAAAATCTATTATGATGTTGGATTGTGATAGGTGTGTGCTATACCAAAAGTTATATCATGAATGGAGCCGAATGCTAAATTCCCAAGAATGTGGCTTAAGAATACAAAATATATCCTTTTGGTACATTATCACCTACTAAGTGAAGGTAATAAATCATGCATGTGCCAATTGATGTTTTGATTATGTGTTTAATCCCTCTAAATAGGTGGCTCAAGAATGCAAATGCTGGCCTTTTGGCTCCATCGTTGCCTTGTGAATCGAAGATATTAAGTAATATTGATATGGAATAGATGTGATATGAGATGGATCCTGAAATCCATGAATATAATATGATCTTACAATGTTTGCATGGATAGCTAAATGTATACTACAAACTAGGCCACTCTTGGCCATTTCGAAATATGGAGATTAGGCTTGTATGAAAGCCACTCCAAAACTAGTGCAATAGGATTATGTGGAAGCCAACTTGGGAACTTAGGTACTCATAAAGTTAAGCTTGTATGAAAGCCAAACTTGAAAAGGATGCCAACCACCTCTAGTTGGAGTAAGGCATGCAACTACTGATAAAATGCTTGGGAAATAAACTAAACTTAAAAAAAGGGGAGGATCAATATGTCACACACATTGCCCACAATCAATGGTGTTTGGAACATGGATTGTAATCATGAAGTTATATCAACTACCTAATCTAAAGCTAGAAGTGAGATCCATCATGTTGTTCATGATGCCCCCTATATCTATATTCTTTGAGTAAAAACTATATTGAAACATGATAAATATGGATTGTAATAAACTAGCAAACTTTTGACTGAACTCACTTTTCTATCTATTTTTGAAAAAAACTATTTTTTCTTTTATTTGAATAGGGGCACTGAAAATAAGACACCCTACTATCTATTGCTGTGGTCTAGCTTTGGCACTATTGTCTAAGGCTAAATATGGCAACTTTTCAAGATTATTTATTTTCTATTTAGTTTGTTATGCATGGTATGATATCTGTATTTTTTTTGAGTGTTATAAAAACTATTTTTTTAACCATTAGGAGCTCTGATCTCTATGACAAAAACCCCTATTTACTACCCCCACTTCTAAATGTAGGAATGAAGATGTTGTAATAACTGCCCTAACAATAAAGAGCCCTAAAATTGTGTTATTCTACATAGATATATGATATGAAAATGATAATTGAAAATCTATCTCAAGATATAGCAAGGTTTGTATTGAGAGATTGTTAGAACAACATGGGTATGACTAGATAGATATACTAATGTAATAACATGTGAAAAGTATTGAACTATAATTGAAAGTGTTAGTTGCTAGCAAGGAGGGATGGATCATGATGTCCAACATAGCATCCAATAAAGCAAGGAAATGCATGATATGGATCATGGAATTACAAACAATCCAAAGTAATCAAGAAACAAGCACACAAAGTAAGAAGCAAGATGCATACAAAGGTGGCCAAGGGGCATATCAAATAAGGGACATGGGCACATCTCACTCAAACTAGAAAAAAATCATAAAAGGCATATTTAAATGCTACATACACATACAATTGAAACAAGCAAGTTGGTGTGGAAGCCACAATCATGTAGATGAGTATAGGCAAAGGGCATTGGCAAATGTCCTAAAGCACATACATGAATATAAGAAAAGGACATTGAAAAATATCTTAAGGGACATATAGGAGACAAGAAGGAACTAGAAATGCAATCCAACAAGCTATGCTAATAAAGAAGAAAAATCATGTAAAAACTGGAAGGATAGAATCATATCTAACTAATCAAATCAAAAGTGAAAGTATGCAAGCTATGTTTAGTACAAGACTAGTTATATAATACGAGATACATAAGTACTAGATAATAGTAAAATGTTTATATAATAATATATGTAATCTAGTAAGTAATGTACATTAGCATGATAAATTAAAATGTGTAGTGTAGGAATGACATAACCTGGATGGTGCAGTCATGTAGATTATGCCCCTAGTGGGTATGTATATTGAAGTAGGTCTTGAATGTAGATATGGGATGCCCACTAAATAGGTAGAGTGAAGCAATCAAGGATTTAGATATCACTACACACACTCAAAGATGATCAAGTGAAGCATGGTAATGAAGATAAATTGACATACAAAAACATGAAACAACAAATGTAAGTCCTAGCAAAGTAGTAGTAATGTAAAGCATGGATAATGCATACAATCAAAAAGTTTGTGTTGTTTTTACATTTTTGAATGTTTTTGGAATTTTAGAATGTTATATTATTTTTTAATTTTTTAATTTTGAACTATGTACAATCAATCAATAGAGATTATACACAAAAGAAATTGGGAAAGGATGATACTAACCAATGAGTCTTATGGGAGACCCCATATCATGGTGTCCTATATCAAACAAAGGAATCATACATGATTTTGAAGCACAAGGGAATGGATATGAATATGACTTCAAATATTTGAATTCATTTTTGGTATCTTGGAAATCATAATAACCTATATTTTTCCATTCATTATTATCATCTTGATCTTGATCTAATAGAATTCTAGTGTTGACTTTTGTTGTATCTAGATCTTTTCCCCTAATAATTATATATGTGAATGATTTGCTTTAGATGTTCAATAAATCCCAAAAATTGGTGACAAACATTATCAACTACTACAATAGGAGTAATGATTCCTTGAGTATGCTTACCTAACCCTTGTCTTTGACAATCAAACTATTGTAGATATTATTAACCAAACCCATACTATTTTTAAAGTTGAGCCTCATTTTGGAGATGTAAATTTAAATATTTTTCATTATTTACCTATGCTTGTGGTATTATTTGTTGATCTAATTTTTTTTTTTGATCCTTTTTTATTTTTAGTTATGCTTTGGTAACCATTTTTGTACTATTTCTGGAAAAACTAATTTTTCTATTGTCTAGATAGGAGTGCCAAAAATAGGACACCCTACTATTTGATGTTGTAGTCCAACTTTAAAACTATTATCCAAGGCAAAATTTGGTAACTATTTTAGATTCTTTATTATTTTCTTGGTGTATTCTACCTATTTTGATGTCTATATTTTGTTCTGAGTGTTCTAAAAATTTATTTTTTTGATAGTTATGAGCTATTATCTTTGTTGCCCCCTATTCTGAGGGTTCACTAGATGTTTTATTATATTTAGGAAATTAGGTGTTTAATTACTCAAAAATAAAGGGTCTAGAGTATGATAAAATTAATAAATAATATGCAATAATTAAGCCACTAATATTTGTAAATGGATTGTATTTTTGACTTTTCTAAAAATAGTAATAAGTGAGAGAAAATATGACTTAGCTAATTCTAGGTTGTTATGGCTTAGATAGGGCCTAAAAATATGTGTGTAGGATTGGGAGAATGTCATAAATAATAATATAGACTTCATTTATTGATTGCACAAGACCATTGAAAATAGTACACCCTACTCTTTGATGCTACAGTCATAGTCTATATGACTCTGCTTGTGAAATATTGTAGCCTAAAAGTCTACAGAGCTCACTATGTACCTAATTTAGTCTTCAATATCCTAGGTCTTATTTGTGATTAAACTTGAGTGTAAAATTTTGGAGAGAGGAGAGGATGGGTTAGTGTGTAAAGGATACAATTGATGTACTTCAAACTTTGTGTGTGGACACGTTGCCTACATACCAATACTTCGAGGAGGGATCAAGTTATATGTAGTATCCCATTGAAGTGCTTGGTGCAATAGTGTGATGAAAATACCAGTAAATGTGAAACTAGGTGTACTTGGAATGACTAGGTATTGGTGTAAAGGTTTGAATAAGCCTGAATACTATTGGATGGCTATATGCAGAGAATAGGAAAAGTGCTCGAGTGGTCTTGCTTATATTTTTGCTTCTCTCTTGTAAATGAATGCTAACCCTTTTAAATAGACTTTGAATGGCATTTTATAATGGATTTAATGATCATGGGTTAAATGAATTTGCTTTAGGCTAACATGAATTATAATAAGGATTCAGAATAATATGACTATTAGAAGCCAAAAAGCATTTGGACAATGCCAAAAATAAGACACCCTAGGTTTCATTGCTATAGTCTAAGTTTGGGTGCTATTGTCCATGGTTGATGGGACATAGGGGGATAGATTAATCATGGAAAGATAAATATAGGTTTGTAAGGGTTTAGTTTGGGAGGATATGGATGATTATGAATCAATGAAAATATGCCTTTGAGGCTCATGAGTGAAAGTAAGATGGACCTATGGATTGGGTGTCATTAGCCACACTTAAATTAAATTTTTTTGAATTTTATATGAGTACATTTGCCCAAATTTATTCTACTGATGCAACAAATTGAAATACTAGGATAAAGGAAAAATAGAAAGCATACCTAAAATTATCTATAAAGGCGAAGCTCATGAAGCTGTGTGATGCTGAATGTGCATAGAGAGAGCATGCTGTGAAGTGTGAATCTATAATGAAAAACATAGATTAGATTAGTCCTTACTAGATATGATATATCTAAAATAAGAATATATAAAAGTTGTGTAAGAGACAGAGGAAGTAAAAGGAATAAATACACCTCATCAGTACATGAACTAATACAAAACCTATTGTGATGTTGGATTGTGTTGAGAGTATGTTATACCAAAAGTTCTATGATGAACAGAGTTTGAGTGCTTAATTCCCTAAAATTTGGCTCAAGAATACAAAAGCTATCCCTTTGGCTTCATCATCACCTACTAAGTGAAGCTAATGAATCATGCATGTGTCAATCAATGTTTGGATTGTGTTTCCAATCCCTCTGAATAGGTGGCTCAAGAATACAAAGGCTAGCCCTTTGGCTCCACCATTACCCTATGAATTAAAACTATGAAGTAATATCAATATGGAATAAATGTCATATGAGATGGCTCTTGAATCCCATGAATGCACTATGATCTGATAATGTTGGCATGTATAACCAAATATATGTTAGAAACTAGGGCACTCTTGGCCTTTTCAAAAGATGGAAATTAGGATTATATGAAAGCCACTCCAAAACTAGTGCAATAGGATTATGTAGAAACCAACTTAGGAACTTGGGTACTCAAGAAGTTAAGCCCGTATTAAATACAAAATTGAAAAAGGATGCCAACCACCTAAAAATGTATCAAGGCATGCAATTACTGATAAAATGCTTAGAAGATAAACTAAATTTGAAAAAAGGGGAGGATTAATATTCTATACACATTACCCCCAATCACTAGTGTTTAGAACATGGATTCTGATCTAGAAGTTATATCAACTACCTAATATGAAGCTAGAAGTGAGAACCATCATTCCACACATGATCCCAACTATCTCTTGAGTCTCTAATAATAAATGTATTTAAACATGCTGAATCTAAACTATATTAAGCTGAAAAACTTGACTGAACTCACTTTTCTATCTTTTTTTGGAAAAAACTCATTTTTATTGTCTAGATAAGAGTGCCAAAAATGGGACACCCTAATGGATGATGCTATAGTCTAATTTTGGTGCTATTTTCTAGAGTCAAATCTAGTAATTATTCTAGATTCTCTATTATCTTCCTGGTTTATTCTACTTGGTCTAATGTCTAGATTCTATTCTGAGAGTTATGAAAACTAATTTTTTGACCATTAGGAGCTCTAATATCTATGACAAAAACCCCTTTTTTCTACCCCCTCTTTTAAGGGTAGGAATTAAGATGTTGTAATGATTGGCCCTAGAAGAAAGAGCCCTATAAGTGTGTTATGCTAGATAGATATATGATACAACAATGGTAATTGACAAGATATCTTGAGATATAACAAGGTTTGTATTAAGAGATTGTTAAATCAATAGGTGTATGCCTAGATAGATATAAAAATGTAATAACATGTGTAATGTATTGAGTTAGAATCAAAAGTGTTAGTTATTAGTTGTTAGCAAGGAGGGATGGGGCATGATGTATATGATGGCATCCAAGAAAGAAATGAAATGCATGATATGGATCATGACATTACAAGCAATCTAAAATAGTCAAGCAAAAAGCACACAAAGTAAGAATGAAGATGCATACAAGGGTGGCTAAGGGACCAAGCAAACAAGGGACATAGGCACATGTCACTCAAACTAGAAAATAAACATACAAGGCATGCTCAAATGCCATATACAACTTGTTGTGGAAGCCATAATCACAAAGAGGAGTACAAACAAAGTACATTGGCAAATGTCCTAAAGTACACAAATGAATATAATAAAAGGACATTGGGAAATGTCCTAAGGAACATATAAGAGACAAATAGGAACTGGAAATGTAATCTAACAAGCTATGCTAAGAAGGAAGAGAAAACATGTAATAACTAGAAAAATAGAATCACATCTAGCTAATCAAATGAAGAATGAAAGTATGCAAGACATGTTTCATACAAGACTATCTATATGTTAAGAGATACACAAGTGCTAAATACTAGTGTAATGTCGATATATTAATTTATGTAATCTCATAAGTAATGTACATCAACATGATAACTTGGAGTGTGTAGTGTAGGAATGACATAACCTGAATGGTGTAGTCATGTGGAAGATGCCCCCAGTGGGTATGTATATCAAAGTGTGTCTCAAATGTAGATGTAGGAAGCCCCCTCAATGTGTAGAGTGAAGCAATCAAAGAGATGGATATCACTACATGCACTCAAATAAGATCAAGTGAAGCATGCTAATGTAGATAAATTGACATAAAATAACATGAAACAATAAATGTATGTCATAGCATAGTATTAGCAATGTAAAGAAATGATGATGGATTTAATCAAAATGTTTACATTGTTTTGACATTTTTGAATGTTTTTAGATTTTTAGAATGTTATATTATGTTTGTATTTTGTAATTTTTAACTATGTATAATCTAGAAATAAAAAGTATGTACGAAAAATTGGGAAAGAATGATACTAACCAATGAGTCTCATGGGAGACTCACTATCATGGTGTCCTGTATTGAATAAAGGAATCATGCATGATTATGAAGCATGAGGGAATGGATGAAAATATTACTTTGAATATTTGAATTCATTATTGGTATCTAGGAAATTATAATAACCTATATTGTTCTACTCATCATTATCATGTTGATCTTGAACCTTTGGAATGTTAGTGTTGACTTTTATTGTATCTGGATCTTTTCCTTTGATAAATTATGTATGTGAATGATTTGCCTTAGGATGTTCAATAAATACCAAACCTTGGTGAAAAACATTATCAAATATTATAATAGGATTAGTGATTCCTTTAGCATGTTTGCCTAACCCTTAACCTTGATAATGAAATTATTGTTGACCAAACCCATACTACTTTGAAAGTTTAGTAGATTTGCATCTTTTTCATTCTTTACATGTGCTTGTGGTACTGTTTATTGCTATAATTTTGATTTTTGATGCTTTTATTGTTCTAATTTATGATTTGGTAACCACTTATATACTATTTCTAGAAAAACTAATTTTTTTGCTATCTGAACAAGAGTGCCGAAAATAAGACACCCCACTATCTAGTGTTGTAGTAAAAATATGGTGCTACTGTTGAGGGCCAAATATGGTAACTATTCTAAATTATTTATTTTTTGTCTAGTCTATTATGTCTGTTTGATGTCTGGATTCTATTTTAAGTGTTTTGAAAACTATTTTTTTGACCATTAGGAGCTCTGATCTTTGTGACAAAAACCCCTATTTATTGCCACCTCTTCTAAGGGTTCACCAGATGTTTTATTATATTTGGGAAATTAAGTGTTTAATTAATAAATAATAAAAGGTTCATCATATGATAAATTTAGTAAATAATATGCAATAATTAAACCACTAATTTGTGTAAATAGATTGTATTTTTTCTTTTGTAAAAATAGTAATAATTGAGAAAAAAATTGACTTAGCTAATTCTGGGATGTTACGACTGAGATAGTGTTTTGAAATCTATTTGTAGGTTTTAGAGTCTATTTTAAACAATAATCTATAGTTCATTTTTTGATTGGATAGGAACACCAAAAATAGGATACCCTGTCATCCAGCGTTATAGGCATAGTTTGTATGACTCTACTTGTGAAATATTGAATCTTGAAAGTCCAAAGAGCTCACTATATTCAATACCCTAGGTCCTCTTTGTGATTGAACTTGAATGTTAAATTTGGAGAAAGGAGAGGAGGGATTAGTGTGTAAATTATATGCTAGATGTACTTCACACCCCATGTGTGGGCACACTACCTACATACAAATACTTTGAGGAGGGATCAAGATATATGTCGTTCTCCCATTGAAGTGTTTGGTGCAATAATGTGATAAAAATACAAGTAAATATGAAATTTGGTGTGCTTGTAATGACTAGGGATTGGTGTGAAAATTTGAATAATGTTTAAGTACTATTGGATGGTTATATGCAGAGAATAAGGAAAAGTGCTTCTCTTTTGTAAATGAGTGCCAACATTTCTAAATGGACTTTGAAAGGTTTTTTAAAATGAACTTAATGATCATGGGTTAAATGAATTTGAATTAGGATGACATGAATTAGGATAAGGACTCAAAATAATATGACTTTTAGAAGCTAAAAAACACTTGGACAATAGCACCAAAAATAAGACACCCTAGGTTTCAAAAATGTATTCCAAGTTTGGGAGCTATTGTCCATGGATAATGGGACCTAAAGGATAGATTAAGCATGGAAAGAGAAATCTAGGTATGTAAGGGTTTAGTCTGAGAGGCTATGAATGATTGGGAATTAGTAAAAACATGCCTATGATGGTCGTGAGAGCAAGCAAGATGGACCTATAAATTGGGTGTTATTAGCCACACTCAAATTACTAAATTTCACATTTTATATGACTACATATATATATTGAGTCACTATCTCTATCTAAAACATAGTTTCCAACACTATCTCCAACATTCACAATAGTGGGATAACAATCTGCCTTTAAGATAGTCATTAAAGACCCATCCAAACTATGGCATTTGAGGTATGGATACTTAAGGTTTTTTGGTTTGAGTTTCTTATCCCAAGAAGGCATGGTTAGAGGGCTACCAAACATTGTTGAGCCTAATAGAAAATTTGAAGCCTACATTTTAGGAAAGTAGCATAGACAACCCTTTCAATCAAATTATTTGAGGAGAGCAAAAACACCATTGGAATTGGTGCACTAAGATTTATGCGGTCCCATGAAAACCCACACCTTGGATGGAAATAGTTATTTCATAACATTTATAGATGATTACAGGAAAAAAATTTGGGTTTATTTTTGGAAGAACAAATTAGAAGCCTTTGATAAATTTAAGTAGTTTAAGGCCTCAACTAAAAAAAAAGTGTCGACTATATCAAAACCCTAAGAATGGATAGAGGGGGAGAGTATATCTCCAAAGAAATTTTTAATTTTTCTAAGAATGAAGGCATAGAAAAAGATTTTACTACAAGGTATAATCCATTGTAAAATGGAGTGGCTAAAAGAAAAAATAGAACCATTCAAGAGATGGTAGTAAGCATGCTAAAAGCAAAAGGACTATAACATGATTTTTTGGGTGAATCTATAGCAATAATAGTTTAACTATTGAATAGATGTTCTACAAAGGCTATTTGTGATAAGATTCTATATGAGGCATGGATAAACATCAAATGGAGTGTTTAACACCTAATAATATTCATGTATGTGGCATATGCATTCGTATCTAAGGAGAAGAGGCAAAAATATGGTGATAAAGGCAAAAAATGTATATTCATAGGCTATAGTGAAGAGTCAAAATCCTAAAAAATATATAATCCCATCACTAAAAAGATTGTGATCAGCAAGGATATTGAGTTCATTAAGAATGAATCATGGGATGAAATGGTGGATAGTAACACGGGTATTTCAATCACAATACCCCTTGAAGATGAAGAAGCTCTAGAGGCCAACAACTCTAGAGGGGCTCTAGAGAGTAACATCTTAGGGATAAACTACAATAGAGCCTTGGATAATAGTATCTCGAGAGGTGTTCAACAAAACAATAGCTCTAGAGATGGACAACAATAAAACATCTCTAGAGATCAGTAGCTCTAGAGGTCTACAACTCTAGAGATCAACAACTCCAATGTTTAGTAGAGTAGGATCTTTGGAGGTTAGCAGTATAGTAGCTCTAAAGGTTAGAAAAAAAATAGTTATGGAGGTAACTCAAACCCTACACTCACCTCATTGATGTCATGTAGGACAAGGAGTGTGAGGGAGATTTATGATAGGACAAGTTATGCTAATTTTGATGAGAATATGCATTTTACATTATTTTCTTATATTCATCCAATGCACTTTGAGGAAGTTGTGCAAGAAGAGAAGTGGTGTAAGGCCATGGGTGGGGAATTGGATGCTTTAGAGAGGAATCACACATGGAAGCTAAGTAATTTACCCAAGGGTAAATGAGTGATTGGAGTTAACTGGGTCTATAAAACCAAGTTTTTCATTGATGGAAAGATTAAAAGACATAAGGTAAGGCTAGTTGTCAAAGGGTACAAATAGTAGCCTAAAAGAGATTATGATGAGACATATGCACTAGTTCTTAGGATGCAGATAGTTTAGGAAGTCAAAGCAATAGAAGCCCAACACAAATGGAAGGTGTATCAAATGGGCGTGAAGTCAGCCTTCTTGAATGGAGTGCTAAAAGAGGAAGTTTATGTGGAGTAACCACCTGGCTATGAAGTCTTAGGGAAAGAAGAAAAAGTATGCAGGCTTTGAAAATCCCTCTATGGGATTAAAAAAGCACCCAGGTCATGGTATAGTAGAATAGACTCATATCTAATGAGTAATAGATTTAGAAAAATCAATAGTGAGCCCACTCTTTACATCAAAGCAATTGAAGGTAATATTTTGATTATTGTTTTGTATGTAGATGATCTAATTTTTACTAGAAATAGTGACCTCTTCATTGCTGATTTCAAAGAGGTAATGAAGAATGAGTTTGAGATGACAGACTTAGGTCTACCAAACTATTTTCCTAGCATTGAGGCAAATAAATAGAGTATGGCATATTTATTTCACAATCTAACTATGCCAAATATATTATGAAGAAATTTAAAATGGAGAATAGTAAACTTTCTTGAACACCAGTAGATATAGGTCTAAAATTGAGTAAAGAGGATAGCAACAAGGAAATAAACCCAACCCTGTAGAAGAGCATGGTTGGAAGCCTCATGTACATGACAACTACTAATCTTGAATTGATATATGTAGTAAGTTTTATTTATAGGTTCGTGGAGCAACCTAAGGACATATATTGGCAAGAAAAAAAGAGGATCCTGAGATATGTGAATGGCACACTAGGTTATGACTTCTCTTATGGTGCATAAAAAGAGTTTAAGTTGGTTGGTTTCATGGATAGTGGTTGGGAAGGTGATGTAGATGATAGGAAGAGCACATAAAGCTATGTTTTTCACATGGGTTCATGAGCAGTTTCATGGAATCTAAGAAGTATCCCATTATCTCTCTCTCCATAGTAGAAGTTGAGTATATTGTAGTAAATGTAGCATTATGTCAGGCTATTTGATTGAGAAGAATCCTTACAAAATTGAACGAGCAATAATAAGATGGTACAACCATTCAATGTGACAATGTTTCATCAATAGCCTTGAGAAATAATCTATTCTTCTATGGATGAAGCAAGCACATTGAGATCCGTTATCACTTCATAAAGGAGTTGGTAGAACAAGGAGAGATTGAATTACAACATTGCAAATCTAATAAACAATTCACTGACATCTTTACCAAGGTATTATCAAAAGATTTTTTTGAACACCTAAGAGACATGCTAAAAATTGTAGATAGCTCTAGAGGTGTGCAGCCTTGGAAAGATAATTAAAACAAAGCAGCTACATATTTTGTTTGTCTAGCTATGGATTTCATCAATCCAACTATGGTTTTTGTTAGGTACAAATTTTGTTAGTCTAGCTATGGACTTTAACAAGGCAACTATGAATTACAACATAAATTTAAAGATGCAAATAGAGTGCTCCAAAGATGCAAAAAGGTGCTCTGAAGGTGGTTCATAATGATACAAATAGCTCTAGAGATCTGCTATAGAAAATCAAACGCAAAGGTTTAGCTTTAGAGATCAGTTCTAGAAAGAAAATTGTTGAATGAAATGTGACTTCATATTAAGGGGGAGTCTTGGAATTTATTAATCTTTAGTCAATGCATTTAATTCATCCTACCCCCATATCAATTTTTTGGGGATCTCCTCAATCTGACCCCATCAACCATTTCCCTGCCAACATTTATTTTTGGTAGGTTATTTTAAAATTGGATTTGAATGCCTATTTTCATGAGCATAAAAAAAGACAAAAATAAAGATTATTTGATCATTTTTAAGAGGAGGGAATTTTTGGAGAAAGCGAGATAGAGAGAATAGAAGCTTGTAGCAATAGCAGAAGGAATGTGTTGAGAGAACAACAAAGAGCAGAAGAATCTTACAATAATGAATAAAATTTTGTGTGCAGCAGTACAAGGTACACATAGGTAGCTATGGATATCCTATAGGTAGGACCAAATATTGTGTCAAATCAAGAAAATAGAATAGTAGCTCTGCACTAAGTTGTATGAAGTTTTTGATTGTAATTTTGAAAATAAAGTATAATACATATATTTCATGTTTTGAGTTTTCTATCTACTCTCTCTTCCTCTTAATTTTGTTTTTATTTTTTATGGTGTCCACATTGGTTAAACAATAGTTTTAGGACATCATACAAATCCTCTTCCTGCTAACAACAATCAATGACAACGCCTATATTCTAATTACTATTTCATTTCTAATTTTTCCAATATTTCATATGTACCATTATTCCTCTAAATTAAAATCCACTCTCCCTTAAGCCAAAATAAATGATATAAATGGGGCTACCATATTTCTATGAATGCCCATTGCCAGCTTACCAATAAAAGTATTTTTTCGACACATAGAACTAAACCTACTACAGCTTTAAATGAGATTTTATTTTATAAATATTTTCATCCACTTGAAAGAGGCCTTTCTACATATAAAATTAAAAATGGGAGGCATGTGTGGAAAAACATTAATACTTTATTTTTTATTAGTGCCAAATTAATATCAATTCTTTTTCTCATCTTATCGACACTCATCGACATCATTTCTAATTGGGATCTATTTTTACATTAATTTTTTTATTATTTTAATCCAGAGGTATCCCCAATGCCAATTAGGGCATTGCAACTATGTCCAGTGATCTTTATTGGGGTGAGTAGAGATGAGACTAATCATATCAACGCTGTTGATGGGCCCCCACACACCAGACAACCTTGAAAATTTGGGTGGTAAAACTCAACCTCTAAACTAATATGGGATGAATACAAATCCCTTAGCCAACTACGCCACCCATGTGGGCTTTTTATTATGAAATTAATTAAAAAACAATGAAGGTTCTTGATTGAAAATTGACTCTAAATGTAGGTTTAGATGGAACATGGATCGAGTAAGTTTGATAAAAATATTTTTTATTTGGCTTAATGTAATAATATTAGTTAAACTAAATTACAATCTTTAATAATTTTATAGTAATATAGATGAAGTTTGTTTAATGTATATAATTTTGTTATTTGATATAATAATGATTATTTACCATCATTCTTATTAATTAGATTACAGTTTCTCATAATTTGATTAAAATTTGATAGAGATTAATTTTTGAATATATTTTAATATGCTAATTTTTCTATCTTAATAATAATATTGTGGCATATAATATTATATTTAATAAATTATATTTAAGATTTTTAAAATATTAAAAAATAATTATATAGTAAATTTATATATTTAAATATATTATGTACATTAAAACCTCTTTATATATTATATTCCAATATCTTTAAGTTGTGAAAATATAAAATCCAATATTTTGAAATGTTTTGAATTATATATATATATATATATATATATATATATATATATATATATATATATATATATATATAAATTTTAAAAATGTATATTGATCTTTCCTAACATATATAATATAATTACAATATTTTTTTCACCATTTAATAAATTAAAATCTTTATATCATTGATTTGATATTCTTAAATTAATTATAAATTGTTTAAAATATTAACATATTTTGGTATTAAGATTTAATTTCTTTCCTATTTTTTTTAAGACATATAATATGGTGTACAATATAATTTTCTAATTTCATGTCTATTTTAATATTATTATCAAAAAAAAAATCTTGGAAAATTTAATTGAAAAAAATTAATATTTTGGTTATAGGTTTTTCTAATTAAAAAATTATTTTGATCTTGACACATTGGTGTAATTAGTCCACACAATTTATCATCAACTAATGACAAATTTGTGAAATATTTTTTTATTATATAAAAAATCTAAAATAAAAATATTAACATTGATAAAAATATATTAAATAAATATATTTAAGATATCTATATTAATTTTATAACATTTATCTTATATATTTACTAATTTTTTTTTCTAATTTATTGAGATGACATTTTTAAAATAAATTCTTAATTTTTATTTATAGGATATTATTGACACATGATATAACTTAACTTATGTTTGACCATTAAGAAACAAATGTATTTAGAAATGTTATTGGAACGTCTTACATTATATATAATTTTTATAAATTCAAAAAAATCATTTGATATTGATAGATTTGTTAGTTTTAAGTGTAATTATACTAACATAAATATCTTAAATAAATTTATGTAAAATATAATTATTGATATCATTCTCAAAGCATTTCAGATATAATATCTATTGGTGTATTTTACATAAATTTATCTAAGATATGTAAGCTAGTTAAAAATATATATATTAAAAAAATCCAAAAATTTAATGAATTGAAATGTGAGTGATACAAAAAAGTATAAATAATTTTCAAAATTAAATTTTTTAAATTGACAAAGTAAATATAGAACAATACCTTTTTTTCTCCATTTCAAATAAATCACAATAGTTAAATTTGTAAACAAATAACACTTCTTACATTCTTCATTTTTCACCCATATCAACCATTCTTCTTTCACTATCACACATTAATAACTATATAAATAAATTAATTTAAAAACATTATTGCCCCTCTGCATTAGAAACCATAACGTCTAGAGAACACGTTCTTGACAGTTTACAATGTACTTGTATTGCGTGTATAACGAATATATTGAAAAAGGGGAAGGAGAAGTCGATAATCTATTTTATTTAAAGTCTCTGGTAATGACAGTCAACTTTGAGTGCGCTTGCCTGCCATGCAATGGATTGCTCCCCTCCATATTTTTCAGGGAATATCTCGATGTTTTCTTTTTTTTATATATAAATGTTTTCCACCTATAAATACCCTTGCAAGGGATGTAATCCGACAATTAATGCGGTGGAGATTAAGGGAAAAAATGCTCGTTTCTTTCAGACGCCGCAGTTTGGCACTATCCAGTGGGCATATTTATCATCACATGGTATTAATGCAAATGCACCGTGCCAAAATGCGTGCAGCTGAAGGTGGTCTGCAATAATTTTTTTTCTATTTGTGCAAGGTATGTTTTGTTTTTCCGAAGTTAATAATTTCTGGCTATTATAATCATTTGTTGATTTTTCATTGCATTCTTCATTGTTTGCAAAGAGATTTTTTTTTCCTCCACTCTTTTTTCTTTTTGAAAATTTAAAAGGTTCAATATATTAGATTGAATAAACTTGCCGGCAAACTGGATTTGTCTGCAATTTACGTCACCACCAGCAAATGCGGTAAACAACCCGTATTTTTAATCAGTCAATAATGAACGCACCAGCTGTATAAACTCTTCAAATATAATCCATTTTCTGATATTCACAATCTACCTTAATTAAAATTCAGGTTGCATTATGGCCCTTACACATTCTGGACTCTTGCCACCATGTACAAGAAAAAAGAAGTTGTAATTTCTATTATTAAGTATTGATAAGAGTGCTAATACATTATAACACTTTCATCTTAATCTTACAAAGATGACTGTCAAGTGAGCGCTGCTATCCTTATAGATCTTTTAATCTTTTGCAAATGTAAATTTAATTGTAACAGGCTTTTCGACTTTGAACTTTGAGGTTAACATTTTGTTTTCTCTGAATGTTATTAGTGACATTACAGTGGCATCTTCATTTTCTATTCAGCATACAAATTTCACTTAATAATAAATGATATTAAAACGCTGGTCTTCTTTTTTCTATAAATAATTAAAAAAATACTATTTATTATTGGAATGTATCAAATATAATTATTAATTAGTAATATATAATAGTTAAAACAATGTTACCATTAAAAAGTTATTGTCATTTTTAATCTCAATCATAATAAATTATTATAGTGAAAAAATCAAATAATTTAAAATAATATAAGATATTAATCAGAAATTGTTATCTTTAAAGAAAAAAGAAAATCAATTATCTTTATATAACTATACACTCCAACCAAAAAAAAAAAAAAAAGAAAAAGAGGTTCAACAAAAATATCTAGTGAAATATATATCAATAAAATATATGCTCAGTTCTAGAAGACAGTCTGCAAGGAAAAATGGCTACTATAAATAAATGCAAGCGTGTGTATATATATATATATTTATATATAAAATAGTAAGGAAAAATAAAATATAATTAAAAATAAATATATTTTGAGTATTTAAGAAATTAAATGGATGGTCCACTATTATTAAATTTAAAAAGTTTAACTTTTTTTTTGATTGAAAAATTAAATATTTTAAATAAATTTTATCGATTTTATTAAATATAATAATAATTATTCTACTGAATGTTGCAGAAATGAATGTTGTGGAAGAGCTTTAATAGTTTCAATTTTTGTTTAGGTGGAAATCACAAAACGGTCACTTTGTAAGGGCTTGGTCTCAAGATGGTTCCGACAGTGCAATGCTTGCTGTCAACGCTGATTCAGAATCATGTGATTTCTCTCACGAGACGCTTCAGCCTTCGAGCCTGCTGGACAATATCCCAAAAGTGTCGGATACAACCCCGAACTTTTCAGACAACTCAGCACCAGCTCTGACTTTACTGGACCCTAGGGGCTCGAAACCCTTATGGGCTGACATGGCCAAAGACTAGGATCGGGTGGGCCAAATTCCTCTGGGCAACCAGATTTTCCCAATTGACGCAGACAATGAAACTTTTATCCCTGTACCGGACCCCATCGTGGAGCAGGTCGACGTGGAGCTTGCCAAATTTATCCTCACGAGGGTCAACGGTTTCTCGCTGAACATAGATGCTTTCCAAAAATGGGCGAAAGAAAGATGGAAACCGAAGGCTTACTTGGAGGTCGTTGCACTAACCTGAGGTTTCTTTCTCATCAATTTTTCGCTTCAATAAGATTGTATAAAGTCTCTTTCAGAAAGTCCCTAGTTCCATGGGGAAGGAAAGTGGCTCTATCAAAAGATGGAAGGTTGGCTTGAGCCTAAACAATACCATCATAAATGATGTTCCCATGTGGGTCCTCTTCCCTGAGATCCCATTAGAATATTGGCACCCAAAAGTTATAAATGGGATTGCTAGAGCCTTGGGTCAACTCATTAAAATTGATCCGGTTACTCTTTCATGTCAAAGAATGGTTGTCATCCGTGTCCACATCTTTCTATTGGTCAAAAAGCCCCTTCTCTATGAAATTAAAAGTAAATCCTGGTACGGTGTTTGGACTTTGAACATTGTTTATGAAAACAATGATATCATTTGTTCCAGATGCAATGTTCCCAGCGACACGCTTCATGATTGTCCAGAAAAAGGACATGCTTTAGAGGAACCCTCCTTGTTTAGAGACAAAGGTGATGCTTCAAAGAAGGATTCTCAGTTGGAGCAACTGGTCAATACTGGCTCACCCTGAGAGCCCCCAAGGAATCCTCCTACTAGCAATCCCAAAGCAGCCTCTGTCAGTCTGAAAAATAATTCTTGTTCAAAGTCTGATGTGCCTAAGCGATCTCTAACATGGTCAGCCCTATTTTGCACATTTCCTTTCGATCCCTTGTGCCTTCTCCTTCTTCTATAGGTCTCAAAGGTACATAATGCTCTAACCATGTTGCCCCTCTTTTTTTGTTGTCTAAATCAAAGCCTTTGGGTGCTCCTAGAATTCTGGGTATGTCCCCTCTTGCCTCCTTCTACCACCCCTCCCCTCAACCTCATCCTTCCCATCCCACTTCACCTCCCCTCCTCCTCGAGCTCCTTCTCCTCCCACCACCCTCTCTCTGCCTCCCTCTCCACCCTCTTCCTTCCCTTTGGCCTTGTCTCCCTACTTCACGTGATTCCCATTCCTTTCACCTTCATCCCCCCAGTCACCTTGATCCCCCCTTCTCCCCCTGGCTTTGACCTTCTCCCTCCCCTTTTTTCCCCTCTTGCAACCTCTCCCCCCTCCTTTTTTCCCCTAAGTAACCTACTCTTCTCCCCCAATTCCCCCCCTTCACCTCTTATTCCCACCCACGCTCAAAGTGTACCCAATCCCTCACTTAGAAGATCCCCCTCTTTTCTGACTTGGGCAGCTACCCTTCACCCTCCCCTCATGGACCTCCCCCTTCCCCTCCCTCCCACTGTTCCCTTGGATCGAAAAAGAGGTGGGGTAATGCTCTGAAACCATTTCTTCGTCTTAGTACTCCCCACATAATGAAGGGCTTGTTGCTTGTCCTATATCTAAAAGAGGCAGGAAGAAAGCCAATCTTGGTATCACCCCTAAATCGGTTGGTAGATCCCCTAAAATTTTAACTAGTAACTTAGAAACTACAAAAAATATTGCTAATGGTTCTCAAAAAACTCTTAAGGTTCAAAGGGATAAGGAATGAAAGTGCTCTGATGGAATGTCAGTGGATTAAACAACCCCAATAAAGAAAAGACTCTATGCAATACTGTTAAAAGGGTCAACCCTTCTATTTTGCTTATTCAAGAAACTAAAATATCAAACTCTACTCTCAAAATTAGTGTGGCACTGATCTGAAAAAATGCCCATATCGTCACCTCAGAATCCATAGGCACTTCAGAATACTTGGCTATTTTTTGGAAGCCTAACACTCTTAAAGGAGACTTGCTATGGAAGTCCTCCTTCCAAATCTTAGTCTTATGTACTACATAGTAAGGACAAATGGATTCTAACTAACGTTTATGCTCCCAACTCTAAAACTGCTAGAAATCTCCTTTGGAAGTCACTAGCAGATTTTCACAAGAACTATAGTACCTAGAACTGGGTTGTGGTGAGTGATTTCAATACCCCTCTCACCCCAAGTGACAAAAAGGTGGTCTCATTGACCTTAAATATAGCATGCGAGAATTTAATGACTTCATTACAAATGCAGGTTTAGTAGACGTGGACCTTAATGGAATCTCATTTACATGGTCCAATAGAAGGCTTGGAGAAACATTGATTCAGGTCCATCTTGACAGATTCATAATATCTTTAAATTGGGATATTCCTTTTTTGAGTAGACTTTCTTCTCTACCCAAAATTGAGTCTGACCACAACCCCCTAGTCTTTGAAGTGAACAAAATCTCTAATCCCAAATGTAGTCCCTTTAGATTTAAATGTATGTGGACCCATCACCCCAAATTCACTGACTCCCTGAAAGGATGCTAGAAAGAGCCCTTTTCAGGATAATCCATGTTCATTTTCACAAAAATCTCAACTTCCTAAAAAACATGCTAAAATTCTGGAAAAAGGAAGTTTTCAGAGATATTTTTATATAGAAAAAGGCCCTTAAAGTGGAGCTTTAAATTATTGAAGACATAGGTGCCTCCGAGGATTATAATGAGAATGTGGCTTCTAAGAAAAAGACCTCCTATGTCACTTTCACAATCTGGAATAAAAAATCTAGAAGCGTATGGTTGAAGGAGGGAGATAGAAATATAATTTTTTTCCATCATTCAGTTTCCAGACACAAGAATATCAACATAATGCCCCAGCTTCAAATGGAAGATGGGACCATCTTTAAGGATGAGGATGACATTACCTAACATATCATAATTTTTTTAGGAGCCCTCTCTTAGTTAGCTGTGGACAATGCTTCCCTCATCCAAACCCCAATAGATGAGGAAATCAAAAGTGTTGTATTCTTCATGGATGGCTTTAAGGCACCTAGACCACATAGGTTTCCACCTTTTTGCTTCCAAAAATATTGGGATATTATTCACCTAAAAGTTGAAGATGCAATCACATAATTCTTTCACTCCAAATCCATTATGAAAGAAATCAATAATACCTTCCTGGTCTTAATTTTGAAAAAGTAAAGCACCACCAACATTGAGTATTTTTGGCCCATTAGCTTATGCAACACCACATACAAAATTTTATCCTTTATCCTAGTCAAATACATGCAATCCCTACTTGATTTAGTTGTTCTGGAGTAGCATGGGGCTCTTATATCCAGAAGGAAAATCACTATCAACATTGTCATAACTCATGAAGGTGTGCACTTCATCACCAAATCTTTAAGACAGGGTATGCTACTTGAATTGGACATGTCAAAGGCCTATGACCAAGTTTCCTAGTTATTTTTGATGTGAATTCTACAAAATCTTGGGCTCAATTATGACACTTATAAAATCATATAAAATTATATTTCCACCTCTAATATCTCCATCATCATAAACGAGGTTATTAAAGGCTTCTTTCCTGACTCAAGAGGTTTAAGATAGAGAGACCCCCTTTCTCCATACCTCTTCATCTTAGCTAAAACATTGGGGAGAAGTTTGAGGTGAGCCTGCAACCATGGTTTGATAAAGGGTATTTCAGTGGCCCAGAATACTAACCCTATCACCCACCAATAATTTGTTGATGACATTATTATCTTAGGATATGCTTCTTTTGAGGAAGCCAGGCATCTCAAATGTATCCTAATCAAATATGAAAAAGTGTCCAACCAATGCATTAAATTTCAAAAGAGTTTTCTCTTCTTTATAAATACACCACCCTCTCAACAGAGAAGATTTACTAAAATTCTAAAATATCAAGTGGGAAAATTACCAGTTAATCACTTGGGTATCCCTCTCTTTACTGGAAAAATGGAATCCCAACTATGGAACCCAATAATTGATCACATTAAAAAGAAATTATCAGGTTGGAAATGTCACGTCCTAACCCAGGCAGGCAAATACTAGGTCCTCAAGGCTTCCATTAAGGTTATTCTTGTTTACCTAATGTCGTTCTTTAAAATTCAATCCAAAGTTGCCTCTAAAATTGAATAGATTAGAAAAAATTCCTATGGAGAGGAATTGAAGAAGCATTTTGATTCAATTTGGTTACGTGGGATAAAGTCTACCTCCCTAAATCTAACATAGGTCTTGGCTTGAGAAGCATAAAATTTATGAATAGAGCCTTATTGGTAAAAATGGACGGACACCTGATAAAGGAGAATGGTTAATGATCAATAATCCTAAAGGACAATTATTTGGAAGATGGGGAGGAGAATGATTTCCTGTGGGAAGAAGGCCCCGTTGATTGATCCACCTTTTGGAAAGCCATAACCAGCTGTAAAGATCTTATGAAGAAGGGCATCCTTTGGAAAATGAGTAATAAAAAAAATGATTTTTAGGAAGATGCTTGGATATTCCCCACCCTACTCTCAACCTAGGAGACATGGGCCAGGTGGTATAGATAGCTCAAGCAAGGATAGGGCTCCAAGTTAAAGGATTACTGGGAAATCGAAGAAAGAACAAAGTGTTGGAAGGTTATCCCTAGTGATGATATTACCTTGGAAGAATCCCAAGCAATTTAGAACCTCAACCTAGCATTAAAATAGACTCACATCCCATCAATATAGAAGGAAGATCATTTTGTTTGGAGAGCGGAAGATAACGATTCTTACTCGGTGTCCTTGGAGCATGCCATTGAACTCAATTTGGAAAGTAACTAAGATCACTAGAAACATTTATGGGTAAAGTACCTAACCCACAAGGTCAATATCTTCTTTTGGTTTATGGCACATAATATAATTTTCACTATGGAACTTAGCCAAAAGGGGACTAATTATCAACAATAGATGTCCTATCTATCGAAGTGTGGAAGACTCTACTCAACACCTTTTTATGGAATGCCCCTTCAGTCTGACTTTGTTTAATTGGATTCTCAATTTCCTCAACATGTCATGGGTCAAACCTAGTAGTATCTTAGACCTCATTCTAAAATGGAATCCCTATAGACCATTCCCTCCTTGACCTTCCTTTGGTGCATTTGAAAAATTTGCAATGATAACCTATTCCTCAACGAAAGGCACCAGCTGAAGAGCATCTTCCCCCATCTTTACCAGTTCATTTATCAAAATTAGAAGGCTTATCCTCCAAAAAGATAAAGATCCAGTCCCCCTCAGCTTTGCTTATTCTAAAAAACTAGGGTCTTCAATAGGTTATTTTCCATTCCACCAAAGAATTAATCCTCAAGAAAACTAAATGGAATGTTATTTCAGAGGGGTGGGTGAAACTAAACTTTGATGGGGCCTCTAATTGCAATCTGGGTCCATCAATGGGAGGAGGCATCATAAGAAATTTTAAAGGACAGATTTTGACTGCTTATGCAGGCCCCATGGGTAAGCAAACAAACCATCTTGTTGAGACCAAGGTCGCCCTTTGGCATACATAGTGTCGATCATCAACCAGAATAGGATCATTATAGAGGGTGATTCATTAAACATCTTGAATGTCTTAGAAGGAAAAACTATACCCTCACACACAATCAAGGAGATCATTGATGATGCAAAGGATATTTTAAAAAGTATACCTCACTTCCAACTCATACACACTTGTAGGAAAGGAAACGGGGTGGCCAATCTCTTCACCAGCATTGGAGTTGATCTCCACCATTTAACTAACTATCATGATGCAAGTAGCAACCCCCTAAGGTATATAACATCATCTATGTTGAAGGTACTAATGCAACTAAAAATAATCATCCCTTTCCACATGCAGGTCCTCAACTCGATGAGGTAAATATTGATTCAACTGATCCACATTAGTTTTAAAGTAAGGATGATTAACTATTTCCATGTGACTTTGGTAGGTGTTACCTCCAATTTGAGCCCTAATTATTTTGGTCACATCCACAATTTTTGGCTCTCTCACTCCATCTCTACATTTCTAGCACCCATGGGTAGTGACAAAGACCGCTTAGAACCCACATCATATAAAGAGGTCCCAAAGCAAAAGAAAATCTAGAAGAAACTCAAGAAGGGGGGTGTTATGGATTTTATGGAATGCATTACTGAACATAATGTCATGGTTGTCTGAGACTTGTCACGACATGAACAAAATGGAAGGTTACCATGTGAGGCATCACCATTAATGTCTTGGAGGAATTCATTGGTGATGCCACATGTATGTCCTATGTAGGTGCCAATAAATTTAAATATTAGTCAAAGAAGCAATAATCCCTACAGGGATTCTTTAAAATGAATGAATTCATCTAGACAAGCAAAAAGGTTTTTCTCGAGCCAACCTCTCATGTTACTAGCTAGATATCTACCTTTAGATCATGAGGTACATGACTTTGGAAGGTAAGTATACATTAATTTTTCTACACCATTTCCCTCTCCTAAATCACTTCATTGGAGTAAAAATAAGTCTTCCATATTTCCTACTAGTGTCCCTAGAAAGTATTGTTTTACTCCACCAAGTTAATGATACTAATCCCATTCTCCATTAAGGTCTTATGCTCCTACTTGTTAAAAATAGTCAGGCCATTTTAGGTGATAAAGTCCCCCCAGGGGATCATCTTCCAAGGAGGACTCTCAAGATGACTCCCCAATCGAGGACCCTACTGAGGGATCCCATCTACCCCCTAAATTCTCTCACCAAAATAGTTTATCCCATCCCCCCTGATGACCTACCTCTCAAACTTTTGTTTATCCTCAAGCCTAAACCTATTGAAATTGGGACTCCTATGAGTTCAACTTAGAAAGGTAAGGCCATAGTGATAGAGGATTTGGAAAAGAATAAACAATTGTTGGAAAATTTCAACTTGAGGGTTCAGTAGGATGAGTTTGTCCTCGAAAAGATTATTCAAGAGTGGAATGAACTTCATCGAGTAGCTGACACATTGTCCAAACACTTGTCCACTCTGCTCAGCCCCCTCTAATCCCCTATTATGAAATCTCCCAAGGTCCTTAAATACCCCCTTGAGCTCTCTTAGGAGGTCCCCCCTAAATAGACTCCTTTATAAGTTAAAGGCATGAAGCGACCCAAAATGATCTTCCCTAGGGAAGCGGCTGAAGACCCCAAGAATCATACTCTTGCCAAGGTTTCAAAAGACAAACCCATCATCCTAATGAAAGACACTAATGTTGTTGAAGACACTCAGGAGGGACTTTCCTCCTAGATCAATTTTAGTTTTCTATTTACTTTTTTGTTCTAAGTACTAAGTTTTTTTTTTTTTTTTGGTTTTGTTTTGTTAACTCGAGTCTGGTTGACCTATTAAAACTGTTCTAATGCACTCTCATGATTCTAGATCCTTCTAAAACCTTACTTTTACCCTACCAAATTAAAAAAAATTAATCATTTTCAATTTAAATTATAATTTAATAATAAAATTATTTAAAAAAAATAAAATGCATTTTTAAAAAATCTAAAAACTATTTTTATTTTAATAATTTTATGATTTTTAAATTTTTTTATATTAATAATTTCTAAAAATATATATAAATAATTAATTGATATTTTTATTAAATCGAAATATTACAAAATTTTCATTTAAGTGTTAGGTAAACAAAAATATCTTTAAATCTTTTTAGCAACCCTTTAAAATTAATTACTAAAGAACAGATTATTCTTATTTTATATGAAAACTCATTTTAATTTTTTATTAAATTTTTTTATTGAAAATATATTTTAATTTAAATATTAGTTTGAAAATTGTCTTAAAATTTTTATAAGAAATTAAATCATTTTAAAAATTAAAGAATATCTATCCAATCCATTAAATTATTTTAAAAATTTTAGACTTATTAATCGCTACTTTCTAACTCAATTGTATAACTTATGGTTGCTTATTCATCTAGGAATATATAGATTCTACGTCCCCATTCTCCAACTCAGTTGCTCCTCTATCATGGTGGGATCGAGGAATATAAAGATTATAGCCACGTTAGGGATTTAATGTATTCTTTGATTTCATTTATAAAAGCGATTATTTTCAGTAATTAAATTTAGAATACAATATTGTTAGTAAAATAAATTTGGCGTTACAAAAATATGCTTATGGCAACTATTTTTATTATTATTTGTTATTAAATTATATGATCGAAGTTGTATATTTTATGTAGAATATGTTACATAAATAAGTTTATTGCAATAGGGTCTTAGAAGGAATGGTCATTATGTCATAGTCTACCATGGTGTGGAAATTTCTATATTTAAATTTGAAAAGTAGATTTATACAAACCTCCACACTTTTTTTATTTGTCTATATATTTGAAATAGGTTTATATCAGATAACCCTAAAAAAAAATAGTAACATGGATTAATGATTCAAAGTTTATTAAATTCAATATGTGAAAAAGAGCTATGAAAATTATGTTTTAAGGTTTGGTAAATTTTTATCTAAAAATTTTTAAATTGTTTTTTCTTTAAACTATTTAAAATTTAAATACAATTATAAAATTTTAACTAAAACAAATAAAAAATTTGTGGCTAAAAAATGGCGTAAAATGTATTTTAAAATGGGTGTAACATGTGTATTGTTGGTTGAATATTTTGTCGATCAGTTTACTTATAAACAAAATAGATTTGATCAGCCAAAGTAGGAAGATTAGTCGTCCAAATGTGTAGGTTTACCACATCAGAGGGGGACTGATCTCTCCTCTCATCAAGGGGAGGTTCCATATATATAAACAAAAAATAATACTCAAGGGTAGGACAAACCATCCATCTCTTTTTTTTCAGAGATGATGTGTGCAGATCAAAGGAAAAACTCAAGGGAAATGACAGAAAGCACTCATCTTCTTTCAGAAGCACTATTCAGCAAACCACAAAATACTCCTGGTAGTAATAGCAAAATGTAGCAAAGGACATAGTAACCAACAAATCAAGATGCAACACAAAGTCTCCCCCTGAATTGCTCAAGAGTAAGATACAAAGGACAACGAGGGCAGAAAATCGTCCCAAGGTCCTTTACACAGAAATGAAAGAAAAACACACTATAGGCAATTATGGAGGCACAATGTTTCTGCATAGTTGACTCTTCAGGACACCTTCCTGACTACTTTCACTAATTCTACTTGTTGAATTAAAGGAACAAAAATTATATCCAGGAAAAAGACATAAGAATAGTTTCCCCAACAACAAAGATATTACAACACAATGTCTAAAAAGTCACTTGCTTTCTTCTTCCAATAACAAAATATGATCAACAATCTAAGCTCAAAGTCTCAGTAATGCCTTTCAATTTGGGCAGAGTTTCATTTCTAATTGTCAAAAAAGAGATATATTTATAATAAAAGAGATTCCCTTATATAGCCTCTTCAAGAAGGACTCGGGAATAGTAACACATCATGTTGCATTGAAAACTGTTAGGAAGACAGGCTGGAAATTAGGGGCATCTACACATTTGTTTTTCTCAATGCAGAGAAACAAGTCACGCTATTGAAAGTTTGCAACATTCAATGTCCACCTGGCGATCTAATCCTTCTTCATCATTCATCCTTTTTTGGTTAATTAAATCGGGTCCTGGATTCAATTTGCTGTTATGTTCCTTAGTCGCTTCCTGATGGTTTTGGACTTAAAGCCTTTGAATGCATTTGGGTCTGTAGATTACAAGGATCAACGGCTATTTTATGAGCTTTAAAATTGGCATTCACATGCATGTCACTATGTTTTCAATGGCTAATTCACTGTCTTGAATTTGATGTCTTTATGCGCATCACCCCTTGGTCCTTCTTCAACTTTCCTGTTTGAGTTTCTCCTGAAGGGAACCTGCCTTTCGGGCCTTAAGAAATGATCCAATTTGGGTCTCCTGCAAGGGTATCTGCCCTTCAGGTGATCTTCGGATGGCCTTCGGGCTTCTTTATTCCAATAGGTTTCTAAGTTCTTCCTTCGAATTTCTTGTTTTACATCTTCCCAAAGGTAAGGTGACCCTTCATCTTTAGGGAAATGTCTTTCAATTTGGCTGCTGAGAGTCCCTCACAAGGGCACCTGCCCTTCAGGGTCCTTTGGGAGCATTTTCCTTAGAGTATCTCATAGACATTTTTGCGAGCATTTTCCCTAGGATTTTTCGTGGGCATTTTCCCCAAAATTTTCCGCACGCTTTCTCTGCGGGCATTTTCCTGTGGACAGAATGTCCAAGGACAATTTCCCATGGAAAAAAAGTCCATGGAATTACTTCCCACATACAAAAATTCCACAAAATTGATTTGTCTCCTTGGAAATTTCTTCAGGCTTTCTACCCGCAACTTCTCTGAATTCTTTCAGACTTTTTGTCTGAAGGAATTCCTTCAGACAAAAGTTCAAAAGAATTATGACTTTGTCTTCCTTAAACAAATCTTTTAAAAGAATTTACCTTTGTGGCCTTCTTTGAAAATGACCCTTCTAAAGGGTGTTTTTATCGACCAAGTGCCCTCCACAAGGGTACTTGTCCTTCGGGAGGCTTCTTTGAATTTTAGCATTGAATTGCTCCTTTGAACCGTGTAAGTGAACTGCTTGGTTGAACCAAGTGGTTGAATCATTTGATTGAACCAAACGTTGAACCAATCCGTTGAACCACTTCATTGAAACTCTCTGTTGAACCAAGCTTTGAACCAAAATGGTTCAAGCTGATGAACCAATCGAATGAATCGAAGCATTGAACCAAACGTTGAACCAAGATTTGGTTTAACAGTTCAAACGAAGCCTTTGAACCAACTAATGAACCATTTGATTGAACCAAAGGATGAATTGAGCGGATGAACCAAAGCATTGAACTGAGCGGATGAACCTAAGCATTGAACTGAGTGGATGAACCAACTGAGTGAACCAAAGCATTGAACTGCTTGATTGAACTTGCTTTTGAACCAGTTGAACCTTGAAGCCATTGAACCTTTGAACCAAAGTGGTTCAATGGTTCAACAGTTCAATGGTTCAAGCCTCTTTTGCTTAGATTCTTGCCGATGGACATTTTTGATTAAACCAAGGTGCTGAACCAATCCTAAAAATGACTAAGTGTTGGAAAGTGATTCTTTTGATTGAACCTACCTGCAGAAGCCTTTGAACCTGTAAAAATGAACCTATGTATAGAGTCCGTAGAAACCAAGTCTGCAGCTTTCTCTAACATTGAAAGAGTCTGTAGAAATCAACCTATGAAGCCCATTGAACTTGGCTTGCTGAGTCCGTAGATTTATGAGAAGCTTGAAAAATGAGGAATTTGAATGCCCAAGACAAATTTTGAAAAAGGAAGCGACAATTTTGGTCTGTAACACCAAAATAGTTCAAATGTCCCAAAAATGAGTGATATTTTTGGGGGACAATAGCTAGCTCCAGTTGGGGAACTTCTATCAATTGTAACAAGAATAGAAGGGAGTAGAATCCAGAATCTCCAGTGTCTTCATGTACACCATTGGGCTATGGAGTCATGCTACCCAAAAATGGAAGGCATCAAAAATGAAAACAAACAAAACAAAATAGAATTAAAAACTATACAAATATACATATGCACAGATGAAATGATTTGATACTTCAAGAATTGAAGTATTTTAGATGTTACTTCTTAAGAGACAGTGAAAATAGTGCATCATCTTGGTAAACCAGCAAGAAGACATTTTGTTCCCAGAAATGGTGATGGAGGAATGGAGCTCTCCACCAGGAAACTTATTTTTTGCATCTTCCTATTGACTCTTTCTTCTTCTTGCCCCATGGTAGGATGTGGTCTTCAATTTGAAAGCCATAACTCCTTGCTTTCTTGGCAAAGGGTTCCTTTGCTTGATTTTGATTTGCAGCAGCATCGTCCATTACTATAATTGGTTGTTCCTTTGGTTCAATCCAGCATATGATTGGATTGTCCATATCAAACTCCTGAAAAATTATTAGCTTAGCATCTCCTTTGACGTGAAGTGGTTCGATTTCTTCATCTTGAGTAATCTTCAATCTGAGCAATAGAGATTCACATCCAACTGTGTTGTTGGTGTTCCTGACTTGAAAATTGCATGAAGGAATAATAACTCCTTGAGGAGATATCAACATAGTCCCATCTTCATCATTGGTGGAAAAATTGCTGCCATTGGATTTCTGGATTGAAGCATCATCAGAAGCTGATCTCCTATCAAATTTCTCTTCACTAGAGATGGAAGATCCTTCTTGACTTGTACTATGTCCTACCAATTCTCTTGAAGTCTTGTTTGGATAAATTCTTAGATTTTCAACTATAGGAATATCATTTGGAGAAACATAAACATCCTCTGTGGTAAAGAAATAATTACCCCTACCTAAAGACTCAAATAGAATTTGTGTTGCAGTGGCTAATGTTTGGGTGACCACGTATTTTGCCTCCTTTTTAGGGATCAATCTCTTCATTACACCTTGGACAGGGATCCTTGCTTCAGATAGGTCCATGCTTAGTTCTCCTCCCATGTCCTTACAAAAATTTTGTCCAAGCAAAATGCCATAGGATGCTAGGACGTTAGCCACCAATACAGTCATCCTGATTCTCTTGTCTAGAAAGGCTGCAAATGCAAATTGGGCATCTTTGATTTGCCCCAACAATGGTACCTGCTTATTCTCCATGGAGAAACATCTCCCAAATGTCTTGGTTAGTGTGAGACCTAGAGACTCAACTAATTTAGTATGCATGACATTTTTAGATGCCCCAAAATCAATGATGTAATTGTTGAGTTGATAACCATTTATTAACAGGGAAACATAGAAAGGTTCTATTTTCCCAAGGGTAGCTGGAGGAGTAATGTTAAGACTATTTTGAATGGGCATGTTCTTTGGGGAATCAAGAATTATTTTCTTAACCTCTTGTCTTGCAGGGATGGTTTAGTTCTTGCCACATTGGACCAACTTATCCAATTAATCAGGATTAGCTTGCAAATATTCAAATTGAGACATTTATATTTTTGTCTTTTTGACATGATCGATTATGTCAAATGGTTGAATTGAGCTAGGTACAGAGAAAGGTACTTCAACTTTCTAAGTTTTAGGAGGGATGGGAGGAGGGCTGGTTTGTGAAATGGGAGTGGAAGGTGAAGGTGAAATTCATGTACTTATATTTTTGGTGATCACCAAATCCTTTGACTAAAAAGGCAGAGTGGTTCCAAGCTTAGCAATTGTAATTATTGGTTGAGGTTGCTTCTCTGTCTTCTCTTTATCAGCTTGCTAGATTGATTGGTTCTTGGACTTGGTAAACACTACATATGATCCATCAATAGCCTCTCCTTTGATTTTGGGTTCATCCTGGTAGTTCAAGAAACCAATGTGGGAGTCGCTAGCTGATTCTTCTTGATCCTCTGTGAAGAGATCAACATCATTTTATTGCTCAAACTCAGGTTGGAAAGAGAAAGCATGTTCCATTTCCAAATATCTAACTGCTGAGTTGGTTGGAGGAGCTTCAAGGGAAAGTTTCCCTTGGGGGAAGGAAGGTGATTCTGTTGCCCTTGATTCCTAGTAGCATTGTCTTGATATGACTAATTTGGAAATGTACTTCTTGGCATATCTCTCTATGAAGGAGCATAAGACATTCCTTGCACCATTTGCTTTTTCAAGGCTAGCACTTCATTTCCCAGCTTTTGCACCATTAGATTAGTGCTGCCTATAAATACATATTCAGAAAATGATAAGGATTTATTTATGTTTGGATCTCTTGTTATCTTCCCTACTAAGATGAGATCATCTTCTACCTTAGTGGCTAAAACTTGAGCTATAGCAAGATCTATTTGACCAACATGTCTCAAAAGAAAACTGACATCAAGTAACTAAGAATTAATGAAGAAGCATTTGAGATTTTCAGCTGTAGGTCGAGCAATTATAGGAATTCTATTCCTCAATTTGTCAAATTTGGCTATGAAGTCCCTCATTGGTTCATGAGGCTCTTTCTTCATCTGTGTAAGTTGAGCCAGAAGTGCATGTGCATCTTCTGCAGGTTTGAATCTGGCTTCAAAGTTAGCTTTGAGGGTATTCCAATTAGTTATTGACAAAGTCTGTAGATGATAAAACCAATCTATAGCAGTGCCTTGTAATATTTATACAAATAGCCTGACTGCTACATCTTTAAATTCTACTCCAATTACTCCACAGGCTATGCTGAAAGCTGCAATGTGTTCATTAGGATGAATTTTCCCATCACCATAGATTTTGCGGAAATTATTCCTTGAACTACATGGAAGCTCATGTAGAGGTGGAGAAAGATTGAGAGGACCAAAAGCATTACCCCAGGGACCTTGAATTTCCATTATAAGATTATGAAAAAGAGGGATAACAAATATCAAAGGGGTAATTATTGGCAAAGCTTTATCATATTAGAAGTAGATACTTCATCTAACAATGGAGATCTGAATTTAGTAGGAGGAAAGCTCTTGGTTCATTGGAGATGAGATGGTGAAGGAAACATATCAAAATCACTTTGTTGTACCAACTTGAATACAGGGTCAATGATACCTTTAGCCCTTTAGCTTCATGTATACCTTAAATCTGCCAGATTGTGAAACAAAAATGGAAAAGAATTGACCCTACTTCAGTTAAAGCTTGAGGCTTTAAACTACGCACTCTTTCCCAGTAGCTCTGGTTTTGCAGACCAGATAAAATAACAGAGGTGAAGGAAGATGGTAAGGCTATAAATGGATAATGTGTAAGAAAAGTAATGGAGTTACTAGAATCTATAATGGATAAGAGTTATAATGATAATGGGTAAGACACAGGTGATGTTTCAATCTAAAACTTGAGGTTCCAAATTGCACATAATTATGTATATCTCCAGCGGAGTCACCAAAAACTGTTGGTTAAATATTTTGTCGATCAACATACTGATAAACAAAATAGGTCTGATCAGCCAAATTAGGAAGATTAGTCATCCAAATGTGTAGGTTTACCGCATTAGAAGGGGACTGATCTCTCCTCTCATCAAGGGGAGATTCCCTATAGGTATGCTATATATATATATATATATATATATATATATATATAAACACAAAATAATACTAAAGGGTAAGACAAACCCTCCATCTCTCTTTTTTCAGAGATGATGCATGCGGATCAAAGGAAAAACTCAAGGGAAATGATATATAACACTCCTCTTCTTTCAGAAGCACTATTTAGGAAACCACAAGGATACTCCTGGTAGTAACAACAAAATGTAGCAAAGGACATAGTAACCAACAAATCGAGATGCAGGACAAATTCTCCACCTAAATTTCTCAAGATTAAGATATGAAGGACAATGAGGGCACAAATTCGTCCCAAGGTCCTTTACACAGAAATGAAAAGAAAACACACTAAAGGCAATTATGTGGGCATAAAGTCTCTCCATAATTGACACTCCATGACACATTCCTAATTACTTTCACTAGTTCTGCTTGTTGAATTAAAGGAACAGAAAATATATCAAGGAAAAAGACATAAGAAAAATTTCCCCAACAACAAAGATATTACAACACAAAGTATGAAAATTCACATGCTTTCTTATTCCAATAACAAAATGTGATCAAAAATCTAAGCTCAAAGTCTTAGTAATGCCTTTCAATTTGGGCAGATTTTCATTTTTGATTGTAAAGAAAGATATATTTACAATAAAAGAGAGTCCATTATATAGCCTCTTTAAGAAGACTTGAGAATAGTAACACATCATGTTGCATTGAAAACTATTAGGAAGATAGGCTATAAATTAGGGGCATATACCCATTTGTTTTTCTCAATGCAGAGAAACAAGTCATGCTATTGAAAGTTTGAAACTTTCAATGTCCACCTGGCAATCTGATGCTTCTTCATCGTTCCTCATTTTTTGGTTAATTGAATCAGGTCCTAGATTTAATTTGTTGTTCTATTCCTTAGTCACTTCCTACTGGTTTTGGCCTTAAAGCCTTTGAATGCATTCAAGTCTATGGATTACAAGGATCAACGACTATTTTATGAGATTTAAAATTGATGTTCACACGCCCATCACTACATTTTCAACTACTAGTTCGTTGTCTTCAATTTGATGTCTTTGAGCACGTCACCCCTTGGTCCTTCTTCAACTTTCCTATTTAAGCTTTCTCCCAAAGTGAACCTACATTTTAGGCCTTAAGAAATGATCTGATTTGGGTCTCTCACAAGGGTATCTGCCCTTCAGGTAGTCTTTAGATGGCCTTCAAGTTTCTTTATTATAGTGGGTTGCTAAGTTCTTCCTTCAGATTTCTTGTTTTACATCTTCCCAAAGGAAAGGTGACCCTTCATCTTTAGGGAAATGTATTTCAATTTGGTAGCTGAGAGTACTGCAAAAGGGCACCTTCCCTTTGGGGTCCTTCTATAGCCTTTTCCTTAGAGTCTCTCGTAGACATTCCTGCAAACTTTTTCCCCAAGATTTTTTGCAATAATTTTCCCCAGAATTTTCTGCAGGCTTTCTCCATAGGCATTTTCCCTAGGCTTTCTCTATAGGGATTTTCCCATGGGATTTATCTATGGGAATTTTCTTGTGGACAAAAAGTCTAAGGACAATTTCCCACAGACAAAAAGTCTGCGAAATTACTTCCTGTAAACAAAAAGTCTACAAAATTGATTTGTCTCCTTGGAAATTTCTTCGAGCTTTTTGCCTACAGCGTTTTCAAATTCTGTCAGACTTTTTGTCAAAAGGAATTCCTGTGATTTTTTTTTGAAATAATTATGCCTTTGTCTGCCTTAAACAAAATTTTTGAAATAATTTACCTTTGTGGCCTTCTTTGAAAATGACCCTTTCGAAGGGTGTTTTTGTCGACCAAGTGCCCTCCACAAGGGCACTTGTCCTTTGGGAGGCTTGTTTGAATTTTAGCATTGAGTCACTCCTTTGAACCGTCTGAGTGAACCACTTGGTTGAACCAAGCCATTGAATCATTTTATTAAACCAAACATTGAACCAATCCATTGAACCACTCCGTTGAATCGCTCCGTTGAACCAAGCTTTGAACCAAAATGGTTTAAGTTGATGGTTCAAGTCAATGAACCAATTGAATGAATTGAGGCATTAAACCAAATGTTGAACCAAGCTTTGGTTCAATGGTTGAAATGAAGCCTTTGAACCAATTGATGAACCATTTGATTGAACCAAAGGATGAGCTGAGAAGATGAACCAAGGTGTTGAACCGAGTGGATGAACCGACTAAGTGAACCAAAGCAAGAACCACTTGATTGAACCCACCTTTGAACTAGTTAAACCTTAAATCTGTTAAACTTTTGAACCAAAGTGGTTCAATGGTTCAATGATTGAAGCCTTTTTTGCTTAGATGCTTGCTGATAGACATTTTTGATCGAACAAAGGTGCTGAACCAATCCCAAAAATGACTAAGTGTTGGAAAGTGATTCTTTTGATTGAACCTACCTATAGAAGCCTTTGAACTTGTAGAAATGAACCTACCTATAGAGTCCATAGAAACCAAGTCTATATTTTTCTCTAACCTTGAAAGAGTCTATAGAAATCAACCTATGAATCCCATTGAACTTAGACTGCAGAGTCCGTAGATTTCTCTTCCTACTGAGTCTGTAGATTCAAGCCTACAGAGTCCATAGATTTAATCCTGCAAAGTCCATAAATTCTAGCCGACTAAGTTTGTAGATTTTTGAGAAGCTTGAACAATGAGGAATTTGAATGCCCAAGACAAATTTTCAAAAGGGAAGAGACAATTTTGGTCCAAAAAATGAGTGATATTTTTGGGGGACAACATGTATCATATGCAAAATGTGCATCATGTGTAAAGTCACACCCTAAAAATCAAGCCACATACACTAAAATAGACCAAAAAGGTTAGAATAAAAAAATCAATAATGGCCAAAGCCCATATCCAAAATACGACATTTTTGTCCTTTTTATTTTGAACCTTAGTCAAACACCCTAGACAACTAAAATCCATTAGACTAGTAATGACTACTGGAAGTTCATGATTATGTTGAGTATCAAATATTGGTTGATCCTTATTAGATTCTAAAATTTCAATGTCATGTGATCTCTTGATATTGTGCCCCATCACATTATCTACAAATGGTGTTTGACAAGAAAAATCTAATTTTTTTCTTCCATGTGCCAACTTTATATTCTTTTATGACCTTGGTTGGAAAAGTGTTCTCATATGGGTTTCAGCCTTTAGGATGAGAAGATTGAACATTTTTATTTTTTGGCTTACCTTCATGTATACAAACCCCCAATCGATGCCCAATTTGGTGGTAAAGATGACATCTAAATGTAGTACTTTCATAATCCAAGCTCTATAACTAATGGGACTTATCATATTTTAGTTAGATTCAATCTGGAAGACTTTTGCTAAGGTTAACTTCCACACAAATATGGGCATAGGTAAACAACCATTATGTCGACTTCTCAAAATCCATCTTGATGAATCTTCTAAGCAAATTACCAATAACTTTAGAAACCAAAGGGTGCCAAAAGGGAAGAGGTAGATTTGGAGCACAACCAAAACCAAAATTTTGGACACCACCATTGTTGAGGTATCAAAATAAAAAACTACAAGGTAACAAAGAGCCTAGCTCTTCCCCAAAACTAAGGTCCCTCCTTAAAAAATCTATGATATTCCTCATGATCAATAAAATCGACTATGAAAAAACCTTTATAACACAAATGGATCACATAATTTTTGGCCCATGTAGCATTAACCCATTGATACAACTCTTTTGACCAAGGCCAGGATCCATTAAATCTATGAATAGAAATAAAATATTCAAATGAATAAATCAATCCATTTATCTCAAAATAAGATATCTCCAATGATGTAAGTATTTCATCATATTTTTCCACAATATACAAACTAGGAAAAACCAAAGATGAAGCCAATGGATGATTAAGGCATGCAAAATTTTAGTATGAAATATTATAAGCATTGGCCATAAAAAGCCTAGGTGCCATACCATAGAATAGAGGAGGGAAACTAACCATAGACAACCACCAACCTGCTGTAGACCTAGTCACAGGCATAGGCTTCCTCTCCCTTTGTTTCCAATTAGGGTTTCCTCCACTCAAGCTTTGTTCTTAGAGTGTTCATTCATCTCCTCTCCATGAAAATCCTGTCTTAAGTTTCTCTTAGAGTCATGGTATAGGATTTTATTTGTGAAACATTAAAAGAAATGTATAAAGTTTGGACATAATCCTTAGGTTTTGAAATTTGTTTTAATTTTTAAAATTTTATTTTCTATTTGGATTTTTATGGTTTTATGAAATATAATAGCCACTTTCAGATTAGGGATAATGATTTATATGACTTTATGAAATATAACGTATGGTTTCTCAAACATTACTAATTTCAATTTGGTATGCATCCCATTACTAGATATCAACCTGGCTTCCAACAAAACCGTTACCCTATGAGAGATAATCAGCTCTTATTTTATTTATAAAATCACCAATCTAGGAAGCTTAGTAGATGGAAAATTATACATGATTTCCTACATATTATATATTGTGATTACAATAATACATTCAATTTATGTAAAACCCTTGAAACCATCTACATAATATCCAATAAAAAATGATAGTGACGAATTCAAAATCTTCCATGTTCACAGGTTTAGGAAGAAAATGAAAAGGTTGATGAAGACCTTTTATATTATGGTGTGTTAGGATATTAATGGGAAAACATGCTTAGATTATCATATCGTATAAAGAAAACTTTTCAAAAAGTGGGTGATTATTGGTTCTATCATGAGTGCACCATAATCATGATAGAGGGTACCAAGGCAAACCTTATGTACTTACCACAAATCATTCATAAAAGTTAGTTAAGAAATATATTAATGCTCAATTAGATGTAAATTTTGATGTTTAGTTGTGAAAGGCTAAGTAATCAAATGTTCACTCAACCCCTTTTAGTATTAGGCAAATATAATAAACAAGGTGTGAATAATTCCAGTTTGTGGAAAAAATCAAGGTGCATTATGGTTTTAAATGGAAAATGTTTAAATATTGGGAACCTTGGAAGAACATCAAAGGACATATAAATAAATATGATAAGAAAGTAAGAATGAATAATGTGCAACAATCTTACCATCATGATTATGTATTTATGAATGTTGGAGATGATACTGATGAGGATATAAGGATGCACAGAGTAATTTTTTTAATGATTACAACCCAATGGATATGATATGACCCTATTATTATTTATTAGGACACCAAGAGGATCATAAGATAACTATGGGTTTCTATACCAATTCATCTGCCTCCTCAAATATAAATAGTTATGTAAGAATAATTTGGCCCATCTAAGGAACCAGATGTTGAAGACAGAGTTGAGGCTACCTTGAGATCCCTAACACATTCAATTGTTTCTCCCTCTCCTAAGCATATATAGATAGCATATATGAGAAATCTACAAGTAATAGTATATAAGTTTGGTTATTCTTAATGTTGCCTCTATATCCAATAACCATAGTACAACTAGTAAGTCTTCCTTCTTTCCTTTCTTAAGTTTCTATTACTTATCCTCATGGATCACATTTTATTTTAATAAAACCTATATTTTTGTGTCATAATATCTTTGGTGACCATATTCACCTCCCATAATTCTATTAATGGTCATTGCCATTCTCACTACACTACCACCTTAGACCACTATAATCCCTTCATATATCACTCCACTTTCTATATGTATAACCATTATTAATTCTAATTCTCCAATTAATTATAAGCGAAATACCAAGACTCTTCTAATCCCATCCCATAAGGTAGAAGTAAAGGATACACCTATAGAATTTTTAGGGCAAGAAGGATCTAAAAAAAAGGGGTTGATAGAGATTAGACACTATTGAAATATATGATAGTGAACAAGAATATAAATGATAAGAAATTAAATAGGGAAATGGAATCATTTAAGGGAAAAATGAAGGAAGATGAAGAAGATTTTTATATGATTGAATAATATACTCAATCTGGAGGGACTAAGATTGTAGGGAAATTTGAAAAAGTTAATCAATAAAGGATTAACTTAATGGCCATTGAGTTATTATTAGATAAAGGAGATATGGAAGGTGAGTTAGATTTAAAACTAAAAACCTCTGTATAAGGGCAATCATTAACCACTCCCCCATGCTCTCCATCTTAGGATACCATAGTTATAATCATGGAAAGAATTACCCAAACTATCACCTCCCAGAGTGTAATTATAAATATTCCTCATTCTTTAATAAAATATTTAATTTTTGCTACTAAAATTGATGTAGTGGTAAATACTCATTCTTTGTATTATTTAAACACAACAAATACTCCCCAAGGAACTACAATTTCAATTTTACCAACTATAATTCAGTTTCTTATGATTTGAGATTTTCTTCCCCCTTACCAACCTACTATGAGTCTTCTTACTATGGATATTACCATTAAAGTTGCATACACATTTATCACTAGTTACATGCTAAGTTTTCTTAGCACCCCAATGATATACTCATTCTCTAGTTGAGCTAGTCTATAATCCCATAGGACATTAAGGAAAGTAAATTTTGAAATTATAGTATCCACCTCCATTTTTTCAACATAGGCCACACCCCTTAGGTTATATACATAGTTAGAAATGCATATTATTCAAGCTGTCCAGACATACTCCACTATAATTTTAGTACATAAGGAAACTAAAAAAAAAGTATATAATTGATACTAGAGCAAAATAAAATTTACTAGATAGATGAAGGGTATACCTCCTTTACCTAAATTAGGGACACTTTCTCAAACAACAATTCACCCTCTAATACAATACCATTAGTCTACCCTTGTAGTCACAGAACATGATGAGCAAAATGTTGAACTGAATGTTCTCTCATGGATTCAACAACTATAACAAGCTGAAGCAGGCTGACAAGACCTGGTGATTATTGATAAACCAATAATAGATTTAGATTTTGAGAAATAAATAAATACCTTAAGGAAGGTCAAAAAGAAGATTTTGGTTGTAGAGGGAGGGAAAGTTGAATTTTAACAAAGAGAATAATTTTTTTCTATGAAAAAAAGAAGGAAAATAAATCCTTTAGACATTGATAGATATAGGGGATCCCTACATTTTTTTAGATGCTACTAGGGGTGTATTAAAATATCTTTTCTAAGATCTATGACCAGTCTATACAACAGTCATAAGAGTGGATCACTATTTAGTCACTAAAAGAGATTATATACAATGTATAGGGTATATCTAAAAATTTGTATATAATACTAAATTAATATGTTCTACAAAAGCTACATCCTAGTCTAAGTGGGCGGATATAATTCAATTATTTAATAAAATTATGGATATGAATTGTGTTGATGGTGAATAATGTCACATTAATAAATAAACCCTTTCATCTATTGTGAAGGTTAAGGTATAATCATATCAGGCTAATATTAAGGGTCTGCAGAATAAATGTGATTCCAAAGATGAAAAAAAAGATGTCTTAAATGATCTGGGGAAAAGGAACAAGTCAAATAAATTAGAATAATCAATTAATAATCATATATCAAATATCACTTGAAATATCAAATAAAAAAATAGATTGTAATTACATAATCTAAAATATAGAATTAAGAAAGCATATGAATTAAACAGTCTATTAAAGGAAAGATTTATGATCCTTATAATTTTGTTTTAATCAATTAATTATAACACTTTTATCTCTCATTAAACTCAAAATAAATCTAAGGAAAATAAAGAGAATGAACTAAAAGACAAATAAAACAACATAAAATAAATATCAAACAATGAAATAAAAACAAAAACAAAATTAACTAAAGAACTAAAAAAATCTAATCAAGAAATAACTTAATCTAGGGAATATAAAAAACTAAGAATCTAGTAAAATATGTAAATAAACACAGCTTAAATTAATCTAATACTGACATCTAAGGTGAAAATAATAAACATAAATCTAACTAAACAAACATTAATCAAACTAATATCTAATCTAGTTCAGTGATCTAAGTAAGAAATGAAAGTTCTAATCTAAGAACATAGAGAACACCTAACTAAACAAACTAAGAATGTATAACAAAATGCCATCTATAAAATATAAAATTTATCTATAAAAACTAAAATATCTAAATAAACTATGAAATTAAGCTAAAATTAATTTAAAACAAAAAAGATAGGAATTAATACAAACACTAAATTAATAACAAATTATAAAGTCTGATTAAAAAAAAGAAACATAAATAAAATTAAAGAAATAAAAAAACATGAAGATAAAATTAACTAATTAATTAAAATATAAAATGAACCATGGAAATGAAAAGAGTAACAAATTTCCGTTAATCTAAGAAATGAAATATAGAACACAAATTAAATCTTGTAGAAAATCAAATAATATGGGAGTCTTCAATAGAGTCATCTTAACAAAAAAATGTAAATATTTTATTGAGAAACAACTTTACTATAAATAGTCTTCTATAAGACAATCATTTACAATTGAAAGATCAATAAATGTCAAATGAAGTGATGTATTCATTATTATTTGAGTCAAATATTCAATGATATACACATATGATTACATAACTACAATCATCATAGGATATTAGGCTTGATAGATTTCAGATAATTATTTTATAAACCAAACAAGAAACTTGGATATACCTATATCAAAAAAGTGGGTAACTTAACCATCTGATAATGTATCATTCGATTTATCTACAAATTATTATTTAATTTCAAATATTATTTACATACAAAGAGAATAAAATAAAACTTGAATAACTTTAAATCTCTTCAATACCTATTGTGTTACTCATTTGTGTTATGCCTTTGATATATTAAATTTTTTATCTCACTTGGAGATATTTACAAAATAAGTTATAAATAACCTTCTAATTAGTTTTAGTAAGATTTAATTAACTTTTAAAAGTTAATTAGTTAATTTAATTTTAATTTATAAAAAATTAGACTTAATAAAGTCTAATTAGATCAAATGAATTAATTAATAGAAAAAAAACATATTCTAATGGGAGGGGGCATGAATCATAAGAAGATACTCAAAATAAGCATTAAATATGCATGACATCCATACTCATTAAAAACATTAAATAAAATTAAAATATTTAAAAGGTCAAACACTATGAGCATTTCCATAATATTTTTAATAAATTAAACATCTTAGTATTTAAAAAATAATATCACTTTGATTAAAATTGTAATAATTACCCAAATATATCCATATGTCAAAATATCAAGTTAGTACTAGTAGATAATCAAGTAGCAAGTTTCAAATATAACATTATTTAAAATAAAGTTTACTCATCAGAATATGAAACTAAATCATTCAAAGGAACTCCCTTATTATTCAAATATTTAGTGTAGTCTATTGATATAGATGGAAAATTAATAATATTGGTACCTTCTTCATCATCTACTTTCAATTTAATGTTTTAAGCTAATCTCATTACCAACGATGAGGCTATAAGGACACTTACATGATTTACACTAATAGGAGTTGGCATCTCATGATCAGGTGTAAATAGTACCAAATTACCAATAGACAATTTATTACAACATTCCTTTCTAAATTCATGTTGAGATGAGGGAAGCCCAGTATTAATTGGTAAAAGCGAACGAGGATGTAGTTTAACAATCACATCAAGTATATTTTTAGGAATTGGGGGTGTTGGAGTATAACTTTTGAGTAGATTGTATAATAATATGCATATGTTATGAAGATGCACTTAGGGTAACTCATCTATGAGCACAACATCTCACAAATGCTCATCCCAAACCTTTATGGTCTCAAACATTTAAAGAGATAGAAGATAATGGATCCAAAACAATCTAAAAGGTAGGATCAATGGTATAAAAATGTATGGATACTCAAGTTCCATGATTAAATGGTCTATGGAAAGTGTGGGTGACCCTATGCCCATGGAATAATTGGCCTCCAGAACTACCCCACGAAAGAGGGTGTTCTATATATTGATCTTCACTCTGACCCCATTAATTTATAGTACAATGATTTGAATTTGTTGTCCAAACCATCATCTTATATACTGGAATAAATAAAATGTAATTCAAAATCAACAATAAATATATAAAAATTTATATCATGTCCATATAAATTGTTAGATATCATGTCCATATAAATTTTTAGATGTTTCAAAACCTTTAAGGTCAAACAAACCACAAATATTCTAAATATCAACAAATAGTGAAAGGTTCAAGTATGGGAATTCAACTCCATAAATCCTTACCTTAATGAAATTCATCTATTTATATTCATGAAAAATATGAAATTCACATATAACATATCTAAATAACATCAATTAAATAATTTATATATATATTGATTAATTTATAATATTATGCCAAGATTTAACCAAATAACTCTATCGATTATAAACAATTAAAATCTTAGAATGCAACATTTCACAATAAATAACAATTTTCCACAAATGATGATAACAATTCAAATTTTTACTTCTACTAAAAATGACACTTATCATATTTGAAGAAAAATATTTAAGTCAAAATATGCCAAAATAACTTACTTATGACATATAATAAAAAAACTTTCAAAAAAATAAATAGTCTTGGTGATATTTACAAACTAGAAATGCCCAAATTGACATATCGTAGATATGTTCACAAAAGTGGTGAGTAATAGGCAACTAAAGAATATAAAGAAATCTGAATTTTATATTTCAAATATTTTTAAAGCATCAAGGTAATATACTAGAAATTAAATTAAAAAAATGGTATAAATACAATTGAAGACCACTGTCAAACATGTGCATGATTTAAAAAACAAACCATTGAGATAAACTAAACACATATATTTCACAACACTACCATGATACCACACGTGAATAAATCTAAACTCATGTTTTAAATGAAACACCATAACTACCATCAAACTCAGAAATCATAATAATCTAGTGATGCATTTTATCAAGTTTTAAAATAATCTATATACACAATAATTATACTTTAAAATTATCTTTATAACTAATTTCAAATTTCAATCAAACTATCATTAAAATTTAGCAATAAATGAATTGTATGTTTTACTAACCAACTTTAGATATATTCATAATAAATCCATAAAATCTTTTAAAGTCTAAATTCATATGAATGTTTTAAAAGTCAAAATATTGAAATCAAATTTATGTATTTATATAAACTAACAACATGAAAATCATTTCAATACCATAACTATTTTAGCAAGAACCCCTGCATACTATAGAAGAAATATTCTTTAAAGTATCTCAAGAAAAGATTCATTTAAAGGATCTACAAAAAGCTAAAGGATCAAATTACTTTAAAAAAGTATGCCTTTGTTCCCTTAATTGAAGAAAGCCACACACATAGGAATAACTCCAAGAAGAAGGATTTCTCTTATAGAAGTTAGATGAGAATCAATATACTGAACTTAAGGTGGATGTCATCGCACATGTGATCCTCCTAAGGAAAAAGTGAATAACTAGCATCGGGAAAATGAATTACGTATCATGCTACAAGATCACCATCTAGTAAGCCAACCATAGGGGTCTCACACCTAATGTTTCTTAATTATCCTTCAATTGTCCTACCATGTTATTGAATAAACTTAGGTATTTACACCAAAAAATTGAATGCATATGACCATTCAAGTTCATTATTTAGATAGTCTCAGGAAATGACTTGGGTGTTCATTGAGGAAATTTAGTATTTAGTAACTCATTGTCAAGGTGGATATTAAATCATATAACCAAATGTAATCATTAAGGTTTCCATAGCTTATTAAGTCCTTATCCCAATTTCAAAATCATTCACCAATCACAAGGATTATTCTCATCTAAATAATTATCACACAAGGAATATCAAGGAGTTCATTAATAAGGTATACATACACATTTAAGCACACATATCTACTAAAACATTGACTATCCCTTCTCATATAAGCATGGATGATAATTTATCCAACTTCCATTAAATAAGAGTAGAATTATAAACATATGAATTACTAGACTTTTAGAACACATTGCAAGTATTAAAATCACTACAACACCATTAATGAGCAATCCATAATCCACAATGCGATTTCCCATATGAAGATCATTAATCTGACTTAGTTCATTGCTTAAGCAACAAAAGTAATATATCTTATTTGATATTATGGCCAATTCAAAGAAATGGTATAATAAGTATAAGGCATAAGGTTTCATAAATTCATTAGGTAAGTCCAGTTACTATTCATTTTATATCAGGTGGAATAATATTGAATAACTAGCAATTGATTGTTCTTTAAATGGACCATAAAGGTTTACATATATATTATTTTAACCAATAAAGGACTTAATCATCAATATATAATTAATAATATAATACTTAAAATATTTCCCATTATTCATGCCATGGGAGATCGTAATTATTTCCACAAGAAACATGTTTGTACACTCTTTGAATCATCTTTATTTTTCAAAGACATTAACGTTATTAGATTGTTTCTATGACATACAATTGATAATCAGCAATTATAAACATATGAATTACTAGACTTTTAGAACACATGCCAAGTATTAAAATCACTACAACACCATTAATGCGCAATCCATAATCCACAATGCGATTTCCCATATGAAGATCATTAATCCAACTTAGTTCATTGCTTAAGTAAAAAAAGTAATATCTCTTAATTGATATTATGGCCAATTCAAAGAAATGGTAAAATAAGTATAAGGCATAAGGTTTCATAAATTCATTAGGTAAGTCTAGTTACTATTCATTTTATATCAGGTGGAATAATATTGAATAACTAACAATTGATTGTTCTTTAAATGGACCATAAAGTTTACATATATATTAGTTTAACCAATAAAGGACTTAATCATCAATATCTAATTAATAATATAATACTTAAAATATTTCCCATTATTCATGCCATGGGAGATCGTAATTATTTCCACAAGAAACATGTTTGTACACTCTTTGAATCATCTTTATTTTTCAAAGACATTAACGTTATTAGATTGTTTCTATGACATACAATTGATAATCAACAATTATTCATGGAAAATTTACACATTATAAGAAGTCAAACAATCAAGAACTAATATGACTTATTTCCACTTCAATAAAGATACTATCCATGGGTGTAACATATTTGAATTTATTAAATTCAATTACTATATAAAAATATTTCATGGCTATAACAGTGTATCTTCCAAAGCATGTCCTAAAATCTTAGTAAAGAAGATAATTTTTTTACACATGTAACAATGTAAACAACCATCTCTAACATGAACTAGTTATAACATAACTATCAACATTAACACAAAATACAAACTACCACTTGATTATTTTTAGCATAGTGTTATTAACTGCCTAATGAAGACTCAATGTAATTACATACATGGTTTCAAATATTTTTTCATAATTATTTAATCCATATTTTAAGTCTTAAAACACATGGGTACAAGTGATAGATTCATCAAGTCAACTTAGGTACTAAATGACATGAGTATTTTTAGCATTACATCATCAGTCAACACCATCATACTTCCATGTAATTCAAGGTTATAAAACATTATAGTTTTAGTTATTCTAAGAATAACATTTTTCTATTTTGTACTTACTTGAAATAATCAAGTATATCTCTTACTCATGTACATAAAACAACATATAAGGATCAGATATCACATAATGCATGCTAAATACATTGTTACTCACATGGTAAATAAATCCCACTATGAATATGCACTAAAGAATAAATATAGTTGCTTGGTTAATCAAGATCCAAAAACTATCAATAAGAATGCCTCTAATGTCAACATCATAATCAATAATGTTCTTTTTAAAACATAACAATATTACAAAACAACATAAGGTAATAAAATGAACTATAATATAAAATGGTTAATTGACCTTAACCAAAAATTCTAACATCGAATTTCAATAAGTATGGGTGAGAGACAATCCACCATACAAATTCAGCTGCATCTACTAAGAGAGATGAACAGTACAAGGACACCCCTCAAAACTAGGCCTATGAGCCCAACTATCAGTGGCCCTTACCACCCCAACCATCAGTTTGGTAGAGGTTTTTGACAACTAGGTACTTGAATGAGGTAAAATGTATACATATAATACTAAGCCACTAGTAAATACTTATAAAATAGTCAATAAGGACAAGAGAACAATGCAATCAACGTGAAACCATAACACCCAATCAAACTAGTTGGCTTGTGTAATGTACAAGGCATTCATTGGATTTGTAGCAAGACCATACCATTAAAATGGATCCAGAAACCTTTTTTCAAAACCACATACAATATTTTATGATTGAAATCAAACTCATACAAGGAGCATGAGTAACCAATTTGTGAAATGAGAAAGAATAATTCCACATTTCTTTCATATATATATATATATATATATATATATATATATATATATATATAACGAACTAGTTCCATATTAGATAAAATCTATAGAACTTCATCCCAAAGATGGAACATATCTAAAAGCTAGAACTTGACATTCAATAGATACACACACATAATCAATTCAACGAGAAATCCAATAAAATTAGATTCAAGTAAAAGTGTTGTTTAAGAATAAGAACTCAGTCTTTTAACTCTTAATATACCCAATTAAGTCTTTAATTTGATTTTTAAAGATCATAATGGTGAACTAGAATATAGAAAATTCACCTCCATTATACGTGAAAACCCAAAGAGGTTTTTAATTCAAATAGGCATCATAAGGACAAAAGAGTAATCTTTTACAAGATTTAAATGTTTTCCAAGTCACCTATTTCTACTATAACCATTAATTGATTTCTTACATGTCAAAAATTATTGACAACTATTTATACATCTCTCCCCACCCATGATTTAAACATAAATAGAGTGCTACTCATGATTTTAACAAATTTTGACTAGGGATTCACCTGTAATTCTACCAAATATAAAATTCCATACAAATAAAAGACACTAGGGTAAAATAATGTAGTGGTTCAGATCATAGTTTTTATTCAGCTTCAAACATCAACTTAAACCCAATCATTGCAACAAAACCCCTCTTTTCCAAAGCAAATTCCCTTCATATAGTTCACACAAGGTAAAAGGGTATGGTGACTTGATTTTTTTAAGGCATAGACAAATTTATATAACCCATAATCAATTATAGGATGCAAAAATAGGCTTAGAAGGTGAGGTTATGAAATAATCAAATTATTAATATTACATAACCCATTAATAATCATGAATTCATCATATAACCATTATTCCTTTGATAAGGTTATAAACAAGAGAGTAATATCTATTATTATTGATTTCACTAATAATCACCATCCATTATGAAGATAATCAATTTGTGGTAGGAATCGTTTACCATTTCCATGCAGGGAAGGAGAATTTAACTTATGCAGGAAATACCTTCTCTCTTATATCCACTAATCAATCCTTTCTCCAAAATCAACACCAAGGTGAAGAGTTGAGCCCCAAGTCCTATGGTATCTTCCTTATTTCATCATATGCCAAGTTGATATTTTCCTCCCTTTCTACATTTTACCCTATTCTTCTCTCTTCTTTTGTTCTCCTTAATCCGTAGCCTCTCTTCTAACCCACACATGGTCCTTACATCCATGCTCCTTCCAACTCATCCTCCTTTCCCCTAACCATACTTATACCCTACCAATGACATGCCTCCTCCTCTCTTCTACCATATGATAGCCATACTTGGTGTCCAATCTCCCTATTAATGCCCTCCTCTAGAGTAACACCCAAGACAAAGAAAAACAAATAAAAATATCTATTTAAAATAAAATATTGATTATTTTCTCCCCAGATCGATCCTATTGGAAATAAAACACTTTTAAACTAGATTTACTATTACATAAACCATATCTAAAGTTATGCAATAACATGCATCATAGAAACATTTCTTAATTATCCATTATTATGGAGGCATATATGAGAGAATAAGATAATAACACAACTAACACATATCTAACATGGTTCATCTAATGTGGGATACATCCACCAATGAAAGTTTTAAAATAAAATAGTAATATAAATACCAAGACTATAATGAACTCTCACAAAGATATAAAAATCTCTTATAGAAAATGCTATACAAATAGTTGTACTTCCACATGTACCTACACAATGATGTATCTCACATGTTGCTAAATCACAACCTGTAATGAACATGTGGACTTTGCAAAACACCTTCACTTTGAGTCAAATCCTCAAAGCTATACCCTAAAAATAAATCATCAACCTCTAAAGGCCACCCCACACCCTGTATATATATAATATGAAGGAAAATCCATGAAAGGAGGAGCAAATGTGTCATGTTTATCCAAGATAAGCATCATCCACTCAAGAAAACTCATTTCCACCTCATCAAGATCATCCGAAAGCTCTCCCATGAAAGAACACACCCTACTAAGGGTCTCTACCTTTTGAGAGCACATTTTCCAACAACATTTTATCATAACCATCTCTTTGTAACAAGGAAGACATTTCATTTTCCAAGAAACAACTAGCTCCCTCAGAAAAGGAAGTCACATGGAAAATAGATAATGAATAACCAAATCCATAAAACATGGAAATATAGAAACTAGAAATATACTAGGAATATTCCACTCACATGTGGAATAGGGTTACACAAAAGGTGGAGTAGGTAAAAATACTCTCCCCACATCCTTGGATTTCTCTAGGCCCCAAAAATAATTCCCTATGGTCATGTGATAGCCCCAAAAGGCTCCACACCAAGCAATACCTCACTTGGAGACTATTTCTCTTGAACAAAATCTATCATTGCCCCATAACCACTAAGGCCAACCAAATCTGAATATAGTCTCAACTTGTCCAATGTGACAATCTTGGTCATCATATCTATAAGATTCTAGATAGTTTGAATATTCTCCATCTTCACCATGTTCTCCTCCAAAGTTTTCCTGATGAAGTGATAACATAACTAAATGTCTTTCATCCTCAAGTGGAAAGCAGAGTTCTTTGCTAAATGAATAACACTATGACTATCATTGTGTATTCTCTAAAATTCCTACTCATGCCCCAACTCTTAAAATAACTCCTGTAACCAAATCATATCCTTACTAGCCTCTATGGTAACAACATACACTTCCTCTATAGTTGACAAAGTCACAACCTTTTGTATCCTAGAAATCTAACTGTTATCTTTCTAATAGTAAATATATAATCTATCATACTTCTCCTGCTATCAATATTCCCTATCATATCTAAGTCCACATAACCATGTAAAGTGGTACCTAATCCACCATAACAAATGCAAAATCTATAGTTCATCTCAAGTATCAAAGAATCCATTTCACTACCTACCAATGTTCATAACCTAAATCACTCATATACTTGCTCACAACTCCCACTATTTGGGCAATATCCAACCTAGTAGAAACCATGTCATACATCAAGCTTCCAATTACCAATGAGTAAGGTACCTTAGACATCCTAAGCTTTTCAGCTTCCATCTTGGGACACTGCTCCTTTGATAATCTAAAGTGGCCTACCAAAAGAGTACCAATAGATTTAACATCCAACATGCTAAAAATTTCCAAGACTTTCTCCAAATACTCTATTTGGGATAAGATCAACTTCCTCTCATTCCTATCATGAAAAATCATCATACCAAGTATTTATTTTGTATCACCGATATCCTTCATAGAAAAGGAGTCACTAAGCTATTTCTTGAGCATATGAATATTTGTAAGTTCTTTCTTTCAACTAACATGTCATCAACATACATGCATAATATAATAAAAGACCCATCAAAAACAATGTTTGATGTACATGTAATGGTCATAATGACACCTTTGATATTCTTTTTCCAACATGAAATAATCAAATTTCTTGTACCATTGTCATAGAGATTATTTTAGGCCATACAAGCTCTTCTTTAATCTACACACATAGTTCTCCTTCCCTTTGACCTCATAACATTGTGGTTGCTTTATATACAAATATTCATCCAAATCACCATGAAGAAAATCATTTTTCACATCTAATTATTCTAAGTGCAAATATTCAACTACAACTAAACCAAGAACAATCCTAATAGAAGTCACTTTTACAACAGGAGAGAAAATATAATCAAAATCAATAGCTAAATTTTCTGCAAAGCCTTTGACCACCATCCTAGCCTTATACCATTTTCTCCCTTCATCCTCTTCTTTTATCCTAAAGATCCACTTGTTTGGTAATGCACTCTTTCCCTTGAGTAGCCTAACCAAATCCCACATTTGGTTCTCCATGAGAGATCTATTCTCCTCATCCATGGCTTTCTCCCACTTCATCTTGGCATCTACCTATATTTCTTGCTCATAACACTTTGGTTTTATATTGTCAATGAGTAATAAATAATTCAAAGAAGGACAAAACCATTTTGGTGCTCTTTTTAGCCTAGAAGATCTTATTACCATAGTATTTTGGGGTCCTTCTGTAAAAGGTTCCTAAACTAAATCCTAAGATACTTTGCCATCTGCAATGTCATCCAATACTATGTAATATTTTTATTCTTGATCCTATTCCTATAATTAATCCTTGTGCATTATTTTTTCATTAAAAACTACATCGTGAGATCAAAATATTTTCTTATCTTTAATGATCCATAAATGGAAACCAAATTCATCCCCACCATAACCAACACATGTACATTTCTTTGATTTAGCCTCTAACTTGGTCCTATCATTTTTCTTAATGAGAGCAAAAGCCTCACATCTAAAGAATCTAAGAAAAGAATAATCAACATTCTTACCAAACCAAGCTTGTTTAAGAATGCCTCCATCCAAATGCATATAAGGTTTTTTGTTAATTAGATATAATTCCATGCTAATTGCTTCTTCCCAAAACTATAACGGAAACCCTACATGTAGCGTCATAATCCTAACACGTTCTATTATTGTTTTGTTTATCCTTTTAGATACCCCATTCTACTATGGAGTTCTTGGAACTATCCTTTGCCTATAAATTCAATTTTTAGAATAATATTTAAAGAAAGCATTACTATAATACTCACCTCCATTATCTGATTTGAGAATTTCAACTTGAGACCTATTTCATTCTTAACCAAGGCTTTCCAGTTCTTAAAGGTCTCAAATACCTCAGATTTATTTTTAATGCAAAAAATCCAAAATTTCCTTATCGTGTCATCTGTAAAAGTAATAGAGTAATTGGATCCACCAATAGAAGATCCATGAACTAGTCCCAATACATCTAAGTGTACCAAATCTAACTTGTGCTCTTTCTTTATGGGTTCAACCTTCATAAACCTAACCCACTTTTGTTTCTCATATACATAATTCTCACAAAAGTCTAGAGCTAGATATTTTAATCTAGGTAACTTATCTTTTAAGATCTCCATGCCCTTATGGCTCATATGATCGAGCCTATGGTACCACATATTCAAATTTCTATCTCTAGCAACTAAATTAGTAAAACCAATACTACTAGCCAAATATAAAGTACCAACTTTCTTACCTCTCGATATCACAAGAGCACCTTTAGTAATTTTCTAAGAATCTATAGTAAAAAATGATGAACATCCATCACTTTCCATTTACTTCACTAAAACCAAATTCTATCTTAACATAGGCACGTGTCTAACATCCTTAAGGTTCCATGTATTCCATTCTACATCTTAACTTGAACACAACCTTTCCATACTATCTCACGTGGTTCATCATCACCAAGATAAACATGTCCTAGATTCTCTTGAACATAATTTGTAAAATAATGCCTATGTGGGCTAGCATGAAAAGAAGCCCCTAAATCTAAAACCCAAGACACAAAAAACTTATCCATAGAAAGAATTAAGGCATCTCGACATGATTTACTTGATATCACATTTACCTCATTCGTTTCTTCTTTCTTGACATTCTAATCCTGAAGTGACCAAAAATCCTTCTTTGAGTGTCCACTCTTCCCACAATTCTAACATATCATCTTGGATCTAGATCTAGACATAGATCTACCTTTTGAATTTCCATGATTGCCTTTTCTCTTGTCCTTTTGCCTCCCTCTAGTATCAATAGATAAATCATTACTTTAAGATGATTCACTAGTGATTTTACTTTGCATCTCCTCACTAAGGATCACACCTAAAACATCCTAAAAATTCAAATTTCCCTTGGCAAGGAATACATTACTCACAACCATAACCAAACTATCCCGACTGTCATGCAAAGAACACAATATTAGAAAATATCTAACTTCATCATCAAAATTAATTCCAACTAAAGTGATCATACTTACAACAATATTAAAATCATTTAGATGATTAGCTATTGAACCATTCTTAGACATTTTCATGTTAAATAATATCTTCATAAGAAAAATTCCATTAGAAGATGAAGGTTTATCATACAACTTTCCAAGTTTATCCATGAGATCTTTTGTGATTTTCTCATCAAAAATATTAAATTCAATAGAAGATGCAAGGCATAACTAAATGGATCCCAATGTATTCCTATCATGTAATGACCAATCTGCATCACTAATACTTACAGGTTGTTCTACTTTCCCCTCCAAGGGAAGATGTAGCTCCATCTATATTTCCAAAAACCAAAATAATTATCATCAAACTTGTTGTCCCCAAAAATAGACTTCTCATTTTTGGGACAACATGTGAACTATTTTGGTTGAACAGACCAAAATAATCTATTCCCTTCTCAAAAAAATTTCTGAGCATTCAAATTCCTCATTTTTCAAGCTTCTCAAAAATCCACAAACTCTATAGGCCAAGTTCGATGGGCTTCACAAGTTTATTTCTACATCCTCTGTAGGAAAGAAGCAAGCTCTTAACACTTAGGTGATTTCAAAGTTTGTTCAATGACAAGGTTCAACCAAAAGAATTTAGAAGCAAGAGTTAAGTGCATTTGTCACAAATTCAAAGGTTCAACGCATTTGGTTCAAAAAGATCAAACGAACTTAGCCAAATAAAAAGAATCAACCAATTGAACCATTTAACCTTGAACCAAAAGGTTCAATGGGTTCAACGAGGCTTGTTTCAAAGAATATTGGTTCAAGCGGTCAATAGAAATAAAGGAATGAACCATTGTACCATTGAACCAAATTTGGTTCAAGCGATAAGTTCAAAGGAATGCCCCAAGCGTCAAAGACACAAGCACCCTTATAAAGGGAATTTTTGTGGCAAAAGTGACTAAGGAAAGAAATAAAAATGTAATAGAACTCAGTGGATCCTACCAAGTGTCATCTTTCAAGCCTCATTTCACTTTGTTTCTAAAAATAGTGGATACTACCATGTGTCCTCTATAAGCTAAGTGGAACATGCCAAGTGGCATCATCTGCATGAATCTAAAATGAATCCCACATGGTTCTATAGTGTTTCCAAAATGCAACAAAAGTTTCCAAGTGTCATCTTCCACAAGACACTCAAAAGGCATCCAAAGCTTCTACAAGTTTAGTGGAATCCACCACGTATCCTCACCTATTTCATAGCAGATACTACCATGTGTCACAATTTGAGATTCACATAAAATTGACTAAGGCAAATTTCCAAGGGACAAACACCCCTTTCGGAGGACACTTAGAAACTGAAGTGAACCATTGCAAAAACTTGAAAGGCTAATTTGGAGATCAAATAGCCCTTGCAGAGGGCAAGAAGGGGGAAAATGGACCAATTCAAAGGCCAAAAGAGTAAAGGGATTTCCTTAAAAAAAAGTTTCCTTGAAAAAAGTGACAAAGAGACAATTCCTTTAGACTTTTTCCTCTGAAAAAAAGTCTGAAGAAATAGAAAACCCACTATGCTGTCAAGTGTCATCTTCTGTAGGAAACTAATATAAGTCCTAAAAACTTTTTAAAAGTAGCCAAAAGCTTGATAGAAGCCACCACATGTCAATGCCTATAGCTTCTTCCTTTAAATCTTTTTTGCTAAGTAAGGATTATAGCGAGCCTTCGTTAAACTACTAATGTAAATGGAGCATACCAAGTGTCATCCTCCACAAGATTCTCAAAGACAAGTGAATGTTACCACGTGTCCTTATCTATTTTTTTTATTAGAAGCTACCACGTGTCATCTATTGAGATGTAGTATCAAATGCAGTGGAAGCTTCCAAGTGTCATCTTCCACAAGGTTCTCAAAAAACTAGTAAGAAGCGACTAAAGAACAGAGCATCAAACTAAATCAAGGACCTGATTCAAATAACTAGAAAAGGAGGAATGAGGAAGAATGACCAGAAACTTTTGTGCATCAGATATGTTTCTAGAAGTAAACCACCAGGTGGATATTGAAAGATGTAAACTTTCAATAGCATAACCCATTTCTTTGCATTAAGAAAAGCAAATGGGTAAATACCCCTAAATTATAGCATGTCTTCTTAACAAAATTCAATGCAACATGATGTGTTACTATTCCCAAGTCCTTTTTGAAAAAGATATATAAGGGACTCTCTTTTATTTTATTAGAGCATCTCTCTCTCTAATTATCAGAAACAAAACTTTGCCCAAATTGAAAGGCATTACTTAGACTTTGAGCTCAGATTGTTGATCATATTTTGTTATTGGAGTAAAAAATCAAGTGACTTTTTAGACTTTGTGTTGTGATATATTTGTTGTTGGGGAAACTATTCTTATGTATTTTTCCTTAATATATTTTCTTTTCATTTAATTTGATAATCAGAATTAGTGAAAATAGTCAAGAAGGTGTCTTAAAGCCAACTATGGAGAGATTTTGTGCCCACAAAATTGCCTTTAGTGTGTTTTCTTTTTGTTTCTATGTAAAGGACCTTGGGATGACTTTGTTCCCTCATTGTCCTTCATATCTCACTCTTGCACAATTGAGGTGGAGACTTTGTGCTACATCTCAATCTGCTGGTTACTACGTCCTTGGTTACATTTTGCAATTACTACCAAAAAGATTTATCCTTTGATTTGCATGCATCATCTCTAAGAAAAGAGAGATGGATGGTTTATCCTACCTTTGATTTGTATTTTCTATATATATATATATATATATATATATATATATATATATATATATACATATATATAGAGAGAGAACCTCCCCTTGATGAGAGGAGAGATTAGTCCCCTTTTGATGTGGTAAACCTACACATTTGGCTAACCAATATTCCTACTTTGGCTGATCATAACTATTTTGTTTATCAGTACGCTGATCAACAAAATATTCAACCAACAATTTTTGGAAACTCTTCTGGGGATCTAGTTATGTACATTTTGAAACCTCAAGTTTCAGATTAAACTAGTTTCTACCATTATGCATTATAAACTCCATTCCATTTCTATATATTACTTATTATTATTATAACCTTACCATTCACCTCCACACTGGCTAGGAAAGAATGAGCAGTTTGAAGCCTCAAGCTTCAAACTAAAGCAAGGTCAATTATTTTCCATTTTTGTTTCACAATCAAGTAGATTCAAGGTATACATGAAGCCAAAGGGCTAAAGGTATTGTTGACCCTGTATTTGAGTTGGTACAACAAATTAATTTTGATCTGTTTCCTTCACCATCTCGTCTCCAATGAACCAAGAGCTTTCCTCCTACTAAAGTCAGATCTCCATTGCCAAACAAAGTATCCACTTCTGCTATTGATAAAACTTTTCCAATAATTACTCCTCTGAGATTTGTCATTCCTCCTTTTAATAGTCATATAATGGTAACTCAACACCCCTAGGGTAATTTTTTTGGTCTTCTCAATCTTAATCCACCTCTACATGAGATTCCAAGCAGGTCAAGGAAAAAATTCCCCAAATTATATGGTGATGGGAAGGTTCATCCTGATGAACACATTGTAGCCTTAAGCATAGCCTATGGTGTAATTAGAGTAGAATTTGAAGATGTAACAATCAGGCTATTTATAGAAAAATTACAAGGTGCTGCTATAGATTGGTTTTATCATCTATAGGCTTAGTTAGTAACTAATTGGAATACCCTCAAAGTTATGTTTGAAGCCATATTAAAACCTATAGAAGATGCACATGCACTTCTGGCTCAACTTACACAGATGAAGAAAGAACCTCATGAACTAATGAGGGACTTCATAGCCAAGTTTGACAAACTAAGGAATATAACTACTATAATTTCTTAACCTACAACTAAGAATCTCAAATGTTTCTTCATAAATTCTCAGTTACTTGAAGTATGTTTTTTTTGAGATGTGCTAGTCAAACAGATCTTCTTACAGCTCACCATTTGGCCACTGAGGTAGAAGATGATCTCAACTTAGCAGGGAAGATAATAAGAGATCCAAATAAAAATAGACCCTCATCATCTTTTGAATATTCATCTACAGGCACCACTGATCCAATGGTGTAGAAATTGGCAAATGACTTGCTTGCTCTCAAAAAGCAAATGGTGCAAGGAATGTCTTATGCTCCTTCATCTAGAGATATGCCAAGAAGGACATTTCCAAATTAGTCATATCAAGGCAATATTGCTAGGAATCAAGGGAAATAAAATTTTCTTCCTCCCCCACAAATGAAACTTGCCATTGAATCACCCATAGCCAATTTAGCAATCGAATATCTTGAAGTAGAATTAGATTTCTCTTTCTAGCCTAAATTGAATCAAGAAAATGACATTGATCTCCTTGTATAAAATCAAGAAGAATTATCTTACGACTCCCACATTGGTTTTCTAAACTACTAGGATGAACCCAGAATCAAAGGAGAAGCTTTTGATGGATCATATGCAGTGTTTACTAGGTCTAAGAACCAATCAGTCTAGTAAGCTAATAAAGGGAAGATAGAGGATCAACCTCAACCAACAATTACAATTGCTAATCATGGAACCACTCTACCTTTCTAGTCAAAGGATCCAATGATCACCCAAAAGGTAAGTACATCAATTTCACCTTCACCTTCTACTTCAATTTCGCAAACCAGCCCTCCTCCTATCCCTCCTAAAACCCAAAAGGTTAAAATACCTTCCTCTATTCCTAGTCTAATTCAGCCACTTGACATAATTTATCATGTCAAAAAGACCAAATTACAAATGTCTGAATTTTAATATTTATAGTGTAATCTTGATCAATTAGATAAGTTGGTCCAATGTGTCAAGAACCAAACCATCCCTACAGGACAAGAAGCTAAAAAGGTAACTTCTGACTCCCCAAAAAACATGTCCATTCTAAATAATCTTGTCATTACTCCTCCAGATGCCCCTGGGAAAATAGAACCTTTCTATATTTCCCTATTAATAAATGGTCACAAGCTAAGTAATTATATTATAGACTCATGTGCATCTGACAATGTCATGCCTAATAAAGTAGCTAAATCTCTTGGCCTCACACTAACCAAGACATTTGGGAGATGTTTCTCCATAGAAAATAAGCAAGTACAATTACTGGGGCAAATAAAAAATGCCCAATTTGCATTTGCAGCCTTTTCAGACAAGAGAATCAAGATGACTGTCCTGGTGGCTGATGTCCAAACATCTTATGGCATTTTGCTTTGATGAAATTTCTACATGGACATGGGAGGAGAACTAAGCATGGACCTGTCTAAGGAAAGAATACCTATCAAAGGCATAATGAAAAGATTACTCCCTAAAAAGGAGGCAAAATATGTGGTCACCCAAACATCAGCCCCTAAAACTCATTTTTTTTTAAATCCTCAGGTATGGGTAACTACTTTCTATCTACAAATGAAGTGCATGAAACATTTGATAAAATTCTTGTATGTATCAACCCAAAAATTAGTTCCACTAGAATAGCAGAAGAGCTAGTAGGTTGTAATACAAATGTAGAAGGACCCTCCCTCTCTAATGAAGGAAAGTCTAAAGAAAAATTAGTGTCTAATGAAGTATGGACTCTAGAATTCGATGCCAGTTTCTCCTCTACCATTTTGGGAGCTGGGATTCTGTTGATATCTCCTCAAGGAGATATGTTTCCTTCATCATATAAATTACAATTTAGCAACACTAACAATACAATTGAATATGAATCTCTGTTGCTTGGATTGGAGGCTGCTCAAGAGAAAGGCATCAAGTTTTTTCATGCCAAAGGGGATGCTGAATTAGTGGTTTGTAAGGTGAAAAACTTATACCAAACTAAGAATGAAAGATTACACCATTATCACAACCTAGTTTGGGACCAAATTGAAAGCTTTGATGCTTTCAACATTTCTGTCATACCTAGGGAATCTAATGACAGAGCTAATGCACTTGCTATTTTAGGAACTCTCTTAGTTCCTCACTCAAATTTTAAATAAAATAGGTATACTATTGGACTAATATATAGACCAAGTGTTCCTAAAAATGCTAATTATTCGCAAGTATTCAATGATGATCATCAAATCATTTCCTTCTTGGAATGAAAAGACAATTTTGAACAACTATGTTTTGAAGGTAGTGAATCTCAAAAGTATGAATCAGCCTTTGAATCTAGTTTAGATATAAATGAAGAATTCAGACAGTTGAAAGGAAATAAAATTCCCAAAGGCTTGGTTTCTCTTGATAAATTATTTGACAAGCATGATAGATTCATCAAACAACAACAAATATATTCAAGCTTCTCTCAGGGATTCGATCAAGTAAATCTGACTACTAAAGAAAATCCCAAAATGGTTAACATTGGTAAGTACTGCACCCTTGAAGAAAGATTCAAGTTCACCACTTTATTCTGTTAATACATGGATGTCTTAGCATATTCTTATGATGACCTGAAGTCTCTTAGACCTAATGAAATCCACCATGACATTCCTCTCAAGGCTGACTCAATGCCCTATAAGAAAAAATCTAGATAGTACAATCCAAAAATATTAGGTACTATTCTATCTAAGATATAAAAAAATTTAAATGCTATAATCATCTTCCCAATCCATCATTCCACATGGATTACAAACATAGTTCCTGTAAGGAAGAAGAGTGGAAAAATTTGCATTTGTGTAAATTTTAGGAATCTGAATCAGTCATCTTTGAAAGATAATTACCCTTTGCCAATTATGGATCAAGTGCTTCAAATAGTGAAAGGTTCAAAGATTAGATGGCTTCTTAGGATATAATCAATTTGAAGTTGGTGAAGTAGACCAATACAAGACTGCATTCACCACACCTTGGGGTACATTTGCATATAGAAGAATGCCTTTTGGCTTGATAAACGCTAGTGCCACCTTCCAAAGAGCAATGGACCTAGATTTCAAAGATGAGATAGGTAAGTTCATTATGGTCTACCTTGATGACTTAACCATTTTTTTAAAGCACCATTCTGATCATGTATGACACTTACAATAAGTGTTGGAGCACTACCGCTAGAATGGTATTTCCTTGAACCCTAAGAAGTCTATTTTTGGAGTAACAAAGTGGAAACTCCTCAGACACATTGTGTCTAAAGAAGGCATAAATATTGACTTAGACAGAGTCAAGTCTATTTAAGAACTTAATTTGCCTACAAGTAAAAATGCTATTCACTCTTTATTCAGAAAGGTGAATTTCTTACGGAGGTTCATCTCCAAATTTGTTGAGAAGACTAGACACATTATGAATATGATGAAAGGGAAGACCACTTTCAACTAGACTAAAGAAGGCAAGTCAGCATTTCAAGATATCAAGACTGTCATTGCCCACGCCCCTACCTTGGTTTGTCCATATTACAACAAAGATTTCATCATATACAGCTATGCTTTTGAACACATGTTTTCAACAATTCTTGTTCAATAGGACAAAGAATGTATGGAATCTCCCATTTCTTTCATGATTTGCCCTCTCAAATCCCGTGAGATGAAGTATTCAAACATAGAGAAGCATGCCTACATAGTGGTGAAAGTAGTCAAACATTTCCGCTTCTATATCCTAAATTAATACACTACTGCCTTAGTTCCTGACACTACAGTCAAGTCCATATTAACTCAGTAGGAGTTTGGTACAAAAAGAGAAAATTAGATTGCAAAGATCCAAGAGTTTGATCTAGACATCAAGCCAACAAAGCTATTTAGGGGAAAAGGCCTATGCCAATTAATTGCTGACAACAAGCTAGAAGGTACATAGGATGAAGAAGCTAAAGTGGAAGATACACCAACAATCCTTTTTGTCTCCACTACCAATGAGTGGTATTTAGGTGTTGCTCATTTCCTTACTTATGGTGAATGTCTTGCTCATTTGTCTTATAAGGAAAGGAGGACTATCAAGTTGAAAGCTACCAATTTTGTCCTTTGGGACAATGGCTTGCACAAGAGAAGCATAGATGGGGTATTCCTTCACTATGTAGATAAAGAGCAAGAAAGCCAACTTTTGAAATATTTCTACAATCTAGCCTATGGGGGACATTTTTCTGCTCTTGTAACTACTCACAAGATTCTATGAGCCAGGTATTACTGGCCAACTCTTTTCCAAGATGCATATAAGTGGGTGAGAAAATGTGAACCCTGGTAGCAATTTGTTGGAAGACTCAAGTTAGCTTCCCTGCCTCTCAAGCCAGTGATCATAAAAGAACCTTTCCAATAATGGGGGATTGATTTTATTGGGACTATAAACCCATCTTCAAGTGCTGAACATGATTATTTCATTATAAAAATTGACTACTTCACCAAGTGGGTAGAAGTAATCCCAACTAAACATGCTACATCAAAAGTTGTATGCAATTTATTCAAAGAGAATATTATTTCTAGGTTTGGAGTTTCAACCAAAATTTTTACTAATAATGTAGCTTATTTTACCTCTAAGGAGATTACACAATTCTATTTCCATTATGTAATTACACTCTCCCACTCTTCTGATTATTTTCCACAAGGGAATGGACAACCTAAATCAAGCAATAAGAATCTGGTAACTATCATCAAGAAGCTAGAAGATGACAATCAAAGGACATGGTATAAAACATTGATTGATGCTTTATGGGCAGACAAAATCACACCAAATAAGGCAATTGGTATGTCTCCTTTTCAAGTTCTTTATGGTATCAATGCTAAGATACCAATCACCTTAGAATTGCCAGCCTTTAAATTGGCAAAGGCAATTGAAGATTAGACATATGAAATCCCTCTTGATAAAAGAATCATGTTCCTGACTGAGCTAGATGAACAGAGAATCATGGTGGTGGATGGACTTGTTGCTCATCAAAGTCTAGTAAAGAAACTCTTTGACCAGAATGCCAAAAATCATGATTTCTAGATTGGGGATCAAGTCCTGATGTGGGACAAAAGGAGAGAACCAAAAGGGATGCATGGAAATTTTGACTCCCTTTAGAGAGGCCCATTTATAATTCATCAAGACAATGGTGAAAATATCTTTCTATTGAAATATCAAGATGGCACACTCTTTTCTTTGCCTCATAGTGGGTAGCATCTGAAACACTTCAACTCTTGAAGTATTAGATCATTTCATCTGTACATATGTATATTTGTATAGTTTTTAATTCTATTTTTTTTTTAATTTCCTTTTTTGATTCCTTTCAATTCTGGGTAACATGACTCCATAACCCAATGGTACACATGAAGACACTAGAGATCCTAGATTCTACACCCTTCAATTCATTTTTACAATTGATAGAAGTTCCCCAACTAGAGCCAGGTATTGTCCCCAAAAATAGACTTCTCATTTTTGGGACAACATGTGAACTATTTCAATTCAACAGACGAAAATAATGTCTTCCCTTCTTGAAATTTATTCCAAGCATTAAAATTCCTCATTTTTCAAGCTTCTCAAAAATCCATGGACTCTGCAGGCCAAGTTCTACGAGCTTCACAGGTTGATTTCTACGTCCTCTATAGGAAAGAAGCAAGCTCTTAACACTTAGGTGATTTCAAAGTTGGTTCAATGACAAGGTTCAACTAAAAGAATTCAAAAAAAATATTTAAGCACATTTGTCATAGGTTCAAAAGATCAATGAGTTCAAAGGTTCAATGCGTTTGGTTTAAAAAGATCAAAAGGACTTAGACAAATAAAAAGAATGAACCAATTGAACTATTGAACCTTGAACCAAAAGGTTCAATGGGTTCAACGAGACTTGTCTTAAATAATATTAGTTCAAGTGGTCAATAGAAACAAGGGAATGAACCATTAAACAATTGAACTAAATTTGGTTAAATCAATTAGTTCAAGCGATATGTTCAAAGGAGTGTTCCAAGCATCAAAGACATAAGTGCCCTTGCAGAGGGAATTTCCATGGCAAAAGTGACTAAGGAAGGAAACAAAAACCTAACATAACTCAGTAGATGCTGCCAAGTGTCATCTTTTGAGCCTCATTTCACTTTGTTTTTAAAAATAGTGGACGCTGCCACATGTCCTTTGTAAGCTAAGCGAAACACGCCAAGTGGCATTGTCTGCATGAATCTAAAATGAATCCCACATGGTTCTATAGTGTTTCCAAAATGTAGCAAAAGCTACCAAGTGTCATCTTTTTTAAGACACTCAAAAGGTGTCTAAATCTTCTACAAGTTCATCAAAAGCTCCCACGTGTCCTCACTTATTTCACAGTGGATGCTGCTATGTGTCATAATTTCAGATTCACATAAAATCAACTAAGTAAAATTTCAAAGGGACAAACACCCTTTTCAGAGGACACTTAGAAACTAAAGTGAACCATTGCAAAAAATTGAAAGGCTAATTCGGAGCTCAAACAGCCCTTGCAGAGGGCAGGAAGGTGGCAAATGGACCAATTTAAAGGCCAAAAGAGTAAAGGGATTTCCTTCAAAAAAGTTCCCTCGGTAAAAGTGACAAAGAGACAATTCCTTTAGACTTTTTCCTCTAAAAGAAAATTCTAAAGAAATAGAAATCTTGCTATGCTACCAAGTGTCATCTTCTATAGGAAACTAACATAAGTCTCGATAACTTTTTAAAAGCAGCCAAAAGCTTGACAGACACTGCCACATGTCAACGTCTGTAGCTTCTTCCTTTAAATATTTTTTTCCAAGTAAGGATTTTAGTGAGCCTTCATTAAGCTACTAATGTAAATGGAGCGTGCCAAGTGTCATCCTCCATAAGATTCTCAAAAGACAAGTGAATGTTGCCATGTGTCCTCATCTATTTTTGTAGAAGAAGCTGCCATATGTCATCTATTGAGATGCAATATCAAATGTAGCAAAAGCTGCCAAGTGTCATCTTCTGTAGGGTTCTAAAAAAACTAGTAGGAAGTGACTAAGGAATAGATAATTGAACTGAATCGAGGAATCAATTTAAATAACCAAAAAAGGAGGAATGAGGAGGAATGACTAGAAACATTTGCACATCAGATATGTTTTTAGAAGTAAACCTTTAGGTGGATATTGAAAGACGCAGACTTTCAATAGCGTGACCTATTTCTCTACATTAAGAAAAGCAAATGGGTAAATTCCCCTAAATTCCAACATGTCTTCTTAATAGAATTCAATGCGACATGATGTGTTACTATTCCCAAGTCCTTGAAGAGGTTATATAAGGGACTCTCTTTTATTATTTTAGAGCATATCTCTCTCTGATTATTAGAAACAAAACTCTACCCAAACTGAAAGGCATTACTGAGACTTTGAGCTCAAGTTGTTGATCATATTTTGTTATTGGAATAAGAAAGCAAGTGACTTTTTAAACTTTGTGCTATGATATCTTTGTTGTTGGTGAAACTATTCTTATGTCTTGTTCCTTAAATATTTTTTGTTCCTCTAATTCGATAAGAAAAATTAGTGAAAGTAGTTAGGAAGGTGTCCTGAAGCCAAATGTGGAGAGACTTTGTGCCCCCACAATTGCCTTTAGTGTGTTTTCTTTTTGTTTCTATGTAAAGGACCTTGGGATGACTTTGTGCCCTCATTCTCCTTCGTATCTCACTCTTGCACAATTGAGGTGGAGACTTTGTGCTACGTCTTAATCTGTTGGTTACTATGTCCTTGGTAACATTTTGCAATTACTACCAGGAAGATTCTTGTGGTTTGCTGAATAGTACTTCTGAAAGAAGAGTGGTTTTAAGATTTCTCTTTTGATTTACATGCATCATCTCTAAGAAAAGAGAGATGGATGGTTTATCCTACCTTTAAGTATTATTTTCTATATATATATATATATTTATATATAGGGAACCTCCCCTTGATGAGAGGAGAGATTATTCCCATTTTGATGTGGTAAACCTACACATTTGTCTGACCAATCTTCCTACTTTGGCTGATTAGAACTATTATGTTTATTAGTATGTTGATCAACAAAATATTCAACCAACAAAACTTATCCACTCTAAATTTGATCTCTTCTCCCATAGCTCTCACTCAAGCTAATAGTCTTTGTATAATTTACCACTTCTTCAAAACACACAACCAATGGATCTTATACTAGTTATTAGGAATAAAACACTTTTAAACTAGATTTTCTATTACCGTAACCCATATCTAAAACTATGAAATAACATGCATCACAAAAACATTCCTTAATTCACCATTATTATGATAGCATAAATGAGAGAACATGATAGTAACATAGATAACAAAGATCTAACGTGGTTCACCCAATGTGGGATACATCCACCAATGAAAGTTCTCAAATAAAATAGTAATATAAATACTAGGACTAAAATTAACTCTCATTAAGATAAAAGTCTCTTGTAAAAAATGCTAGATAAATAGTTGTACTTTTACTTGTACTTACACGATGTTGTATCTCACAAGATGTTTAACCACACCCTATAATGAACACCTACACTTTGTAAAACACCTACACTTTGAATCTAATCCTCAAAGCCACACCCTACAAATAAATCATCAACCTCTAAAATCCACACCACACCCTGTATATATATAATATGAAGGAAAATCCATGAAAGGAGGAGCAAATGCAACATGATTATCTAAGATAAGCATCATCCACTCAAGATAACTCGCTTTCACCTCATTAAGATCATCCAAAAGCTCTCCCATGAAGGAACACACTATACTAAGGGTCTCCACCTTTCAAGGGAATATTTTCTAACATGTGATCATAACCATATCCTTATAACAAGGAATTCATTACATTTTCCAAGAAACAACTAGCTCCCTCAAAACAAGTAAGTCACATGGAAAATAGAAAACTAATAACCAACTCCATAAAACATGGAAACATAGAAATTAGAAATATAGTAAGAATATTAACCTCATATGTGTAGCAAGGTTCCAAAAAAGGTGGATTAGGGAAAACTATGATCCCCACATCCCTTGAGCTCTCTAGGCATCGAAAATAATTCCCTATGGTCTTGTGATAGCTCCAAAGGGCTCCAAACTCAATAAATCCCTTCAAACAGAAGCTAAAGAAAATAAATTAACAAAATATAAAATAAAATACAAACAATCCACTCTCTATTTTGATTTTTCCCCCAAAAAACCCATTCATCGTACCCCATATCCAACAGATTAATCCACAAGCCTAATAAAATAAAATAATATTGAATTAATGTTTTTTAACTAGAAAAAAAATCATTAAATTTACCATGACAATAATTTTATAAATTTCTTAAGAATAAATAATAATAATAAAATACTTAAATAAGACATTTACCAAAATTTATTAAATTAATATTAATCAATAAAAATTATTAAATAACACATTAAAAAAAAATTGTAGATCAATTTAAACAAATGATAATAATAAGGAAATTAAATAAAATGATTGACCAGAGTTAAGAAGTCATTAAAATGATAAGGATAATAATTAATTCTATTTAAGATAATGATAATAAACAAACCATTAAAATAATATTGATCATCAAAATCATAATATCAACCTAAAATATAAAAATTAATAAGTCCCAAATTTAAATTATGTAAAGGGAGGTAACTAAAATATTACGAGGGTCAAAAGACCCAAACAGGTCTAGACAAACCCGAACCAACTTGACTAAAAGGAAACCACTCAATGGATCATAAGTAAGATTCTAAAACACCTAAAAAGGATAACCAAACATGAAGGCAAAACCATCGACACATGAGAAATGAATGAGATAAAATCACACACGCACATAAGAGATGCAAGACCAAAAAAGGATATGAAATAATAACATAGAATAATATAAATGATGGTGGATCAATATCCAAAAGTACATGATATACCTATCAGAGTGGCATTTTGAATGCTCAATCGCTCATGGTATACTTGAGATGTCTAAACCCACTGTCAATCCTAACTCATGGTCTGGTGCCTACATCCACCAATTAAGACATCAATAGTACCTAAATGATGCCAATATCAATAATAATAATAATAATAATAATAATAATAATAATAATAATAATAATAATAATAATAATAATAATAATAATAAATTCAAAACTAGTCATTAAGCATGAAATAAAAAGTCAAGTATAATCATCTATAGCTGAGAAGGGAGAAAAGTTAGTCTCAATAGCTATGATCTCAAGCATGCCTTATGAACATATCTTATAGTTGCAAGAGTGGGTAATGTCAACCATAACTAGTAAAACATGATATATCTATAACATATAACAATGTAACTAACTAAAGAAACATATAAATATAACATGATAAAATGAATCCAGTGTAGTCAGTATGAATATCATGATGTACTAAATCTAATGTGGGCATCAACTATGACATAAAATTTGACTTCGGCTATCCAAGGTACTTGTGTCATAACCCTTCAAAAGCAAAACCAACATAAATAGTCATCTATCAAAACATGCTAAATTAGGATATAGTCTATTATATGTAAGGGGCCACAAGGTTAGTTTGTGACATCCTTCCCTCCTTAATGAGGACCCATCCTGACAACTATCAATAGTCAAACACAAAGTTCTTAGAAAAGGTCCAACAAAACCAGTCAATAATGCTACACAATCTCTCATCCTGTTGCATGATGGTAATGTCTCAACCAATTCTCAACAACATTCATAGTTTTTTTATCATTAGGACAACTAGATTTCATAATGCAATAGGCCCATTAATGGCCTCCTTCCTATTTTCACATGTCTTTCTTGACACTAAAAAGGAAAAACAACACTTAAACAACACTATTGTAGTATAGAATCATCTCTCAACTTGGCTAATATTTTCCACTCTCATGCCTTAAAAAGGCCATCAATAAAATTAGAATTTGATAAATCTAGCCATAATAGGTTCACCAAACCACCAAACCCATAATGCCTACATCATTGAACAAAAATTTCAAGGTAAAGTCTATTAACTTCCAGGTAGCACTATTGCTATAACCATCCCCACCATTTATGAAGGTGGTTGAAAACATGATGAGAAATATTGTATCCCAAAACATGGTAGCTAACACTTATCATAATAAGCTTCCTAGGAAGGGTACCAACAACATTCCCAAGTAGGAAAAATATAAATACAGAACCCCAAGACTAAAACTGTTGTTTAAACTAGACTAACAATCTAAATATACAACCTAACTAGGATCAATGTCACTTATGTCAACACAAATAGACTTATATTATGAGGTTAATAATCATACAATCATCCTATCCCATTAGATTGTAATCAAACTCTAAATCAATAGTGGAAATTTTCTAGTAAAACATTACACCACATGCATAATCCAAAGATCATTTGTCACAAAATGTCATATCACAATGGTACTAATCCATACTATTATGGTTAGTCCACTAAATCATCAACCATTCATGGGTTAGTGAAGCCTCCCACACTAACCACACTAAATAATGGAAAATACATACCATGAATCACATGCAACTTGAGGGCTTAAAACATGTTCTCCAATACACACATGAGCTCACACGATGGTAAAAAGATACCAATCTCACCATCCAAGAATATCCAACTAAGAGCATCACCCAAATTTCATCACTCTATCTAAGAGTCAAGTGAGTACCTAGGATTTTAAAGACATCCTGATTAGGGCTTAGTGCTACTTTATCATAGCATAAAATTGACATGCATTCTTGTAATTATTCTAAAACAAAACAAAAATATTCATCCAAAAATATTTATAATAGGTATATAAATAACAATACTTAAACCAAAACATGGTTACACCTACCCCCCAACACATGCATGTATCTCAACAAGTACCACCTTGATGATTTGCATAAATGTCAAGTCTACATGACTAGTTAGTGATTCACAATTTTAAAATAGTAAAATTTCACAATGTTTGCTTTTACCACAACCTCTAAGAATCTAAAATAATACTAAATCAATAAATTAACCATTTTGCACTAATATTTCATGACCAACTCGTGGCACATGTGGTACACAGTTTGAATGAATTAGGTGGCTACTTATGGAAAGGAGAAAAGTAGACTTTTAGCATAGGGTGTAAAAGTTACCAATTTACATGATTTGACATATTCAATGAAATGTAAAATTTCACACAATAAGGTTGGTATCAAAACATGTATGTGAAAGTCCAAAAGGTCAACCATACACGATAGTATAAAAAAGGCAAAATTTTACATGATTTAGCGAGATCAATGAAAAGTGATAATTATACAACACATAATAGTTTTACATACAAGGAGGAATCACATGAAGGAGATCGAAAATATGTGACTTAGGTCTTCAAGCAACTATGACAAGGTACTCCCACATCATGATAATCAACACATATGATGGTGAAGTATAAGGGTCCACAACTCCGATTGGGTCATCCGATGTCTACATGTCATCCTAATGATACCAAATAACCATCATAAAATAAACATAATTAGTCTCAAGGATCTCAAATCATGATCAACTTCCATTTAGGAAGATTGTGTTCCAACAAAGCCTAAAATCTATCTCCATGAGTTTCAAAAAATTTACCAATAGTGTTTGTACATCATGGATAGATGGCTCACACTAATTGGTAACCATAAGAGATCCCCAAAACTCTCTAACTTTCCCAAGCAAGTTAGTCCCACTCACCCGCTAGACCTTCCAGGTTCAAGCTGCACCCTTGGATCTCCTAAGATATTATACCTCAACATGATTGGATAGCTCACCCATGCAAACTATCAATGGCCACTAAGGCATTATCTCATTATTCCAACAATAATTTTACATAACCTATTCTTGTAGTTGAATTAATCTAACCAATTAAAGGTTAAATATTAATTCTTACTTTGATGCAACCTCGCTTTTGGGAAAGGGTGAACATAGGCAAGGAATCGGGTGAATGGTATAGCACTACTATGAAAATTGTAATTTTTACACCATCAACAAATTCAATTTAACTCACAATAAACATCCTTATGGATGTAGGGCCTATCTATATCACAATAGACATCTCATGGGTATTAGAACATAACCAATTTTTTAAATAAGCATCCCTATGAATGCATAACTCAACTAAAATCAAATAAACATTCCTATAGAAATAACACCTCTATGGTCAACATGACAATCTCATAGAAACTAACCTATCCATGATCAAATAACCATCATTGATGTGAACACATCTATGGTTAGAACAACATCATAATTTCAAAATAGGAAATAAACATCTCCATATGCTTATTTATTTTTGGCCCTTTGGACTTACGAAGCCACATTATATTCTATATAACTCAAAGATATTTAATATATAAACAATATAAATATCTTAATACTCCCTAAAATTAGAGATCTTTAGGCTCACTTATTTATCAAAGTAAATCTGACACCCTTACCCTATGCAACTTTCTAGGTTTGAGCTAAACCCTTGGTTTCCGAAGGTTAAGAAGTTCCAATCATCTGCTAATGACTCATCCATACAAGCCAACAATAGATACCAAACATAAATACCTCAATTCTAAGGCAAAGGAATGATCATGAGTCTTGTATTGACTTGTCCATACAAGTTAACAATTGAATAGTGTGCTTTCCCTAAAGAAACTAATGAGGGAAAGGTTGACCCAACCAAATCTAAAGGTAAGCATCACAAGATCATTTGTATAAATTTAATGACTTTCACACATACATTTGCATTCCATAATATAGGAACTTTAAATCAATTTAAGCTTGCATAAATAAAACACTAATCAAAGTACTATTTGACTCATCCAAGAGACTAAGTGACTTATAATGGTCACCACATGATATTATCAAGCATATAAGACATATATTAGTCTATAAAAGGCATATAAATCAAGCCATGGTTTGGTATACATGCTAAACTACAAGGTTTCAATTTAGTCTTAATAACAAAACATAGGCATATAAATGGCATTTAGCCATCATAAGACATGCACACACGCTGGAAAAATAGGCCCCCATAAGGTGATGTACATCTCCACTATGTGTATCTATAGCCACCCAAGTACATTATGAAAACATAATCCCTTGCAAGGGTATGCATAATCACATTAAAGCTCAACTAGATTTTCAAGAATAAGCTAAAAATCAGCTTAACATGCCAAAAACTCATCCTAAAACCTTAAGAAAAGGATATGATACCAAATGAAACAAACCTAATTTTTTTTTGTAAATTATCTTTTAGAGTACACAACAGAACATCAAAGGCTCCACTTCATAAAATTATTACATTTTAATGCATGTAAAAAACTCTATAAGAAGCACTAGCAACCCATAACTAGCATCCTAATCATCCCACAAAGGATTAGGCTATAAACAACCAAAATGGAATTAAGTGCATCAAAGAACATCTAGTTATCCAAATAATTTATAAGCAAATAAGATATGCTAGAAGTGAAATACCTAAACATAGAGTTTTGAATGACTGAACATAAGGGTCCATCTCACGAACTTTCTTAACAAGTCTTATCATATCATGAGAGTAGAAAGTGGAGACATTTAAGCCACTGCTAAAGCTAAAATCATAAAAGTTAAAGGATCAATTTGTTTTTTGGAAACATTACACTTTCATTCCCTTAAGTGACAAAGGCCACACACATAGGAAATAAATCTAATAAGAAGGATTGTTATTATATAATTTAGATGAGAATCAATATATTGAACTCATGGTGGACATCATCTCACATGTGAGCCTCCTATCAAAAAAATAAAGAATTAGCATTGGAAAAATCAATTACTTATCATTGTATAGGATCATGATTCCATGAGCCAACCATAGGGGTCTCACACCTAATGTTTCTTATTTATCATTCAATTATTCTACAATGTTATTGAATAAACCTAGGTATTTACCCCAATCAAATAACATGCGTATGACCATGCAAGTTTGTTATTTAAATAGTCTTAGGCAATCACTTAGGTGTTTATTAAGGAAAATTATGATTTAGTAACACATTTTCAATGTGGATATTAAATCATATAACCAAATGTAATCATTAAGATTTACACCACTTATTAAGTCCATATCCCAATTCGGAGATAATTTATCAATCACAAGGATTATTCTCATTTTAATTATTACCACACAACGTATATCAAGGAGTTCATTGATAATGTACACTTATAAATATAAGCATACATATATACTAAACCAGTTACTATCCTTTCTCATATAATCATTAGTGATAATTTATCCAGCTTCTATTAAATAAGAGTTACATTATAAATATCTAAATTACTAGACTTTTAGAACATGTGCCAAGTATTAAAATCAATACAACACCATTAACGTGGTAATCCATAATCTAAACTAAGGGTTCCCATATGAAGATCTTTAATCTGATTACTTAATTACTTAAGTAATAAAAGTAAGATCACTTAAATTATATTATGGCCAATTCAAAAAAATGGTATAATAAGTATAAGGCACAAGGTTTCATAAATTCATTAGGTAAGTCCACTTACTATTCATTTTACATTAGGTGGAATAATATTGAATAACTAGAAATTGATTGTTCTTTAAATGGACCATAAAGTTTACATCCATATTAGTTGAACCAATAAAGGCCTTAATCATCAATATCTAATTAATAATATAATACTTAAAATATTTCCCATTATTCATGTGAATGGAGATCATAATTATTTCCACAAGAAACATGTTTGTACACTCTTTGAATCATATTTATTTTTCAAAGGCATTAACATTATTAGATTGTTTCTATGACATAGAATTGATAATCAACAATTATTCATGGAAAATTTACACATTATAAGAAGACAAACCATCAAGAACTAATATGACTTATTTCCACTTCAATCAGGATACTATCCATGGGTGTAACATATATGAATTTATTAAATTCAACCACTATATAAAAATATTTCATGGCTATAGTAGTGTATCTTCCCAATCATGTCCTAAAATCTTAGTAAAGAAGATAATTTTTTTACACAACATGTAACAATGTAAACAACCATCTCTAACATGAACTAGCTATAACATAACTATCAACTTTGACATGAAATACATACTACCACTTGATTGTTTTCAGCATAGTGTTATTAACTACCAAATGAAGACTCACTATAATTACATACATGATTTCAAATATTTTTTACTAATTATTTAATCCATATTCTAAGTCTTAAGACACATGGGTAAAAGTGATAGATTCATTATGTCAATTAAGCCACCAAACAACATAAATATTTCCAACATTAAATCATAAGGAAACACCATCATACTTCTATGTAATTGAAGGTTAAGGACATTATAGATTTAGTTGTTCCAACAATAACATCTTTATATTTTGTACCTACTTTAAATAATCAAGTATATCCCTTACTCATGTACATACAACAATATATAAGATGAAAAATCATATAATGCACGATAAATACACTATTACTCATATGGTAAACAGATCCCACTATGAATGCACAATAAAGAATAATTATAGTTAGTTAGTTATACAAGATCCAACACCTATAAAAAATAATGCCTATAATGTCTACATCAAAATCAATAATGTTATTTTTATAACATAACAATATTACAAAACAACACAAGTTAATAAAATTAACTACAACATAAAATGGTTAATTAACCATAATCCAACACTTCAACATCGAATGTCAATAGGTATGGGTGAGATACAAGCCACCACACAAATACAAGTGCATACACTAAGAGAAATGAACACTACAAGAGGGACACCCCTCAAAACTAGTGCTATGAACCCAACCATTAGTTTGGTGGAGGGTTTCAAAAACTAGGTACTCAAGCAAGGCAAGTAGTATATACATAATACTAAGCCACCAATAAAGACATAAAATAGTCAACAAGGATAAGAGAATAATTCAATCATTATAAAAACACAAAACTTAACCAAACTTGTTGGCTTGAGTAATGTCTAGGGCATGCATTGGATATTTAACAAGACTGTACCAATAAAATGGCACCAAAAACTTTATTTAAAAACCACATACAACATTTTGACTGAAATCAAACTCATACAAGGAATACAAGTAACAAGTTTATGAAATGAGAAAGAATCATTGCATGTTTTGTAGATATATATAGCTAATTGGTTCCATATTAGATAAAATCTAAAGAACATCATCCCAAATCTGGAGCATATATAAAAGGTAGAACATATATAAAGGCTAGAAATTCACATTCAATAGATACACACACACAAGTAGTTCAAAATGAACTTTAATGAAATCATATTCAAGTAAAACTATTGTTAAAGAATAAGAACTTATTATTTTCATTCTCAATATACCCAAGTCAGTATTTAATTTAATTTTTAAAGATTATAATGGTGAACTGGAATATAACAAATCTATTTCTATTAGACATCAAAATCCAAAGCAATTTTTAATTTAAAATATCATAAGGATGAAAGAGTAGTCCATTACAAGATTTAAATATTATCCAAGTAACTTATTTTATCTATAACCATTAACCAATTTCCTATAGGTCAAAATGATTTACAATAATTTATAAATCACTCCCCACCCATGATTTAAAAATAAATAGAGTGTCACTCATTATTTTAACTTTTGACTAGGACTTCACCTATAATTATACCAAATATAAAACACCATATAAATAAAAAACCCCAGGGTAAAATAATGTAGCAATTCATATCATAATTCCTATGTAGCTTGAAACATCAACTTGAACCCAATTGTTGTAGCCAAACACCTCTTTTCCCAAGCAAATCCCATTTAGATAATACACACAGGGTAAAATGATGTGGTGACTTGGTTTTATTTTATGGCATAGACAATTTTTTTTAACCCATATTCAATTATAGGATGCAACAATAGGCTTAGGAGGTGAGGTCATGACATAATCAAATTATTTAAAATATAAAACCCATTAATAATCAAGCATTCATCATGTAGAGGATTCAACCACAATTTTTTTTTGAAAAACAATAATATATTCGTTATTTATTTGGTAAGTTTATATACAAAAGATTAACATTGATTATTATTGATTTTACTAATAATCACCATCTATTATAAAAATAATCAATTTATGGTAGGAATGACTTACCAGTTCAATGGAGGGAAGGATAATTTAACTCATGTAGGAAATACCTTCTCCCTTTCATCTACTTATCAATACTTTCTCCAAAATTAATGTCTAGGTGAAGATTCAAGCCCTAAGTCCTACTGTATCTTCCTTCTTTCATGCTATGCCCAACTTCTCTTTTCCTCCCCTACTATGTTTTACAAAATTCTCCTCCTTTTATTCTCCCCAATCCATCCGCTCTCTTCTATCCCACACCTAGTCCTTACCTAGACATTCCTTCCAATTTATCCTCCTTCCCCCTAGCCATACTTCTACCCTTCCAATACCATGCTTCCTCTTCTTTTCTACCATATGCTAGCCATACCTAGAATACAATCTCCTTGCCAATGCTCTCCTATAGTGTACCATGTAAGACAAAGAAAAAAAAACTAAAATATCTATTATTTCTACCCTAGTTTGATCCCTTCAACTAGAAACTAAAGAAAATAAGTTAATAAAATATAAAATAGAATACAAATAATAAACTCTCTTATTTTATTTTACCCAAACAAAACACACTCAACATCACCCCATACCCAACGACTTAGTCCATAAACCTGGTAAAACAACATAATAATAAATTAATGTTTTTTAACAAAAAAATTAAATCATTAAATTACCAAGACAATAATTTTATAAATTGATTTAGAATCAATATTAGTAATAAAATCCTTAAAAAATACATTTAAAAAAATATTTAAAAAATATTAATCAATAAAAATTAATAAAAAACTCATTAAATGAAATTTGTAGATTAATTAAAAATAATGATAATAATAAGGTTATTAAATAAAATAATTTATGAGAGTCAAAAAGTCATTAAAATGATAATGGTAATCATCAATTCTATTTAAGATAATGATAATAACAAAATTATTAAAATAATACTGATCTTTGAAACCATAATATCAACCTAAAATATAAAAATCAATAAGTCCCAAAGTCAAATTACACAAAGGGAGGTAGCTAAAACATTACTAGGGTCAAAATACCCACACGGGTCTAAACAAACATGCACCAACATGACAAAAAGTTAACTACTCAACAACTCACAAGTAATTTTCTATGCCACCTGACAAGAATAACCAAAAATGAAGGTATAACCATCAACACATGAGGAATGGATGAGAGGAAACCACACACACACATAAAAGAGGACAAACTAAAAAAGGATAGGATTTAATAACATAAAAGAATATAAATGATGCTATCTCAATATCACATAGTACATGTTATACCTATCAAAGCGACATTTTGACTACTCAATCTCTTATGGTATACCCAAGATGTCCAAACCCACCACTAAGCCTAACTCACATCCTAGTACCTGCATCCTCCAATTAAGACATCGTTAGTACCTAAATGATGTTGATATAAATAATAAAAATAATGAATTCAAAACAAATCATTAGGCATGAAATAATAAATCAAATATAATCATCTATAGCTGATAAGGGTCCAGAGTTGGTCCTGATAACCATGACCTCAAACATGACCTATGAACATATATTATAGTTGCAAGAGTGGGAAATGTCAACCATAACCAGTAAAATATGATATATCTATAACATATACAAATTTAACTAACTAAAACAACATATAAATATAACAAGATAAAATGAATCTAGTGTAGGCAGTATGCATATCAGGATGTACTAAATGTAATTTGCGCATCAATTGTAATATAACATTTCACATCAACTATTTAAGGTACTTGTTTTATAACCTTCCGAAAACAAAACTAAAATCAATAGTCATTAGTCCAAGTGCTATCAAAACATGCTAAAGAAGGATATAGTCTAGTATGCATAAGGGGTCACAAAGTTAGTTCATGACATATCTCAGTATGCATAAAATAATATAACATCAATTAAAACTACCATAATTACCCAAATATATCCATGTAAAAAATTTAAAATTAGTACCAGTAGATATACAAGGAGCAAATTTTAAATGTACATTATTTTAAACAAAAATAATTGATTAGAATCTAAAACCAACTCAATCTAATGAACTTCCCTACCAATGAGTGCTTAGTGTACTACATTTATATAGTAGGAAATTTAATCAATTTGGTGCCTTCTTTACCATCTAATTCCATCTTAATTTTTTAAACCATTATTATTATCAATGGTGAGGTTTAAGGTATACTTACATGATTTACAGTAGGAGCAGTTGGCCTCTCATGCTCAGGTTGAAATGGTAATAAATGATCAAGAGATAACTTATTACAATGTTTAATTTTATTTTCAAGTTCAGATGATAGAAGCCTAGTTTTAATTGGTACAAGTGAATGAGGGTGTATCTTATAAGTCCAATCAAGTACATTTTTTTTAATGGTTGGTGTTGGATTATTATTTTGGGTAGACTGTATATCAGTATGCATATGTTGGGAAGATGTAATTAGGGTACTTCATTTGGGTGGAAAATATCTCTCAAATATTCTTCTCGACCCTCTACTACTTTTAACAATTAAAGAGATAGCATGTAATGAATCTAAAACATTACAAAAGTTAGTATCAATGGTACAAAATATATGGACACTTAGGTTTTGTGATTAAATGACCTAGGCAAAGTGTGGCCAGCAATACATATGTAGAAGAACTAGCCTACAAAACTAACCCATGAAGGAGTGTGATCATTAAGTTGATATTCACTCTAACCCCATGTATTTTTACCATAATAATTTAAATTTGTTGTCCAACCAGACATGTAATATATTGAAATAAATAAATATCATTCAATACCAACTGTAAATATATATAAATTTCTTTATTGTCCATATAAACTACTAGATGTTCAGAAACCCTCAAGATCAAATAAACCACAAATATTCAAAATACCAAATAATAGTGAAAGGTTTAATTATATGAAATCAAATCTATAAATCTTGACTTTAACGAAATTCATATACTTATATTCATAAAAAATATGTAATTAAAAAAGGATTTTGACTTTGACGCTAATGAAATTAATTCAACAAATGATGAGCAATTTCATAATGAGATAAAATAATATGTATAAAACCATGCAATAATTATCAAAATATGAATTTTAGTTCACATACATCATTTTCCAACAACATTAATTAAACAAAATAAACCATATAAAATGATGAATTTATAATATCTTGCCAAATTTCTACCAAATAACTCTACTAACTATAAACTATTAAAAACCTCAGCATGTAACATTTTATAATAAATAATGATTTTCCTCAACTGATGATAGAAAATGAAATTTTTATTTCTACTAAAAAACACTTATCATATACCAAGAAAAATTGTAAAGTTAATATATTCCAAAACTACTTGCTTATGACATATAACAAAAAAACCCTTTAAAAAGGAAAATAATATTAATGATATTTACCAACTAGAAAGGCTGAAATTAACATATCCTAGATATGTTCACAAAAGTGTCAAGTGATTGATAGTAAAATTATATAAATAAATCTTACTTTTATATGTCAAATATTTTTTAAACATCACTATAATAGACCAGGAAATGAATTGAACACACTGTATAAATGATGTTGAAGACCACTGACAAACCAATACATTATTTAAAAATAAATCATTGAGATAAATTAAACACATATATTTCACAATTCTAACATGATACAACACGTGAATAAAGATAAATTCATGTTTTCAATGAAACATCATAACTACCATCGAACCTAGAAAGAATAATAACCCAAAAAAGTATTTTATCAAGTTTTAAAACAAACTACATACACTAGATTTATCCTCTTAAATGTTCTTTACAATTGATTTCAAATTTCATTCAAACCATCATTGAAATCTATCAAAAAATGACTTTCACGTTTTACTAAAAAACCTTGGATGTATGCATAATAAACCTAGAAAATATTTTAAAGTCTAACTTCATATAAACATTGTTAAAGGTAAAATACCCACATAAAATTTATGTATTTAAATAAAATAATTTAAATATAACCATTTTGAGACCATAACCATTTCAAAAGAAACACCTGCATACTACAAAAGAAATATTATTGAAAGTATTTCACAAAATCTTCCTTCAAAGGCTCATGCCAAGAAAAAACAATTTTTCATCAACTATATTTTAAAACCACACCACTACATGCTCAAATTATCTAAATTCGAATAACCTTTGAACATCTTCTAGAATAACTTAAATTAATGAACATTATGCCTTAAATGCATGCATAATGATCAATAAAAATAAATAAGAGCGAGTATCCATGTAAAAATATTTTAAAACAACTATGATTCATCAATTCATCTCTTAAAACAAAATCAAACAAGATTCCCAAAGGCTTTTCAATCAAGAAGAAATACTACATTAATTCTTTCTCATGACTACTCTAAAAATCATTCAAACTAGTATGTAGATTAATCAAAAAAAGATTTAAAACTAAATACTGACAAATAAGTCTTGCATCATGTAATATCCCCTGTCAATAGAGATATATGAAAGACACAAAACTATGACACCAAAGACCAAAGCTCTGATACCACTGTAATATCCCCTGTCAATAGAGGTATATGAAAGACACCAAACTATGACACCAAAGACCAAAGCTTTGATACCACTGTAATGTCCCTTACTTAGGGGCTCCTTTATCTGCACAAAAGCTCTGATACCACTGTGATGTCCCCTTCTAAACAGGAAATATAGCAATTCATAAAGCTCTGATCACAGATACAAACATGCATAAACAAATCACAGATCTTATCATTCATCCAGCTGATTACAATAGATGTCCTTTCTTATGCAAACCAAAGAATATTACAGATATGGTCTTAAAACCCTGAAATTATGCAAACTGGAAATAAACTTGCAATTCTGGAAGTCTCGGCCTGCTGTGTCGAACACACAGTCGCCGGCGTCGGTCGATATACTACCGACGTCGGTCTCTGCAGGGCCTTATCTGCCGACGTCGGTCCTCAGACGGCCGATGTCGGTCACTGGAGATCTCTGTCTGCCGGTGTCGGTATCTACGTGGATCTGTACAGCCCTGTACGGACTTAGTACGGCTGCCAGCTTGTCTGTTCTTAACCCCTGATTGCTGAACCACCTGATCTGAAGATATACTATTCTAATACAGAATATCTCTATCTGTATAATTTATTGGATCAAAACTAAATAAAGATAAATACCTGAAATATCTGTAATAACTTCTGTGTGAAGTTATCTCTCAACCTTGAAATTCTGTGATAACTTCTGGATGAAGCTATCTCTCAAATCTGTACCTCTGTGATAACTTCTGGATGAAGCTATCTCTCAATTTGGCAATAGATCGGCTGATCTTTCACAACCTCTGAATTGCACACAATGAAGAGTTGACGTTCTCCACTGCAAATGGAATCCTGGAACCCTTGGCTCAGTCTTCACAAAAGAATTTCTCTAATTTCAATAATCAATTCATACCTACAAACTCTCTCCCATGAGAAACTCTTATACCCTTCCAAAGGTGTGCTTGCTAAAATTAGATTTCCTCAAATTAGAACTTGGGGTTCAAAAATTAGAATTCCTCAAATTAGAACTTGGGCTTCTAAAATTAGAATTCCTCAAATTAGAACTTGGATCTCAAAATTAGACCAATTAATTAATAATTAATAATTAATAATTAATTAATATCTAATTTAAAATTAGACCAAATAATTAATTAATTAATAATTAATTAATATCTAATTTAAAATTAGACCAAATAATTAATTAATTAATATCTAATTTAAAATTAGACCAAATAATTAATATTTGATTAAATCAATCAAATATTAATATCTCCCTCAATACATGTCGGATCCTCGAACCGTCTGAAGCTGGTGAATCAGGGAGTGATTCTGCACATGACCATATCAAAACAAGGGTGCTCCGCTGTATGTCAAATATCCCTAAACAATAGGAGCTCAAGCCCAATGTGTCTGAAATAACTTGAATGAGAGCCAACTATAGGAATTCTATAAATCAAAGCCAAGCCAATCTCCATCATGACCCTCTATCCATCCAATCAGCCTACGAAGGTCGCATAATAGGCTAATCATCAAGCCTGTCAATGTCCACGAAAAAGGGGACATGACAATCCGCCCCTCCAAAAATTGCTTGTCCCCAAGCAATCTCGAAACAATGAACCACTCGATCCACCTGGATCCCAAATGTAGTTATGTTCTGCACTGTTGTGAATCAATGCAAGTACTTGCAACATCACCAGAAGTAAAACAAAGAGGAACCCATAATCAAATTGGCGAACACAACTCAACCAATCTCTAAAATCATGACTGCCCTGGATGTGTCGATACTGTACACTGTGTACTAGGCAACTGCGAATTTCATCTAGAAAAGATGGAGTTAATCCATCCCATAACTGATCCCTCTGTAGCAGTGGCACAACCAACTGTACCATACTATCAAATGTGTGAGAAGAATCAATCTGGAGACTCGACTCCACTGGTATCCCAAACTCCTCAAAATCAGGTACTCCCACGTCCTGAATATGTGTGTGAGCCTCAACCACATGCTCCTCATAAGCAGCTATAGAAACATACTCACCAACAACACTCAATGTACTAACCTCTGAGTCTGGGGCTGGTGAAGACCGTAATTGCTCTAACTCCATGGTCATCTCAACCAAATGAAATTGTGACTCCTCATAAGCTAACTGTGTAGTCTCAAGAATCTCAAAAGTCACCTCTAGCTGCTGAGTAAGCTCACTCACCTTATCTTCCTCGACCAACAATGCATCATATGCTGTGCTGCCCCACTCTATAAGATAATCTCTGTCGGTGACCAACTGCATATAGTCCTGTCTCAGAATCTGGATAGCCTCCCATAAAGAGTGGATTTCTGTCAAGGATAAATAACTGCCTCCCTGCTCGATGCTAGTAGGAGAACCCCATCCATAAATTGCTAACAATTGACGAGCATCATCGAAATGCTTACAAGCAGTGGCAATGTCTCGCTCACTAACTCTCAGCTGATTAGACACATGATGGCACTGGCTAGATTGTCTCCCACACTCCTCCTCTGATGCATGGTCCAAACAAATAGACTCAAAATCACTGATCACTGTAATACTACCATCCATACTCTGTGAATCAACTCCATAGCTCATATCAACATGCGGAGTATCAATAACTGTAGCAACACTGTCTAACTCTTCCATATCAAAAGAAACAATCGGTGAAACTAAGTCCTCAAAACTATCCACTGCATTCTCCTGAGTGTCATCTACAATAATAGGATCCTGGGACTCTTCTACAATCTCTGCCATAGCTGAGAGATCATCGACCCTCAGTGCACTAACATCTGAACACACCTCTACACTCTGAGTGCAAGCATCTAACTCATCCTCATCTTCACTATCTCCTATCTCATAATCATAATAATCATGGGACATGCTACTCTCTCGTCGAAGTGATCTGTAGTGCTCTCTCCTATGCTTAACAAAGCGATCAAAAGGCAACAACTTCTGAATTCGAGGTGGTATTAACTCCCACTCCTCATTCGCTGTCATATACCGTGCGGGTTTGTTTTTGGATGTAGGATATGAAAGAGATTCATTCAACCTCTTAAAACTTAGTTCCAGCTTCTTCATATCATTGTCCCACTGTCTCTGAGTATATGAAGTCATTACGATACTTTACCCAAGCTACCCAACAGGATGGCAAGACATTAGCTCTGATGTGCCCAACAGGATGGCAGGAATTTAGCTCTGATACCACTGTAATATCCCCTGTCAATAGAGATATATGAAAGACACAAAACTATGACACCAAAGACCAAAGCTCTGATACCACTGTAATATCCCCTGTCAATAGAGGTATATGAAAGACACAAAACTATGACACCAAAGACCAAAGCTCTGATACCACTGTAATGTCCCTTACTTAGGGGCTCCTTTATCTGCACAAAAGCTCTGATACCACTGTGATGTCCCCTTCTAAACAGGAAATATAGCAATTCATAAAGCTCTGATCACAGATACAAACATGCATAAACAAATCACAGATCTTATCATTCATCCAGCTGATTACAATAGATGTCCTTTCTTATGCAAACCAAAGAATATTACAGATATGGTCTTAAAACCCTGAAATTATGCAAACTGGAAATAAACTTGCAATTCTGGAAGTCTCAGCCTGCTGTGTCGAACACACAGTCGCCGGCATCGGTCGATATACTACCGACGTCGGTCTCTGCAGGGCCTTATCTGCCGACGTCGGTCCTCAGACGGCCGATGTCGGTCACTGGAGATCTCTGTCTGCCGGTGTCAGTATCTGCGTGGATCTGTACGGCCCTATACAGACTTAGTACGGCTGCCAGCCTGTCTGTTCTTAACCCCTGATTGCTGAACCACCTGATCTGAAGATATACTATTCTAATACAGAATATCTCTATCTGTATAACTTATTGGATCAAAACTAAATAAAGATAAATACCTGAAATATCTGTAATAACTTCTGTGTGAAGTTATCTCTCAACCTTGAAATTCTGTGATAACTTCTGGATGAAGCTATCTCTCAAATCTGTACCTCTGTGATAACTTCTGGATGAAGCTATCTCTCAATTTGGCAATAGATCGGCTGATCTTTCACAACCTCTAAATTGCACACAATGAAGAGTTGACGTTCTCCACTGCAAATGGAATCCTGGAACCCTTGGCTCAGTCTTCACAGAAGAATTTCTCTAATTTCAATAATCAATTCATACCTACAAACTCTCTCCCATGAGAAACTCTTATACCCTTCCAAAGGTGTGCTTGCTAAAATTAGATTTCCTCAAATTAGAACTTGGGGTTCAAAAATTAGAATTCCTCAAATTAGAACTTGGGCTTCTAAAATTAGAATTCCTCAAATTAGAACTTGGATCTTAAAATTAGACCAATTAATTAATAATTAATAATTAATAATTAATAATTAATTAATATCTAATTTAAAATTAGACCAAATAATTAATTAATTAATAATTAATTAATATCTAATTTAAAATTAGACCAAATAATTAATATTTGATTAAATCAATCAAATATTAATATCTCCCTCAATACATGTCGGATCCTCGAACCGTCTGAAGCTGGTGAATCAGGGAGTGATTCTGCACATGACCATATCAAAACAAGGGTGCTCCGCTGTATGTCAAATATCCCTAAATAATAGGAGCTCAGGCCCAATGTGTCTGAAATAACCTGAATGAGAGCCAACTATAGGAATTCTGTAAATCAAAGCCAAGCCAATCTCCATCATGACCCTCTATCCATCCAATCAGCCTACGAAGGTCGCATAATAGGCTAATCATCAAGCCTGTCAATGTCCACGAAAAAGGGGACATGACACATCAAATAAATGGATGCAAATACCTCTAAAACTAAAAATGATTGCAAAATCTAAATGTTTTTCCTTTGAAACTTATAGAATTATCCCAAACAGGGTTTAGCTTCCATAATGAGCATTGTGAATAATGAAGCAAAAACCATAAATTAACTCTAGATAATCTATAACTACTTACACCACTTGAGATGACATGTCAATTTTGCATTAGTCCCTAACAATTCACCAACTACCAATATCATTTAACCAAATTTATAGGTTTAATAATCCATTTAGAAATGTAGTTGCTTATTCACCAACTGCACCTGTTAAATGCTCATTATCCTATCAATCATGACACTTGAATTTTGAGACTATAAACTACCAATGCACCAATGGACAAATACACATTAAATTTAATCCCCACTTTCCAGACATTACTTCAAACCAAGCCTAATTATTACTGACACTGAATTAGGATTAAAAAAATATTCTTATTAAACATAGCATATTCAAAACTAAAAACAATATTATGATATAATCTATATGACATGTTACCCCATAGGTCATAAAAAATGACACTAGTAAATATCCTAGGTTTAAATAACATTGCTAACTTAGAACACTAATATTAGATCTTATGACTTAGCTCTTAGGAATTGAAAAACATTATAAACTTGTGATCAATATCCAACCCTATGAATCATGGATTATTATGCAATAGAAATATGATTCACACAAATTACAATCCTAAATTTCCTCTTGTCGATGACACATTATCAAAACCTATTACAAGATGAAGACAAATAATGATAACATGAATTTGATAATCTACCTATTTAAAAATTTGATTAAAATAACTTGAATATATCATTAATTTAATCTTCTAGTTGTTATAATTTATCATGCATATTAATTGCTATCTAATTCAATAATATGTATGCACCAAATTCCAAATAAAACTATGACAATTACGAATCACTAAATATCCTATCAAATTCGACTTTAAAATACTAGGATTGATATTGAAAATAAATAATAATTTCATTTAGAGCCAACCATGCTTTTTTAAAGAAATTAATTAAGATTACAAGTAAAATTTAATTTAAATTCAACACTCACATGTTTATCATAGAATACAAATTCATATTCAACCAAATTCAAATGAGTAGCCCCATACCATAGTTTTATATTGTATAAAATAAATCATCTATATTGTATATCAAGGATACGACTTTCAAAACAAAAGGGGGTAATAAAAATTGGATTAATGGATGGTAAAATCGAATTCCTTAGCCAAGAAGTAAGGAATAGGAAACATTTCCATTTATACTTAATAACAACAACATAAGATGCATGGGACCAAAATTACATGGTCACTAAGAAAGATAACATACTTAACTGACATATAGAGATGTAAACTTTAGTGTAGTAGTTAATAAGTTAAGAGAGTGGTTTTCTCCATTTTGAAGGATATAAGGGTCATCGAGGTGATCACTCATCTTGGGAAATTAGTTTTAAAGCCTATTTTTTAGAACCTTCGCTGATTTGTAACTAACAGCTTCTAATTTGAAATTGAGGGAATGATTTATAGAAATAATAAAGAAATCATGCAGCTAGTGAATTTATTTAGAGACAAAATTAGAGGGATATAGACACTTAATGTGGAAGTTAAAGCTACATTGAGCACACACATGAAGTAGATGGATATGATTTCTCAATAGATAAAAATTTATTTTTTATATTTTGAATCTAACGATATTAAATTTTAGGCCAATCAGACCTTGTATTTACAATTGGAGGTGATAAATTAGTCAACTTCAGTAGTAGGGTTGCCATTATCATCTCCTCAATGCACTCATCTCAGTATCTGAAGTATACACTAGTGAAAATAGAAATAGGGCCAACATATGTTCCACTTGCCACATTCAATGCTATAACTAAATTTATGGAATCATTTTCTATTTTTCTAGTTAGCATATCTATAATAATAGTTCTCATTATAGTTGTAACTCAAGTTATAATTGCAATCTCTTCCACATCAATGATTATGCAATTTCCATCTCATGGTGATACCATGTCATATATAGTTTATGATATTATTACATGTTAAAATTTTGATATAAGCTTATTTTTGAACCCTATTATTTTTAAAATTAATTTAAAAAATTATTATTTACAATAACATTGTAAACATGCATGAATTTTTGACACCGAATTCTATTTTTGGAGATTTAAATTTAGATTTTTATTAAGAGATGAGGCATCCCGATTTTAATATTATATACTAATGTATTCTCCTAGTTCCAAATCAAAGATGATTTTGGATATTAAAATTAATAATAAATTCTATGGATTATTCTATAATTGGTCTTGATGTATAAACCTTGTTATTCTCCAAACTTTTGAATCTTGTAAGAAGTTCCTTCAAAATGGTATCTTAGTCTTAGGATTGTGCATGAATATTCTTATAATATAGTTATTCATATTTTTTTATTGCTAATTTGAGTGAATTTTGTGTAATAATCATAATCTCCCTTTGTATACGTGTAATTACAATCTCACAAACATAAAAACCTTTGATTATATATACTAAAGTTTATTGTATTCTTGTTCCCTAACTATATTTGATAATTAGTATGCCTACAATATATTTTATAAAACATTTCTTCATGATTACTTGACCAACCATTAATTAAGGAGCTATATTACAAAGATTTCTTCTTGTTGGATCTATATACTTTCTTTTTCCTACTTTTCCCACTTTTTGAGTTTCTTTTGATCAGGACCACCTTAGATTAGATCCATAATCAATACAAACATCATAAATAGATATATATTAGTAAATTTTATTAAACATTTGAGGTAAAAAAAATCGTCACTCATGATATAACATGTATAGGTTATTTGTAAAACCTAATACCCCACAACTCATGCCTTGTAATGAATCTTTCTTCACTGATCCTAAAATGATAGGGGCTACCTACTAAGGTTCCCTAGTGTGTATAAAACCAACATCAATAGGAATTTATCTTACACTAAAAGGAGGTATTTGTTTTACTCAAAATAGATCATTTGAGGTTAACTAAATATACTTAGAAAACTAATAAGGTCTACCTTAGATACTCACTCACTATTCCCACCTTTAGAAATCCATAGAAAATTAAGATCAGATAAGGGTGTCTCATGAAGACCCCAAGATCAATCATATTCCCCAAGCAAATGAACCCATATTACTCTACACCTAATGGACTAATATTGACTTATTGGATCTAATATGGTCATTACTATAAATGTACATGATGTGTCTAGAAACCCTAACAATTTTCTTCCTTTCTTCTCTCCTTTAGGAGGTAGGATTATTGAATAAAACATAAAGGATTTTATGACTACTTTGGTAATATTAAATGTATCAAATGAATATGTAGATTACATGATCTTTCCATTAACATTATAGGATGTTGTCTATGACTGTTTCCTTAATATCCCACAAGGTTTAATTATATATTCAACTTAATGTCAAAACACTATTTTGGCATATCACTAGTGCAAGTGGAATATGCCAACATTTTATAAACATGATGAGAGAATTAAAGGAAAAAATTTGATATTTTAATACTAGATTCTTGAAAATGTAAAACTAACTTGAAGCTACATAAAAACCTGCTAAGGCATTACTCCTCAAAGAGTAATTAATGACCATATGCTACCTTTGGGTTACATTGAATTTATTAAAATTGATAGACAACTGAATCATTAGTTAAAATCTATGGCCCCACTTCATATTGGTATTAATTTTCTAACCCTCAACCCAATTTAAAATGTTAATCAAAATGTCATGGCTCAATATTAGAACTAGGTGTATACCTAATTTGTTTTATCCCATGCTCCACATAAATAATACCTTATATTCATTAATAATCATGTGTCTACATATAACTAATAAAATATGAACCAATCCTTAATACTAGTCAATACTAATACTAAACATGGTATTACTACTAATTTTATAAAATTAGAATTGGATGTTATTTGGAGAAAGGTACAAAAGTTGAGCAATGAATTATTGAACATGCAGAAGTGAATAGAAAACACCATGGGGTAGAATTCAAATCAAAATTATATATTTTTGAGGTAAAACATGCCTCTTAAGAGACATTTAAACAATAAATAGCATCATCCACCGAAAAGGATGCTAGAGACAAATATCATTTAAGCATGTCATACACATTGGTGTCAAGTCCATAACATTATACAACATGGTGACATAGATTTCAAAGAACTATAAATTGCCTTTGAGATATTTCAAAAGGAAATGGATAGACAATAATGGTTTTTAAATCATATAGAGCCATCATATTCTACCACTCTAGGTATTCCCATCACCACTATGGTTATCAATACATATGACTTCCCATTCCTAGTGGAGGATGAGAATGAACCAAAAAATAATAAAAATTAGATCCATGCTTTCTAGTAATTTTAGAGGAATAATTATAATTTAAGGAATAAGAATCTTGATACTACCTCCATGAACCAAAAAATAGTTTTACTACTTTAGATCCTAATGGAAATAAGAATTGACCCCCTCCAAAAGGTAATGACCACTTTTATACTATAGAACCACATAGTGGAGAAGGGTAAACTATTATTAAAGACATAAATAAGATTAAGGATAATATAAATATTCATGAATTAGACCAAATCCTAAAATAAATATAGTCACTACCTAAAGCCTTGAGTGGGAGATTATGTACTGATAAATAAAAAACCACACATGCAAATGTGGTTGTTTACAAGGACAATCTTGAGGTAACACTTCCTCCTTTAACTATTAGAATGTTTAGTGAAAAACATGGATAATTTTTTGGTTAAATCAGGTGACTTAGACAATTTGATGCCTAAAGTTGTATATAATAAACTAGGTTTGAACCTAGATAAGTCTAAAAGATTGGTCCTACAACTAGACAAGTCTTTCATCCCATGTCTTGGAGAGTTAATAAATGTACATATACAACTTAAATCTAAGCCACATGTATAATAATACATAGCTATTCTTGTTGTTGATATTATGTAATCTTATTACTTGTTATTGAGTCATGTTTGGTTAAATACACTGAATAGGTACATGTCTACAAATTTCTCACACTTATGGTTGCCTTAGAAAAGAGTGGTCAATAAAATGTGAATATTCAAAATAACCACATATGAAGTTTATGATCATAGAGTACAATGATAATTTCAAAAAAGTTGACTTTATAGCTTCACATGTAGGTGTGTACACTTTTACTACCAAGCAAGAACCTCATGAATAAGAAGTTGAAGGTTCTTCTCGGTTATGGGCTGTCCATTTGAAAAAAGCCTAAACAAAGGATTTTTTAGGTGTTGGCATATCCCTGATAAATCTAAATGAAAAGTAATATCTACATTTATATAATATATAATTACCTTGAATCAATAACTGAGTTGAGTATGAAGCCCTAACCTTAGGCCTATAGTTGCCACTAAAACATAATTTTAGTTATAAATATTCAATGATTTATAACTGGTTATTACCTAGATTAGAAAGAAATACCAAAGTAAATTGACTTATTTGAAAAAGTAAAAACACTGTGCATAGGACCTAAACAAATCTTTTTAAATATTCAACATTGTGGCCATCCCAAGTTAAATAAATTATATGACAAATTCATAAGCATATTCATCTTCCAATATTTCACTACTCTAAGAATCCAAAATGTATAAATTCTCTATGGATCTAGTTCCTTTCCGCTTTATTCTATAAAATGTGAATAAATTCCAAGTATTTGATAATGACCAACATGTACAATTTATTAATAGTTCTCCAGGCTTTATATCCTAGGTAATAAATGAGAATGATATTAAACCCATAATAATAGAAGATCTTTGATAAGATTTTGTTTTACATATGAAAGAGAACTAGATCCCCGTTGGGATAATTTTCCTAGAGAAAAATTTTAATGTACACCAACAAGCTCAAAAAGAAAATCCTAAAGTGACTAAGTCTAATTTTGTCAAGGAGAATATAAGCACTGAACAACATCCCTTATATGTAAACATTGGCTTGAGTTGCACTAAAAATGAAAAATAAAAGTTGAGAGGTTTGTTGATAAAATAAAAATATGTGATTTTTGGATGTATAAAGATCTGAACATCTTTGACCATAAGGTCATCACACATAACATATCACTAAACTAAGAACATAAACCCTAGAGACAAAGATAGATGTTAGCAAATCCAATTTTAGATCCTCTCAACCAGACATAAGTATAAAATCTATTAGATGCCAATATTATATTTCTAATTGGATGTTAGAGTATGAATTTCATTCACTTCTCACATTTTCTAGTGTATTAGTTACTTGTTTCATCCTTTTGTGAGTTTGTCCTATGTGATGATTTATCCCACATTGGTTAGTTAGGTTAGTTCTATGTTTTGCCTTACCTATTTATTCAATATATTTTCTTGGTACTATCATATCATATTTCTAAATAACACTTGATTTGATTTTCTTTGAAATCATTTGTTTGTATCTTCATTGTGTGATTTTTTGTTATTAACATTTATGAATCTTGGTTTAGAATGCTTGATCACCATTCCTAACATGGCATTAAAGTTGTGAGGTGTTATTCCAATCCATATTGCTATATTTTAATTCAGAAATTTCCCTTTCCACTACTTCTTCCCTTGTGTATTTACCTTATCATAGGGAGGAAGCATATGAGAGAGGCATGCATGGAGATATTATTGTGGCACAATTCCTTAAAGTCTTTTAAAAGTTTTTGTTGATTTTGAAGATTCTTTTGCTTTTGTATCTTTTAATAATTTTAAATTATTAAGAGTGGTGTTATATATCTAAGTTGAATAGAGAGAAGGCATTGGAAGGTGACAAAAGAAGTCTATAGAGAGATTTAGTGTCCTTATTGGTTGGTAATTGGAACTTGTCATAGTAGGTGCCTATCTTTAGCAAGGCATCAATTTATATCTAAAGATTTGAGAATTGACTGAGTTTGTTGAGGCATTCTTTATTATCTATGTTGGAAAAATAGATCCAAATATGATAATTTTTAGTTTGGTGTCCTTGATATACTATGTGTTCACTAGTGTATTAAATTCTTGTACGAGGTAGTAAGCTGTTTAAAGATCTCTATTGAGGTAGTCAGTTTAGCATTAGATCTTCTAAGGAAGAAGAAAGTTGAAGAGAATTGTAATTGTAAAGCTTAAAGGAGGGGTTGACTAAGAAAGGCATCATCTATCTCCTAGATATGTGTTGGTATTTTTTTTACTGCAAATCTGATGAATAAGGCATTAGAATAGAGGCTTGGCATTGGAGGTGTGTCTCTATAAAGGAGGAAGACAACCTTAGTGTTGGGATTTTTTATTTCCATTCTACTCCTTTAGCATTGGAATTTATCTATTGTGATAAGGTGCCATATTTTATCTTATTTTTGTATGCTCACATATTTAAAGACTTTTCATTTCCTACATTGGAGTCATTATCATCTTTGCTCCTGTGTAGAGGTGTTGAAGTGATACTTATAGGAGAGGTACTTATTTGGGATTCCATTTAGAGGGCTTTAATTTGAATCTACATCTTCCTAGTTGGATCTAGATCTAAAGAAAAATAGTATTATATATTTTCATCTCACAAACATTATTGGCTTTATTCATTTTTTAAATTTCCATGTTGTATTTTTTGCCTCAAGAAGAAGTGCAGTTCACTTATGCAAGCATAGTGGTAATCAGATGGATCTTTTTTCACTTTAGTTGGTATGTTTGAATTTTTGGTTCAATTTTAGTTCTAAAAAGTGTATGAAAAACTATATTCATTTTTGATTTGGTCACAAAAACCTATTTTAGTGTCTTTTTTAATGTTTTGACCCATTTTATGTAAAATGGTAACACCTATAAGTTTTAAGCAATAACTCAGATTTGAGTTTAGTTTTTTTTTTCAAAAATTCATGGTTTTTGATTATCTATCCATGAGTATCATTAATTTTTAAAAACACAATACTTTTATAAATTTCCTCATTAGGGGGTCCTTAATACAATCTTTTGGTGGGTTGTCTTGGCACCAATTTTATGCACCCTTTTGTATTCTTTATGTTCTATGGTGATTCATTAATATGGATTCTAATTTTGATATGAACCATTGTAAGCTGAATACACATAATTACCATACATGGAAACCTCAAATGGAAACAATTATAAAGTGCAAAGGATTATGGTTCATTATGAATGAAACTCAACCATAGTTTACACATGAATTTCAAAAAAAATAGTACAGATTTAAGTTATAAGAGTTTATGGGATTGATTGGGGGTTATGTGTGTGAAAATCTTGTGTTTTATTTGGATGGGTGTGATTTTCCATTCAAAATTTGGGTTAAGTTAAAGGTTTTTTTTAGAAAAGTAGACCACTTATGAGCCATTCAACTTGAAGTGGAACTTACTTCACTAAATCTAGATGATTTTGCTTCTATTGTAGACTAAATCACTAAGTTTAAGCATTTACTAACATAGTTGAAGGGAAGTGAATGAGATAATAAGGATGAAGAGTTTTTGTACTTAAGTTTGTCTAAGTTGAGTGGCCCATTAAAAATATTTTGTTCTACCTTTTTCTCTAGTATGGATACCTTAGGTGCCACATTAAAAATGTCAAATCTAGAGTTTTTTTGTGAGAGACTTGCTAGGGAGGTATCTAAATTATCTCACCTGGAGTCTTCCACATTTCAAAAATCATTAGTAGCATCACACCCTAAGAACAAGGGAAAAATTAAGGGTAATAAATAGATAACTCCTCCTAAATCTAAAAATTCACCCAAGCCCAAAACTAACACATTTAAAACCAAACCATCTTCCAAATCCAAGAACAAGTCTAACCTATATTTATCCTATTGTGTGGGGATTGGTCATGAAGAGTATGGGTTTTTTAATAGAATGCATGCCTTAGATGATACCATTAAGAAATACAAGATTTATATATCCATTTATTCTCTATACCATGATCATGGGAAATAATTTAATGTTGTTAGGAGATAACATGTACCTATTTAAGAATGTTGGGTTATATATTCTAGTTCTTCACACCATATGACTTCTTTTGAGGACTCTTTTGTATATTTTAGTCTAAGTTATACTTGAAACATTGAGGTTCAATATTTTTCCTTCATTTTTTTTTAGGGTAAGGGTGACATACAACTAGATGGTGGTTGCATCAATGATGAAATATATGTTCTAAACATCACCACCAATCTAATTTTAGTTTATCAGATTTGTCAATTTGATCAAGGCAATATAGTGACTTTCACACCACATGGTGCTGAAGTTTGAGTTTTATTATAGAAAAACACACTTACTGCATAGGGTTTTATTGATCATAGTTCCTGAATCTATTATTTTGAGGGATGTGATGATACTCCTCCTATATGGGCATGTTTATTTTCCCATGTAGATTCTAAGAGTTGAGTTTAGAATGAAATATTTGCACACATAAACTATAGATATTTGAAGGAGCTGAGCACTCATAGTATGGTAAAGGGTCTTCCTATAGTTTCATGTCTTGATGGAGTTTTTTGAGGTTTTGAATTATGGAAACAACACCAACACATGTTTCCTAAGGGTATGTCTATGTAATATTATTCACCACTTGAGATTTTGCATAGTGATTTAATGGTGTTTATTACTCCTTTAAATAAATCTAAGTATGTACTTACTTTTATTACTAATTTCTTGAGGCATACTTGGGTTTATATCCTCAAGTACAAGAGTGATGTATTTGCTCACTTCAAAGTCTTAAGGCTTTAGTTGAAAAACAATATTTGATTTTCATCAAGAAGATTCTTATAGATAATGAGGGGGGGAGTACTTCAATAGAGAGTTATCAATTTTTTTTATTAACATATGGTATTGTTCACCAAATTTTTTTAGCTCATACTCCAAAATAGAATAGATTAGCAGAATATGAAAAACTAAACTCTAAAGGATATGGATAACTTCATGATGCATTTATAGGATTTACCTCTTATCTATTGGGTAGAGGTAGTTAAATACAAAAACTAAATTCATAATCACACACCACATTGAGAATTTGACCATATGACTTTGGAGGAGGCTTGGTTCAGAATCAATCCCAATGTCTTATTTTTTTGATTCTTTGGGAGTGTTTCTTGGGTATTTATACCAAAGAAGAAAAGGAAAGCATTGGATAAAAAAATCAAACCTTCGATTTTTGTAGGCTATTATGAGGACATGAGATATAATCATCTATTAAATCCAGATACTCATGATGTACATTTTAGAACACATGTAAATTTTTATGAGTATTTCACATCTCATGACTCTTCATCTTCTTCCATGCCTTATTTTCTTATTTTGATGAGTCATCTCTTCTTAAGGATTCATTCTTTGAGGATCCAGTTATGGAGATTCCTGAAGACATTATACAAGATGATGATCCTATTCACACTGATGTTACCACTATGGATAAGTGGGTTGATACTATAGTTTCTAAGGAAACACCTTTCATATATGATCTTCCACCAACTTGACATCATCATGCACATTCTATGAGTACTATACTTTTGTGCTAGGAATTTTATAGGGATCCATAGTATTTTTCATAGGCTCATGAGTTATAGGATTGGGATGATGTGATGACAAATAAGTAGTCCTCATTGATGAAGAATCACCCCTTGGATTTGGTCACTCTTCCTAAGGGAATGAATTTGGTTAGGTTCAAGTGGATTTACTACACCAAATATGTAGATGATGGGTTAATTGAGAAGTATAAGGCACATCTTATTGAAAAGGTGTTCTCTCATCTTGAAGGTATTGACTAATTTAATAATTTCATAACCATTTCCAATATGAATTATATTTGCCTTTTACTTTCTTTTGCTACATCACAGGGTTGGCTAGTATATCAAATAAACATTAAGATTTATTTCTTTCATGGAAATTTTCATGTGAAAATATATATGGAGAAACTTATTAGATTTATTCATGATTCTTCTCTTGTTTTTTGACTTAGGAGGTCTATTTATGGTCTCAAATAGTCCTCTTGGGATTCATATGAGAAGATGTATTCATTTCTTCTCTCCACTAGCTTTATTCACTGACACTCTGATCCCATAGTGTATATTCAATATATTTGGAGGAAAATTATTATTATGGTCTTATTTTTTTATTTTATACTTATCACAAGCAACTCCTCATCTTAGATTTAGACTAATAAGTAGACACTTTCAACAAAGTTCAACATGACAAATCTTGGCCTTCTACATTTCTTCCTTGCTTTACATATTTCATAGTTAGATATAGGGATTTATTTGAGTCAAAAAAATTATAACCTTCATCTGATTTAGTGTTTTAACATGGATGATTTCAATCCATGTCTTACTTTTCAATTTAGAGTGCTCTAATTACCTCTTGTACTACTCAGTTTTGTGATTGTACATTGTATAGGTAGATGGTTGGGAGTCTTATGTATTTGAACCATACTCACCCTAACATTTAATTTATAGTTGGGAATATATCTAGGTTTTCAAATGACTAGAGTGATAGTCATTGGTAGGATACTAAGAGGATTTTATGATATCTATGAGGCACTACTCATATTATATTAAACTACACCATGAGTTCTATTCAATTGGTTAGATATAATGATTCATATTGGGTAGGTTCTCTTGATGATAGGTGTTCCAATTTTGACTACACATTTTATCTTAGTTCTTCACCTATTGAGTTTTTGTGAAATAAATACAAGGATATTAATCTTTCATCTATAGAGGTTGAGTATAAGTCAACAATTATAGTGAGTCAACATGTTCTTTAGATTATTCAATTATTAATAGAGTTTGGCTTCATGTAGGATTCACCCACTATAATTTGGTGTGATAACTAGAGTAAAATTCACATATCTCACAACCCAATTAAGAATCAATAGATAAAGTACATTGAGGTACATACACCCTTCATTCATCATCACATTTAGTATAGATTTCTTATCTTGGAGTACATTTTGACTCAATAACAGGTTGTAAACATATTTACAAAACCTTTTGCATCACCTCATTTACTTGTGTTGAGTTTCATCATTAGGGTTTTAGTAGTTTTAATAGGGATGTTTATGAGGAAATATTCCTTCTTAATTACATGTATACATATTTTACATGAGTACCTTATCATGCCTAATTATTGAGACTCATATTGTGGATATGCCACATTTTATTTTTGGCTATTGTTACCCATAGCTTAACTTGAGGGGGGTAGTTATAGTATGTATTTAATTTATTTATCACATGTATTAAATAGATATTTTATCCTTTTGTGACTTTTTCCTATGTGAGTATTTATCCCACATTATTTAGTTAGGCTAATTATGTGTTTTGGCTTCCTTATTTATGCAAAAAAAAATCTTTGTACTGGCATATCATATTTTTTGAATAACACTTTAATTTTTTTCTTTGAAATTAATTTTATGAATCTCATTATGTGATGTTTTATTGTTAAAACTTCTAAATATTGGATTAGAATGTTTTTTCACTATTCCTAACATTAGACATTATACCTTGGTATCCAACCTAGTACCAGTCTATCATAAGAATGGAGAGATCATGCTTTGTTTTAACTTTATAAATATGAATCGAGCATTAGAAAATTATAACTATCCTTTTACATCTTTGGATGAGGTAATTCAAATGGTTAATGGTTCTAAGATGATGTCCTTCTTCAATGGATTCTTAGTCTATAACCAAGTGAGAATAGAATCTTAATAAATAAGGAACACTACCTTTACCATCAAATGGGGAATATTTGCATACAAAAGTATGCCTCTTGGTCTAATCAATGCAAGAGAAACCTTCCAATGAGATTTAAAATTTTCATTTCAAGGTTTCACTGGTAAATGTGTCATTATTTATATGGATGACTTAAAAATTATTTCAAAAGATAGATTTGATCATGCAGGCCATCTACATATAGTGTTTGACAGGTGTAGATGATATGGAGTCACTGAAGGGAAACCATTAGGCCATGACATTATTAGAGATGGGACCTCCACTGACCAAGAATTAATTAATGTAATTTCTAATCTGACATGTCTTAATACTAAAAATGAGTTTATGTATTTCTTTTTTAAGATAAACTTCATAAATAAATTCTTTTCTGTATTTGTAGAGATTGTTAATCTATTAAACGCCATGTTGAAGTAAAACACCAACATAGAACGAAAAAAAAAGATAGGATATCTCTCAAAGACAAAAAATTCCATTAATCAAGATATAGTTCAAATTAGTCTACATTTCACTAAATATTTCTACATTTACTCATTTTACCTTAAGCACACTATAGCATCTATATTCACACATTAAAAAGAAGATAATGAACATCTAATTTCATTCATGAGTAACAACTTAAAAGATGTAAAGTTTAAATATTTAATGTTAAATTAAAAAAGTATATGAATTGATTAATGATATGAATAATTTAATGTATTACATTATGAGAAACAATATTTATGCGACTGTTCCTGGCCCACATGTGAAGATTACACTTGGCCAAAATAATTTAGATGAAAAAAGAGCTAAGTGTATGGAAAATTTATAGGAGTTTGATCTTGAAATAAAACTAGCCAAGATGGTGATAGGCTAAGGAATCATACAACACATGACTAATACTAATCCATGTATTTTTATAAAATAAATCAATGAGACTCAGGTAGTTAGAGATAAATGGTATACACAAATCATCCATTATTTACTCATAGGTACATGTCGCTTTAAGAAAACCAAAGAGTAGAGATAAAACCTTAAGCTTAAATCAACTCACTATATGATAAATAAAAGATTATTATATGATAATAACTATGAACACATCTATTTTATGTGTGTTTTAAAATAAGAAGTGAAATTTATTTTGAATAATCTATATCATAAGAGAGGTTATAAACATCCCTCAAGCAATGAAACAACACCCATAAACCTGAGAATGGAAAACTAGTGGTCAATGATCTTTAGAGATTCATATAACCATGTCATAATCTACCATGAATTCTAGGTGTTTGGAAGAAAATAAGTGAATTCTATCATGCCTCTATAATTAGTCATTGAAGGACACCCTTTTGCTTAATGGGGTATTGAATTCATTGGGGTAATAAACTAAAATTCTTCTATAGGCCACAGGTTTGTATTAACATCCATTGACTATTAAACTTGATGGATAGAATCTATGGCCACTAAGAATTCAAAATCACTAGATGTTACTATTTTATAATAATGGTCTAATCTTCCAATCTACTAAATTTACTGATTGGACCTATAGAAACCAAATCACCATTAAGTTCTCCTTGAATTACTATCCCAAAGGTAGTGGATTTGTTGAATCTATAAATAAGAATTTGATGGATGACATCAAGAAGTTAGTATAAGATAAACCAAGATAATGGCATATACTACTAAATTATCCACTATGCTCAAATAAAAAAAGACACAAGAAAACCCCTTAAGGATTCACATTTTATGTTAGTGTAATGATAATATTAATTTTTATCCATCATTCTTAAAATCTTAATATACCAATTTATGTAAGTGTACATGAAGGAAGATGAAATAATATAGTCTAGACTACTTGATATAGTTTGCATGGAAGATGCATGAATTGAAGCACTTCATAGCTTTAACAAACACCAAAACATTTCAAAACATGATTTGACAAAAGTTGTAAGATCAAGGCCATTAGGATTTCAGACATAGTGCTTTTAATGGAAAAATCACATGAGAAGAAAGGAAAACAAAAGAATTTCAATCCTTTATGGATTGTTCTTAATCAAATATATGAAATTATAAGTAACAATGCCTCTCACTTGAATCAATTTCAAGGTAGTGACCTCTCTTTTCAAGTTAATAGATTTTTTAAAAAAAATTATTTCATGGTTGCTCCAACTGGTGATGCTTTTGAATGACTATAAGTAGAAATGTAGGAGTAGAGTATATTTTATGATTTATAAGATAGATTTATTACTATATTAATCTTTTATATTTATTTAATTTAGTGTTTCTTGAATTCTACATTTATTTTGTATACATTAGTTTTTATGACTTATAGAATAGTTTTCCTAAAATTTTAGAACAAACCAACTGATTTCATATGCTAGAATTGTAAACTATCTATAAAAAATTAGGGGATACAATAGAAGGAAGAATAATTGGTATTCACAATAAATTAGTTTTCTAGTTATTAAGTTTATGAGATTGAGGTATGTTTTATAACTGAATTAATGTCTACTTGGAATGAATGAATTTTCTAGACCTTTTGAATTTATTCTACTATACTCATCCATACTTTATAAATACTTCTTAGTTATAAAATATCAAATGCACTATTGCATGCTAAAACTTGGATGGGAGATAATTAACATGAAAAATGTGTTCACATTGACATGGATGTATTGAATAAAATAAGTTTTCTTATAAATACACCCAACCAATGGTCATTACCAACCCATCATCTTTCTATGTTCTAAAAAACTTAATCATGCAAAATTATAGAATATGGTTGATTCAAGTAACCTATATCAGGGCTATGGATGTTTAGATTGTAGTAGAGCAAGGTTTAAATTATAATTAAAGATATCTATGTTGGGGATATGAATGTTTAGCTAGTAGAATATAAATTCCTATGCTTCCTTTAATATTTGGTTACAAAATCTAAAGTAAAAATTAAACCTAAAATGTTTATCCAATACTTTGTAAAACTCTCATAACAAGGCGAAAATAAATTTCATAAAATCACATATATAGGTCTAAGGAGTGAAAAGTGTTATTATGTTGTACAGGGAAGGATGATCATTTTTATTAGGTTTTGTTTACATTTTTTTTATTTATTATAATAAAAAATATTTTATTTTACATTACTAAAATTTTGAGTTGTTAGATACTTAGGAGTATTTCCCCATTGAGTCACCATTTTTTGTGCCATAACACACACCACATTTTATTGAAATTGATATTGATATTAAGGGTCTTATGCACCTTAGAATTAAATGACATTGATATTAAAAATCATAAACTTAATCTTTTTCATAAAGTCGACATTGTGTTTTAAATTTATGAGAAGAAGAATCATAGCTTTGAATAAGCCATATTATATGAATAAGCTTTTTCCTTTGGTTTTCCTTTAACTCAAATCTTATGTACATGTCAAATTTTTATTTAGAACATAATCATCTTGACATATTATGTTTTATATTTTTATTCACCTATGTTATTTATTAACAATATATATTTTTATTATGTATTCCTTTGGATATCATCAGACTCATATAATCCTTCTATGCAAAATCATTTGGATTACCTAGTGTTTAACCTTAAATTTGGAGATGAACTCTTACTTATGTATATAGGGTTAATAATATAGAAATGAAAATGCACAAAGGTGATAATAAGATATGCAGTAGGCCAATTCAATTCTAAAATCATATATAACATATATTTAATTCATTAAAATAAGATAGGATAAAAGTGGAAAGTACATCTATACTAAATATGTAAATGACAAAGAAATAATATACCTAGCTAGTTATGATGAGAACCCATTTCTAAATATGGAATAGGTAGGATTAATGGGAAGATAATTATGTAACAATAATCAAATTATACATTAAATATATTTAGAGCTATAGACACTAATTTTAGCATGGGATGGTTACATAGATGTTATTATTTGAACCTAATACATGTGTCATGTATGAAATACCTTATAAAAATGATTCAACCACTGGGATGCTTCTAGGTTTGTCTTAACCTTCACTTTGGTCCATTCATATTTGGGTCATGTAAAATCTCTCCTAATGAAATTGTAAAACCCTATTTCTTCATCTTCATAATGACCTTAAATGGGTTAGTAGTAAATGATATCAAGCTAACCCCAAATACCCCTTTATCAATGAACACTACCTATATTTCTAATAATCCAAAGAGGGACTCATATTGATGCAGTTATCCCATAATTATTGGCCCATGTGTGAATCACGAAATATTTGGAAAACAAGTACAACACTAATCTATCTTGTAACTTGGAGAATATAGAGCTTGGGATCATCCTTTAATATTAAAAACCTATGTATATTTTGTTCCTATGATTGATATGTAAATATGAGAAAATAAGAAAGATTTAGTTTGTCTAGTGCTAGATTAAATGCTTTGATAAGTTACACTAGATATTTTTTGGGTGTCTACTAGGTTAGGAATCAATAATGGTTGATCTTGTATTTATATCAATCTCTTTGGATAAATTTTTTATATTAAATCACTTACGTTGACCATTAGGATATGTTTAATTTTTAATTTAGATGGCTTTAAGTCACTTGACACTTATTTCAGATCAAGACATGTAAGTCAGTATAGGTGTTTGTTCAGGATGCTAGTGTCAAGGAAATAGGAAAGTAGGTATAAACTCAAAACTTACAAAGGTATAATATAAGTAGGTTTTAGTCATTATAAGCAAGATAAAATGTATGGTTCATCAATATAAGAATGGTCAAACCATGAGATATACCAAGGAGTATAATAAAGAGTAGATGCAAGACTTTTGAAAGTAGGAATGGTGTATAACTAAGAGGAATACCCAAGGTTTGAGTTTACCAAGTATACAAGACTGAGGTGATATATAATATATAAATATAGTATACATTTATCCCCCCTTTAATCTAGTAATGAAATTACTAGTTTAAAGGAGAATAATTATGTACCTAGGTGTATATAACACATATTTTCTTTGTTATGGTCGAATTTGAGTACTTTTATGCTAAATGACCTATAAGAAAGAGAATGCTAGATTATATAATCAATATATATAATCTTAAATAAAAATTCTTGAAAATATTTAAATTTAAAGTGAAAGGTTTATAACAAAACTAATGTATTGATGTAACTACATTAACTATTGACAAACTAATTTTGAAAGGATATATCATTGTAAGTATCTAAAATTTATACTATAAAAAATATATATAAACATGGAAAGTGCATATATATAAGGATATAAAAAGATAGATATTGTAAGGCACATGAACCTAACCTTGGAGAAAAGGTGAGTTTCCACCTGGTAATTGAGATTATTTCAACCATGTAGCCAAATGATATTTATAACATGATAAGGGTGGATGATAGAGTCAATCCAAACCTAAAAACTTGGCAAGATTTATTTATTTAATCACCTCAATGATACAAAAAGTGAACCAACTATTGTAGTAGATTAGATCAGTACAGTCTATTATAGTTCATCCTGGGTAATGGTGTATAAAAGTCCATGATGTGGTGACAATTCATAAAAACATTTTTAAATCTAAAACTAATTTTTATTTTATAATATTAGGCACACATTTCATAACATATGCACATTTATATATGTCTCATGTTGAATCTATGCATAATAATTGTACCAATGTATAGAATTTTATCCCAGCTAAGAATCCAAATCATATAATTATGTGCTTTAGCCAATCAATATTCTATTTAAGTGTGGAGAAGATGATTATAAATCATACACTAATTGTAATTTGGAGATGTTGAATATTGAATAAATGTGGAGAACATTATTTCAAATCATTTCCCCATTAAATCTAAAAAATTTACCAAGTGTGGAGAACATGGTTTCAAACCATGCCCCCATTGTATTCTAAAGATGCTAAATACTAAATAATTTTGTATAACATGATTCCAAATAATTTCACAACTAATATGTCCCCTCTTTGAGATGAAGGAATAATAGAAACCAATAGTTACGTCACCTCAAAAGGATAATACAACCATATACTATGTGAATGTAACCATGTAACATATAAAAGTAACATATCTAGGTAAATGTGGCATTGAAGTGCATATAATAATGTGATCACATGAAATATTAATATCCATGATAAATATCATGGGAATATATAAGTAGAAATTAGGATAAGATCAACAAGAAAATAAGCACATACACATGAGCATCAAAATCAAGTTAGATGACCATGGTCCAAGGACACTAAAAATAACAAACATGTTCGAATGCCGCATAATGGAAGGAACATAACTTAGTTAGATATACACAAAAAATAGAGTTAAATACTCAAATGTCTATAAAAAAAATAATGACATATGAAAATTTCAAATAAAGCACAAAGGCATGTGGAATGTAAACAAAGGAGCATATTTAGATGATTGAATAAGAAAACAATAGTAAGGAAAGACAATCAAAGAAGTACATAATGGAAAGCATAAGCAACCAACATAAACATGTCCTAGTAGGTAATAGATCTAATTTGTTAGTAAAATATATCAATTACATTGGATACCATGTACCCTGTATAAGATATAATTATAGATAAAGGCATGTGTAAGGACATAAGATATCAAACATGATAATAACTAGTTATCATTCAACCATATAACCTATGAGTATCAATATCAAACAAATGGATGCCCCTAATGTCCACATGACATGAGTAGAGGGAAAGACAAACATTAAAAATATGAATAGATAATGTATTTGTGTATGAATATATCACACTCAAATAGAAGATTCACATGCATGTATATGTAGAAGTAATGGGTATGATATCCATTAACATGGAAATAATACATAAATGCCAAGGATCCAAGATAACATGCTTATGATAAAAATATTTTTGTAATTTTTGAATGTTTTTAATTTTTTGGTATTTTTTGAATGTGATCAGGAAAGACTATCCTATGATCCCATCCAAAGGGTTTCCATGAATATCTCCCCGTTGTTAACCTAGTGTAATAAGTTGGTGACACTATCAAGGAACATGTATAGGTACAATATATATCACTATAATATTTGTGATACTCTACGTATGTAAAATAGGACTATGTGGTCTTAGAGAAATAATAGGATTAATAATATTACAGGCTCTTGAAACACATTATTGAGTGATCTATGATTTCCTTAGAATAATAGTAATAGGAACATGTCTAGGTCTTCAAGATATTTGAATATGATGTGTAGTAAATGAAGATCTTGTATAGTCCATTATATGTATATGATGTAATGTTATCTCAAGTATTGGCTAACTAGTAAAAAGGATTCCCTATTGCTTAACCTTTTTTAGTATATTAACCTTAGTAGGTTTGATAACTAGCTTCCTAGATATAAATTTATCTTGTTCAAGAAGATGTTCATATGGAATTCTAGAAACTACGAGCACCTAATTGGCATGCATGTATTTAACACACCCATGCACTATATAAGGTACTTCTTGTAGTTTATGGATCCAAGGTATTCGCAATAATATATCAAACATTCACATGGAAGGTATAACTAAAAAGGTAGTAACCATATATGTAGGACCGCCTTGTAAATATATCTCAATCTCTCTAATAAAGTTTTGGGAGGTCCCATCAAATGCTCTAAATTATCTAGTAGAAGGATACAAATCATGATGAGTATAACCCAATTATGTAAGTATTTTCATGGTGCAAACATTTTCACTTTCAACATTATCAATCACAACATTATGTATAGGCTAGTGATCAAATAATGTTTGAATGAAAAAATTATGAAGATCATAGTCATCATCCTTGATCTCAATAACATTGAAATTAATATAAGGTATTTGAATTATATGAGGTATATGTCATGTATAGGTACTAATAATACCATATAATAGTCTCCCATAATGTGACGGAGGAAGATGTGCATTATATTCCATTTGCACATTTGGTTTCTTATTAGAAAAATCTTGCAAAGGATTATTAAATATTTTATGTTTATGGTGATCATTAGGTTGTGAACCTGATTCCTTTAGTGGATAATCAAATGTAAACTTTTCTTGTTCAATAAGGTCTTAGATCTTATGATTCAAAGTAGAACATTTGTTCATATAATGTCCTAGTCCTAGTGATAATCATAATAATCATTCACATCACACCCTTAAGGTATATGTATATTCATATCAACCTCTATAACATTGGAGAGAGATATAATATGACACTCTACTAGTTGTGGGTGTAATGAATTTGGAGAATTAGGGAAGTGTTAACTGTCTCCTTGGTGCATTAGATAAGATGATTATGTTTCTTTGAAACTGCATTAACTATGTTTGTTTCTTCCTTTTTAGGCTTGGAATGTTTTACCTTATAACTTGGTTTGATTTCAAACTCGGTATTAGATGTAGATGAAGTTGGTGTGTTTGCTACATACTTAATATTTTTTATTAAATAAGACTCATTTCAGGGTCTTATACAACATGACATCAATAATTAAAATATTGAAACTTCTTGAAAATAATAGACTCATGTAAAGAAAGAAGCAAAATTTTCTTTAATATGCCTTTAAACTCGTTATCTATCATAGGATTGATATTTTTAGTCAACATTGTCTTTTACCTCAATAAATATTCATTGATAGGATCATTTGTCCATTATTTATGTTTGAAAATTTGATCATAGGAGACCTTCTTATAAATATTAAAGGAAAAGTGTGCCAAAAACTGATCTATAAGAGGTTTAAATGCTTTCATAGAACCACCTAAAATCATAGTCCTTGATGTTTCTTTAGAAACATAGTAAGGGCATTAAAAATAAAAGGATCAAAGATGTTTAGGATCATCCTTGCCATCATAAAATGTGAATCTAGGTGGAACAAAACATGCTTTCAAAGGGTGCAAAGATATCTTCGGTAAAACAAGATTATGTAAAACATCTTATGATTCAATAGCTTGAGGATGTTTTAACACATTTTGTTCAATGTTTTAAAGATTTTCCTCTATGTTATCTATATCTTGACAAAGTTTTTGAACTATAGACCCATTGGGATTTAGATAAAAAAGTTGAGTAGTCACCAAATTGGATGTAAACATGGTTTGAATAGGCATATAAATTTGTATTTGAGTTGAATTTTTTTTTAATTCCATAGTATATATAATAATGGAATTTTACTTTTTAGGAAGTAAAGGTTTAAATAAAAAACCAATACCCTCAATATAAGTATTAAGTGGTAGTGTGTTTAAGAGGAGGGTGTTTGGTATATGGGGATGATCAATAGCTTTAATATCATTATAAATAGATGTCCCTGATTTGTGATCTAATCTCTTTGCATTTTTAGTTTCTAATATAAATTCTAAGAATTCATCAATATCTTTAGGGTTTTGATGCAAGCCTTCATGAAAAATACAATTGCTTGTAATTTCTCATGGTCTATTCACTCATGTTCATTGGTTTCATTAAACTCATGTTTCTCATTATCATAATATTATTATATGATAACCTCATTAGTATGTTTTTCATTATCAACATTTGTATCATCATGATCCATATAACTAGGTCCCTCAATGGATTTAGACATTTCAGGTAGAAAAAAGAGAATCTCTATGTGTTCAATAGGCATACCTCCCAATATAGGGATATGCCTATGTTGAACTCAAAATAATATAGATAGGAAATGAAAAAGTACAACAATATGAAACCCTAGTTGAATAAAACCCCTATGAATCAAAAATGTTAGCATTCATATGAATTAGGGACCAAACAATTTTAAGCCTAAATATAGATATGGACACCTACTTAGGTAGATAGGGTTAATAATTTACAAATGATAATGCAAAAGGGTGATGATAATATATATAGTCTACCAACTAGATGTTAAACTCATATATAAAATATGATAAATTCATTAAACTTAGCTAGGCTAAAAGTGGAAAGTACATCTATGTTAGATATGGATGTGACAAACAAACAATTTACTTAACTAGTTTTGATGCTAACATAGTTATAGATTTAGAATAGGTTAGAAGCATATTGTTTGATGATTATGGAACAATCACCAAATTCTAGATTGAGTGAATCTATAGCCATGGACACTGGCATTAGCCTAGAATAGTTGCATCAACACTACTATCTAAACCCAACATATATGTATTATATCAAATAAATACTAGAAAATATTGTAACCACATATATGCTTCTAGGTTTATCTTCACCTTCATTTTGGTGCATCTAGATCTATGTTATGGAATGTCACTCCTCATGAAATTTTCAAACCCTAGTTTATTTTCATAGTGTCCTTGGGGCAAAATGGGTTAGTGGGCACATGGTCTTGAGATGACCCCAAATACCCCTATATTAATGATCATTTCATACACATCCAATACTCTGAATAAGTCCTTATAGTGATGTAGTTATCCCTTATATTTTGGATTATGTGTCAATCATGCAATATGTGGAAAGTAAGAACAATAGTGACCTAACATGTAACTTGGAAAATATATCTCTTGGGATGATCCTTTAGTATTTCAAGCTTATGTATGTATTTTTCCTATTAATAATATGGAAATAGGATAAAAAGGGAGAGACTTGATTTATCAAGTGCTTGATTGAATGCTTTGATAAGTTGCCTTATATTTTATAGGTGTCTATTAGGTGATGAATGAATGAGGGTTGATATTGTATTTATATCAATCCTTATTTATAAATAACTCACATTGAATAACTTAGTCAAAACACTAGGATACATTACCTTTTAAAATTATTCAAATTTAGGGCATTGGATACTTGTATCAAAGAAGGCAACCTGCATCAACGTAGCTATCTATTTGGGATTCTAGTGTTTAGGTAATAGGAAAGTATAGATTTAAAATTTGGAGAGGTGGAATATAATTAGGTATCAAGCATTATACCTAAGATACAAGGTATGGGTCATCAATATAATACTAGTCAAACACAAAGATACACAAATGAGAAATACGATATAGTAAATGCAAGACTTGTGAAATCAGCAAAGGTATAAAACTAATGGGAATAGACTAGGTCTTAGATTTCCACATGTATAATAATGACATTCTATATAATCCATAAATTTCACCTACACATAGAGCCAAAGTTAAGAGTATAAGTCACTGAAGAAAGTATATCATTAGGACCTTGATAAGTGTGTCACCCTCTCACTAACCTAAAATATCTTAGATGTATACATAGTTTACAAATCCTAGCTATCTTACAAAAGAGTGAGTCATCTATGTGTCATCATCCTATTAATGTGGAGCTGATGTTAAAAAATTTCCTTAGACTATCATTCCAGGAAAATAAAATAATGATATCCATCCATGTGTTAGCATCATGATAACCCTAAGTTGGCTCAATTCATTATAATGATTTTTTCCCTCTTGAAAAGTGGATGGTCTATATCCTACCACATGTCATCATCTAACTAACCTAGAGGGGTCTTAGTTCATGATAATGACTTTTACACTCTAGGCAAGTGGATCGATGGGATCTTACCACATGTCATCATCATGTTCACCCATGTCCATAATAATGAAGTACAAAATGCTAAAGATCAGTTACAACCATATCATTGATATGAAAACATGTGTCCCTCAACAACACATGTGAATAATAAAGACATGGATGCCATGTCCAAAACTGAAAAAAAGGACATCTATCATATTATGTTGACAAGAAAACCAAGAGTAATAAATGAAGCCACATTATAATAAAATATACATAAACTAGCATTAGGAAAATTAAATTTCAAATGACAAAAGTAGATAGAGAATGGAGAGAAAGTTATTATTGCCATTAATTCACATGAATTTTTGACATAATGCATTTAATTAGGAAAATTAATGAATCTAAATCAATATAATTCAATTTTACATACTCAATTTGATTACATTGCCTCTTAGCTACCAAGTGTAAACTACAAATTTGAAGCTCTAATATGACCAAGAGATATTAGACTATTCATAGAGCAGTTGTATTCCTACATAAGTTTAAATGGCCCCATCATATATCACCCATCCTCCTTATGCATATTAAATTATTATACCAACTGAGTATACATACACTATATTTGATTAATTTAATCTCAACCTTGATTTCAATCACTACTCAACCATAGGGATGCCTTATGGTGATAAAAGCGATCGACCTGCATAATAGTTTATCCAAGCCATATGTAATGCCTTGTATTAACTCACTATTTTATTTATTTATAAATGGTAATATCTCTAGAAAAATATTTAATTTTAGACTTAGCAATATGACTATATCATACATATGTGGAAATGCATTTGAAAGGTACTATAGGCTCCCTCTTCTAGAAATGACCTATAGGCAAGACATGGTTAATTATTATAAGAATGGGTTGGAAACCCAAGAATTTTTTTGATTCAAGGTCCTACTTTTAGTTTTTCCATATCCACATTTAGACTAAGGGTATGTATTTTCATGGATTTATTAAAAATAATATATAATTTCCAAATAATGTATTATGTGAATTAGGTATGTGTCCCATTGTTGGATATCATACTGAATTTCAAAAAGGGTATTTCCCTAGTGGAGATAATTAGCTTCAATTTTGTTTAGTGAATAACAAATACATGGAGATTACCAAATGGAAACTTATAATTGATGTCCTATTTGGTAGATATTGTGACTATAACTATATAATCAACTTATGAATGACCATGAAAACTATTTCAAAAATATAAAATAATATGATTTAAAATGAATTCAATGTCCTTCATGTTCACAGTTCAAGGAAACAAATTTAAAGGTTGATAAAAACATTTTTATCATATGGTGTATCAAGATGTTTTTGGGAAGAACATGCCTATATTATTAGATCTCATAAAGAAAACTATTCAAAAAATGAGAGATTACTAGTTCTATACTGAGTAAACCATAATCAAGATAGAGGGTAGCAAGGGACAACCTCTATACTTACCACAAATCATTCCCAAAAAATTGGCCTAGCAAGAAATTATTACTCAATTAGATAACAATGTTGATGTTGAAATATAAAAATAAAATCAATTAGATGTTCACCCAACCCTCTCAGTATTGGGTGAATATAATATTGAGGATTGAACACTTCTAGTTTATGGGGAAATTTAGGGTGCATCATGGATTGAAATTGGTAATGTTTAGACATTAAGACCATAGGAATAATTCCATGGGATATATGATGAAATATCATAAGAAAGTAAGAATCAATTATGGGCACCAATCTTACAATCATGATTCTATACATACGAATGATTAATATGATACTAAAGTAGTTACAAATTGCATAATGTAAATATATCAATTATTGTATCTTGATGGATCCAATATGCTCCTACTAATTTTGAGGAAGATTATAAATATATTGTATGAGAATAACGGGTTTCTACACCAATTCATGGGTATCCTCCTTAAAAATAACTAGATATGTAAGAATAAGATGGTCCATCTAGGGAAGAAGATGTTAAAAATGGAATTGATACTATCCTAAGATCAACTGCACATTTATTTGTTATTCCCTCTCCTTAACATACAACTATCATAGAGTATAAATCTATAAGTCTTAGTGGATCATCAGGGTTATTTTCCATTTTAACTTTACCTCCAATAAATATTCATGTTTTCCTCTTTTATGTTTCTATTATTTCTATTAGATTTGGTTCTCATGTTTTCTAAGTTCCATAAATAGGTTTGTCCTATTCCTAGTTTTTCTTTTTGTGGATTTATACCACAATGGTTAGTTTGAATTACTTCTTGTTTGTCCTTTCCTATATATATATATATATATATATATATATCTGTGTGTGTGTGTGTGTGTGTGTGTGTAAGGATTCTAATTCATAACATATAGAAGTTATTTTAATGGATATTATATGATATTCAATTTGTATTTTCATATCATACTTTCATGTCTTACAATATTATTGTGATTATTTTTATGTTAATACTTCAAATCTTGGGCTTAGAATGATCTTATTCACATTCCTTTCATGGTATCAAAGCTAGAGGTGTTGAAGCAATCCATTTACAAGTTTCTTGCTACAAGGCTTTGTGCATTTATTATGAAAACTTCTTGTTAGAGTGGACATACCTTGTATGGATCTTAGATATATTTATTTTTATCAATTTATAAGACAATGTAGATCCTAATCTTTACCATTAGGTATATATTTTGATAAACCCATGTTTAAGGTTGTCTTAGAAGCTTTTTAGGTAATTTGTGCATGTGTTTTTATGGTTTTAGGCCTTACATGCATCAAAATATAGATATGAAAGCATAGGGGAATATCAATCTAAGTTTAATTACCTTTAAAAAATTTTAGAATCTTTAGAAATCAAGTCATACAACCTTTGTACTAAAAAACCTATTCGTTGGTCTACTAGTAGATAACTACCATCAGGTTAGTTTTATCTCACCATGGGTGGTCTGGATCTGATTTTTCAAATATGAAACCTATTTTGGATAGCTAAAATCTCCATATTTTCTTCCATGTAAGTTAGAATCATTTTGGAGTAGGTTTTATGTCTCTTTTGATAGCTTAAACATTATTATAGTAATTTATCCTCGTCATCTAGATAGTCGGTTGGTTTTATTCTGATTTGAAGCTGCATGAACAATAGTTTTAGACCTTATTATTTGAGAGGACATTATTTTAGATATAAAGTATTAATATAACATATATTACCCATTTTAATCAATATGTAACACATTTTTAGACATCACAATAGGACACATTCAACTAGTTTTTCTAGATCTTGTAAAGAATCTTCCTTAAGTTGTCTTTCACCCATTTTGACAACCTATGCTTGGTTTATGCCAAATAAATTTTTATAAATATTGTTTTGAACCTTGTTTTACATATTCATGAATTTTTTAATGATTTTTAATCCTTCAAGCATTTATTTTTATGCCATATTTAATTATTTGACCCTTTTTAATGATGAAAAAACTTGTAAAGACTATAAATTTTGAATTGTGACTCAAAATTGAGTATTATTTATTTCAAAAGTGTATTTTTTTATTATCCATACATTGGGTTCATTTATATTTTAAAATTAACTAAATTATAAAGTGCCAAATTTAAGGGGTCCTTACACTTTTTAGAGTGTTCATTAATTTCTTTAGGAGATGTTAAATTGTCATAGGTGGATTTGTTTTTTTGAGAGGGTTATTATTCTTAAATTTCTCCTTTTATTGATAATGGATTCCTGATTATTTATTCCCCTCAACACCTCTAACTACATTAAATTTAAGATCAAATTTTGGATTAATTTATAGTTAAAAGGCATGTGGAGTGTTACACTTCGTGAAATTTCCCACTTTCAAGATGAGGAAGATCTTAACTGGATTAAATCTAATCAAGATAAGGATCTTAGTTTGATTGGAATCCATGTTTTAGATATTTTTCAGTGCTACATCACATGTTCCTATAGATGCTAAATTTATACACCTTGTATTAATATTATGTATTGTTATATCATATTACACCCCTCGTGTGTAATTATTTTTTATAATTACATTTTAACATAATTTTTTAATTTACCATCTAGGTTAATAAGTTAATTACCATGGTTAAATAGTAATTACCCCTTTTATTTCACCCATAAAACCATAAAATCTAAAAATCCAAAAAAATTGAAACATAATAAACTTCCTAACAAACTTATTTCTTTGTTAAATCAACCTAAAAAACCTTGGAGGTTGTTTTAACCCTCTTTTACCCCATGCCAGCCCACTGGAACAATTTTTTGTTCATGTTAACCCATTCTGGCTAAATTGACATTGATCCATAAATACAAAATAGACCTCCATTACTCAAGAGGATGGTGACAGTGCTTTTGAATTTAAATCTCTACAAAAATCTCATTATAATTTGCATGCAAACATTGTGAAAGATTTGTTATCTTGTAGAATATCCACTTAAAGAATAATCAAGAGGATTTTGTGAAGATTCTTCCCTCATCCATCAAACTTATTTTCAATCAAAAAGGTTAGTGTTGTAATTTTTTTTTTTCAATTTCTAATGTCTATCATCTTTTATGATTGATTGTCATTATTTGACATTTGATTTTATCTATTTTATCAGTTTTCTAGTTCATTATTATAGTCTAATTGATATTCAATTTTCCCATACATAATCGATATCAATTCATCTGAGTCAACATTGATTGTGTTGAATCGACATCGATCCCTATCAGTTTAATTAAAGTAGTTTTAATCTCATTTAACTTTTGAATCTCTATTAACATTGTTTTCTATCTATAAACCTCTATTTTTGTATCTTTTTCATTATATTTTCATCATTTTATCAAAAATATAAAGTGTTATTATAGTCTATTTTTACTATTTAATAGTGTTTCAAAAAATTGACATCGATTCATTTGAATCGACATCGATCCTATTCAGTCAACATTGATCCTATAAAATCAACATCGATCCCTATTAAATCTTTAAAATATTATTTAAAATATGCAATCTATTTTCTAAAAATTCTATCTATTCATGTAGATGACCTTACCTAGTTTAGTGCATGATTCAGTTAGCATATTTGATCTTCCCATAGACCGTCAACCACTCTTTGTGGATCAAAATGATATATATTTTGAGCAAGGACTTTGTGTTGTGATTTTTGTAGGTGACTTTGCCTATTTTGATGAGCTATTAGATATAATTCAAGAAGACATAGACATTGTTAATGAGTTTTGGGATGCATATTTTGATCATATAAATATTTTTATTAATTAATCATCTTTAGTGTTTGTCTACTTTTATCCATATCTATTTTTTTAATTTCATGTTTAAGAATAAACTTGAATGTTTGAACATGGGCTGACATCCATTTAAGAAATCATGTTGCTTCTCAGGATTGGTTTATACCAGGTAGCTCACCCATCTATCTATTAATCAATTTTCGTTTAAGTGTGGTGAATTGTAGGTCATTCTTCCCTAGCCAAAGAGGAGTTCTCACAATCAAGCTTGATTAATGGTGTCAAACCAACCATCCATATCTCTAATTAATCTTAAACCCTACTTATACTTTGGTTTTAGTTTTAATTAGATCACATTGAAAAAGAATAAAAACTACTTAAACATTCTATCACCCCTGATGAGACCCATAAGGTCTCATTTTATTTATTATAAATTCATTCTTTAATTTTAAAAATTCTTCTCCCTTTATTTGTTTGTTGCACTCATTCAAAGAAATCTAGACTCTACACTTTATTTCTCCTTAAAAAGTTAAAATAAATTGCATCCATTTTCCTTGCTTAGGTTCTTTCACATAGAATAATCTAGGTAGTAATCTATCATAGTCATCAGTTTATCCACACAAACCAAATCACTATCATAATTAACACATCTAAACACTTGACATAAGGAAATCGATGAGCATTTCATCACCTCATAGTAACCAGTTTCTTGTGATCCTTCTTGGATTTCACCATCAAGAGGAAGACCATCTCAATTCTCTAGCTGAGTATAATCTCTGGACCATTGGTACACCATTGTTTATACACCTACATTAGATATGTGATTGTGAAGTGAGAGGAGCAAGACCCAAGTACCAGGCCACATATCAATACTAGGGCAAACTTATTTTAAAACCAAAACAATCTACATGGAACCATCCTTAGATTGCCATTTCTTAGGACCTTTGTTATCAATTTATTTTCTACCTTTTCTTTCACATCTTAAAAGTTAAAAAAGTGATAAAAAACTTCTTTGGAATGAATTTTAGTGTGTGTATCCTTTATTCATACTTAAAATGAGATAATTCAAAATGAAGTTTTAATTTTATTTTTTATCTTTGGTTTTATTTTTTATTTCATGGTGTTGACTTAATAATAAAAAATAAATAAAACATCTAAAGAGTGTGTTACATCTTTTCTTATGGAGCGTACACCTAGTTTTACTTATTCCCCTAAATCCTTTGAAAATATAGTGTTTCCATAATATTATCCTCAAGGAGATCCTTCCTTTATGGAAATACTACATAATAACCATGTTGCTCTTGATCGTTATTTGAATAGTCAAGCAATACATATTTCTCCTTCCCCCATGCCTAAAAATCTCCACATAGGTTTGGGATCCCTTTCAAGGGAACTGAGAAAATTGGAGAATTTACCACAACCATGGTAACCTTTTCCACTAGATCTCCTCCACCTAGATCTAATGCTTAGATTTAAAAATGTTTAGAGAACTAACCATTCATGATATCTACTAGTTCTTCATCTATTACTCAGGTCCAAAATACTACTTCACTTATATCCACCATACCTTCACAAACATTAGTAGGGTCCATTCCTATAAATATCCCTCCCATTAAAACAAATTTAGCATATATCTCACAACAAATCCTATACATTCAACCTTCCCAAAGTTATGTCTCCTCAATCACCCAATATGTAGCCTCATCACAACCAACCATAACCATTTAATTGTAGTCCTTCCAACAACATAATGTTCCATTATAAATCCCCCAATATGTGGTGGCATATCAACCTATTATGGCTACCATAGTAGAATATTTTCCCTCACATTCCATGTCCACTACTTTACCAAATTACCAACCCCCTCAACAAAATGTCTTAAGAGGTGTGCCTCAAAGCAATACTCAAATAGACCTCATGAACAACCTTATAAATAGGATGGCTAGTTTGAAATCCTCCACCTCTGAACATAACAATATGCTCACATATGAGAAAATTTGTAATGAGCCAATCCATCCCTTTTTATCTTTTTGACCATACCCCTCATAGTGGGAACTTCCTAAATTCACTAAATTTTAGAATAATAAAGATCCCCACTAAAATCTTAGAGCCTTTTAACATGTGTGTTATCTTATAGCACATGATGATGCCCTCTTACTTAGGACTTTTCCCATATCATTAGTAAGATCTGTATTGTATTGGTACAATTCCATTCCCCAGCATTCCCTCTTTTTCTTAAGACAATTGGCCCATATTTTTATAAAACACTTCTCTATTAATATTTCTAAAAAAGTGACTATCATTGATCTTTATGCTAGTATATAGTTTGACGATGAATCCCTATAAGACTTTGTAGCTCGATGGTGTAACTTAATCAACTAGGTATCTTTTACCTTAACACAAATAGAATTAATTGAATTATTTTCACATTCTCATGCAAAATATATACTATCCATGTTACAAATTCAAAATTTTAAGACATTTGATGAAGGCTTTACTATGGCCCGTAAGCTTGAACTCCATGACATTGAAGAGGGAAAAGTTAGTTTCATAATAAGAACTTTAAGTCTGACCCATCCAAAAACAATAGTAATAACCCTAAATCAAAAGGGTCAGTAAATACAATTACTATAAAAACTTATTCCCTTTGGTATCCAACCAATCTAGAGATTCCACCTCTTAGATCTAGTAACCTAGGGGTCTTACTCATTTTCCCTCTAAGAGTTTACCCCCTAAGAAATATACCCCTATAAGAGAATCTTATGCTTCAGTATTAGATAAAATCCTACAAGAAAATGTCATTGAGCTCCCTCTAATTAGACTAGTTGATGATACATGTCCTAAACCCACTTGATACAAATAAAATGAATTTTGTAGTTACTACAGGGTAATATGCCATGCCATAGATCTGTGTCAATCCTTCAAATGATTAGTGTAGAACCTTATTGACAAGGGGGACCTTTGGTTGGATAATCCCAATGCTCCTCATAACCAATCTTTAGATAATTTTAAGCAACCATTTCCTAACCATCCATCCACATTGAACACCATCCAAGCTAACCCCGGGGAGATACCAAATCAAAGTCATCACTTGATTAATACAATCCATAACTAGTTGTTTCCTAAAGAAGTATTAGAAGAACCTTTGGTCTTGGTTCTCCTTATAAGAGATACTTTTGATTTGAGTCAATATGAGGTTATTAAATATAGTCCTGCAATTCCCATAGAACTACCTAATCTTATTACATGGGACTATTCACATGAACCATCCCCTTCACCCTTTCATAGTGAATGTCCTAAAATGGGAAATGAAATTACTCCTCCAAATGTTATAGATAAACATTTGGAAAAATTTTAAGTTTCACATGTTACCCCTTTAATCCCTAGCAAGCCTTGTCAGGGTAAACTTATATTGAGAGCTGACCCTTTTGCCCAAAACTTTGACCCTTTGAAACCATCTTATATCACAATACCTCCTCACCCTAAAGATACCAAAGGAAATATTAAAGTCTCTTATATTGATAGCTAGGATAATTGCTTTAACATTCTAACAAAAAGGTCCATAGGTCATCTTCAAGTTAAAGTGAATCTTTTTCAAATGTCAAAAGATGCAAATCGCTATCTAAATACCCCCTCTATTTTTAACATAATAAACAATAAAGGGCCTATCCCTTTATACCATCTCCATCATCCATTTTAGGACCTCATTCATCTTTTACCTCAGTCTTATGTTCTTCTATCCAAACACATGGAAGGACAAAAAATCCTTAATTATTTAGTGTGCCTCCATATCCCTCTTTCTCCATTAAGGGACCATTAAAGAGGCCTAAAAGAAAAGATCTTAACTTTCCCTCTTTTAAATGTTAAACAATAAAACAAAAAAAGTAATAGCTTAACATGAGAGCTTATGATCAAAACCCCTACAAAACCATAGCATGACCGTTTAAAATGATCTTATGCTATTATTTTGAAACAATTGTTGGATAACTCCATCATTACACTACCAACTATATGGATAGTTAACCTTCACCCTAAAATGCTTGCATGGTATAAAACTCAAGAAATATGTGTGTATCATAGAGTACCTGGGCGTGATATAGAAAATTACAAAGCCCTTAAGACTATAATATATCATTTAGTCTAGGATGATGACCTCTTAATTGATGATCTCAATGATCAATTCCTAAGCCAAAAGTTGTTATTCCATCCATTCCACCCACTCATGATCCTACTTGTCCCATAAGTGATAAAGAGTCAGTAGCCTCTTTAGATACATCTCTATTACATGTTAATGTTGTTCATGTAACTACTTGCTCTCAAACCCACAATTTTAATAAATATAAGGTTTTAATTACAAGAGCCTCTATGTCTAATACACCTAAACCACCTAGCTAAAAACCTAAAGTTTCTATTATAGGAACTACATCTATTGAAGCTAAGGAGTTAGTACAAATCTTCATATTAAAATAGCTCTACCAAGTGCCTGTTAAAATATCATTAAATGAGCTTATCGAGAACTCTAAAAAAAATTGATATGTAATTATAAAAGCTGTCCAAGCTATTGAAGTCTAACTAGATGAACCACAACCTTTTTCAACTTTTATAGGATCCCTTTGAATTGTCTCAACTCTTAGTTTTACTAATTCTGAGATTGTTCCTTTATCACCAGAAGATCAAGATCCCACCTTTTCTATTATAGCATAAATAAACCAAAATCAAATTAAAAGAGTTATTATTGATAATGGGGTAAGCATTATTATTATCTCCTCACATGCTTTCTAGTAATTACAATTTCCAAAAACCATTATTTCATAGTCTATAGCAATTCTTCATGCATTCAATGACATGGTAGCACCCATGGTAAGAACTATCATCCTACCCATTTGTGTGGGTCCTTACACCATTCATGATGAGATCTTTTATGTTATATAAAGACCATTTCAATACACCATTATATTAGTGCATCCATGGATTCATGTGATGTAATACATACCTTCTACCATTCATCGATGCCTTAAGTAAGATCATGAAGGTTAGGTACACATCATCCCTACTGATCCTCACCCCTTTAAATCATGAAACTTGACCTTCATGAAAAATGATGTCATAATACCATCACATAAAATAATTATATCTCTATCTTCCAAACAAGCCTCGACTAGCATGACCATCTCTGCTTCAAAATTACCTCCTCCAGAGTCCATTAACTCTATGATGTAGCAACTTTTGATGGGAGAATATCAATTATTATCTCTTAATACTTTACCCACTCCTAGAGAATATTTGATCCAAAACTTAGAAGTTTTGGTTGGTAAATATTTAAAGAATATAGAAATAACAAAGTAACAATGAATTCTCTGAGAAGAGATGTATTATTACTCAAGATCACAATACAACTATATGCTTATCTCTAGGAAGAGATGTCTAATTTTCCATTTCAATTTACATATTCATTTATATAGATTTATAAATTAGGGGTAGGATTTGGAATGTCAGCAATCTCAAGGGAGATTAATTGGTTTGACTTCCACGCTTTAAAACAATACATAAATTGAGGAATTACTATTTTTAGAAACTTACTATTTTTAGACTGCACTACTAAAATTGAAATTTAGGGCACTTTCATTGGGTTTTATGGGGTAAAAATTATTCAAGAATAGAACCATGCCATCTCATGGTGTTATAATCATTCTTAGCTTTCCAAAAGTTTAAATGGTGAGTCAATTGGAACTATGGTGCAAAAGTTATGGCTCCCGAAAGTTTCATCAACGATTAGGGTGGAACTGTCACCTGAATTATCACCTAAATTACTGCTTAGATCATTCTCCCTCCTTGAAAAGAAATGTTACCCATTGCATCAATGTTCCTCATTAGGTGTGGTAGTTGTGTCTTGGTTTTATTCTCTATGAGCCACTCACCTTGGTGGCTAAGCTAGCCCCTTTTGACTACTTGATAAAGTAGAATAGAGCATCCTCTTGTTGTCTTCATTTAGGTGTCCACAATTTAATCCTCCTCCACTAGAGTAAAACACTGTGGATCAAGCTCATCAATGTTGAGTTGTTCTAATATGACTAAAGTGTCCAATAGAGGTGGATGATATGGTTTGAGGAGCTACACATTGAATATTGGCTGCAAACCAAGGTAGGCTAGTAGGTTCAACTCAAAAGCATTTTCTCCAACTTTTTTGGTGATGGTGTAGGGACCATATCATAGAGGCCAATTTTTTTTGTGTGGGCTTGCAAGTAATTCCTTCTAAAGCCACAACCAAACCTTATCACCCATAGAAAAATGGTGTGTAATCCTATGTTTGTCATGGTATTGATTATACTTCTGATTTATCTTCTCCAGGATGTCATGAAATTATTATTGGATGTGTTACATTTGTTCAATGAACTTTGTTGCTTTTTATACCTTAGATATTCCATGAGGTGTGCATTAGATAGTGGAGGATGGAATATCTATATCAATTGGTGCCATGGGTTGGAACCTGAAGCATACATGGAATGGACTGTGCTTGGTCGAGTTGTGCAAGGCCTAATTATATCCACGTTGTATGAAAAGAAGTCCCTCATCCCATGTTTGTGGATGTTTGGAGTGATACATCTAAATCATGTGAAAAATCAAGTGGTTCACCACCTTTATTTAACTATCAATCTATGGATGGAAGGCTGTGGACTTCATCAACTTGGCATCCATCATCTTCCATAGAGTAGACCAGAAGACTCTCAGGAACTTGCTATCTTGATCTGAGAAAATGGACTCAGGGAGACCAAAATGGAACCATACATGACTAAAATATAGTTGAGTAGTTTCTTCAAAAGATATATTTTTCTTACAAGCAATCATGACAGCCATTTTTGAAAAAAGATCAACTACCACAAAAATATAATCCTTACCATGTATTGAAGTGGGTAAACCTGAGATAAAATCCATTGAGATAGATTCCCAAGGCCTAGTTGGTTTTGGAAATGGCATGTACAATCCTTGCTTCTTATTTTTTGGCTTGGATATCACACATGGGGTGCAAGATTTGAGATATCTTCCCACATCCTTTCACATATGGGTCCAGTATAGGTGTTTTTAAAGAACTACCAATGTCTTCTCTATACCAAAGCATCCAATTGTCTTACTAAAATGAGCTTCCCATATCATCTTCTATTGGTTTGCAGATGGAACACAGATGTGCCCCATATGATAAAGGACATTATACTACAAATAGAAAGCAAAAACATGTTTACCATTTTGAAGCACCTAATATGTATCAACAAAGGGTAGGATCTGCTTCATATAGAGCACCCCAAGTGGCAGTCTTATATCTACACAAGTCAAGAACTATTGTGAGTGCATTAATTGGTGGATAGCTTAGACAATCTATAGATATATTTGAGCTCCCTTTTTTGTGTCTGATTATTATATGGAATTGTTAAAGATATGTGGCCCACTTTTGGTGCCTCTCATTTCATAGTTTGCTCTATGTCTAGATGAATTCCAATGGTCTGTGGTCAGTGTGGATGATCGTCTCTTTTCCCAAGATGTAGTGTTTCCATTGTTTATAGGCTTACATAATGGCATAGAGATCTTTATCATATGTCAGATATTTCCTAACTGTATCAATGAAAGTTTCATTGTCATATGCAATAGGATGGCCATGTTACATGATGACAGCTCCCATCGTATATTTAGATGCATCTGTCATCAACTCAAAAGGTTGATGAAAATATAGCAAGGCAAGAATAGGGGCTGGGTAAAATCTATTCTTCAAATTCTCAAATTTCATTTGTTGTATTTCACCACACTAAAATGTATCTTTAGCTCCTCCTTTAGTCATTTGGGTTAGTGACCAAGCAACATGTGAAAATATAAGAACAAACCTGTGATATAAATTTGCAAGACCCAAGAAGCTGTGAAGTTCTATGAGGGTCCATGGTGTGGGCCATTTTCAAATAACCTAAATATTTTTGGGATCAACATGGACCCCTTGCTCATTCACAATGTACCTGAGGTACTAAATTGTTGTCATCCTGAATGTGCATTTGTCAAGATTTGCATATAACTTGTGCTCCCAAAGAGTTTGAAGCACGTTATGAACATGTTGCAAATGTTCCTCCCATGTTCTACTATAGATGAGTATGTCATTCAAGTGGAAAACCACAAATGAGTTGGTGAAGGGTCATAAGATGTCATCCATCATCCTCATGAAGGTTACAGGTACATTATTTAAGCTAAAAGGCATAACCAACCATTCAAATATCCCCTCCTTAGATTTGAATGCAGTCTTCCAGACATTAGTGGGATGAATGGGAATTTGGTGATAGCTAGATTTGAGATCAATTTTGGTGAAGAAATTTGCACCACGGAGTTGGTCCATTAGGTCATCAATCCTAGGGAGAGGGTAGCAATTCTTCATAGTGATTCTATTCAAGGTTCGATAGTCAATGAAAAGCCTCCATGTTCCATCTTTGTTTGGTGCCAAGATAATTGGGCTACCACAAGGTGAAGATCTTGGCCTAATGTGACCCTTTTGGATCAATTCTTAAATTTGTCTTTTTATCTCATCATTCTCCAAAACTGATATGTGATGCACAAGACTATTAGGCAAAGGTGATCTTGGGATCAAATGAGTAGAATGTTTTACTTGGTAATGTAGTGGAACTCATATGGGTGACTTTAATAAGTCATTATATTATCCTATGATTCATCCTATCTAATTTTATTATTGTGTTGATTGTGTAGTCAAGACTACAACATCGGCCTTCTTGGGTTTTTGTTGTTTGACCACCATGAGAACAAATTTCTTTGTCTTTTCCACCAATATCTTACATTTCTTAGCACTAATCAAGGAGACAGATGTGGGAGGTGGTACCTCTAGTACCCTATAGCACTGTGTTCCAAGAGTGAGGGTTATCCTTTAGGTTCATGATTCATAGATGCCATGTCATTCATACATAAACAACTAACCAAGGAGTACATCACAAACATCTAGAATTACCACATTACACAAGACTTCATCTTGGAAAGGTTTTATTTCATATGAAAGAAGACACTAATGGGTGACACAAAGGTATCTCCATGGGCTCAACCATCCAATACTATATGGTTTTGGATGAGGCTTCATGGATAGATCCATATTTTTTACAACTTTAGTAGAGATTTTTTTTTTGATTCCCACTATCAAGAATGAAATGTAAAGGCTTACTTTTTAACCATAATTTGGAGTGAAACAATCTTTCCTTGTCATCGAGCCTTTCCTCATAGGTCTGTGATGAAGCGATGATGGTGTGAGGCTCAGCATCTACAATTTATTCTTCGTCCTCTTCAACTATGGGTTGTGTATGAAATAGAGTAGTAGATGTCGAGTATTGTGACTTAGAAAGTAGTGACTTGATGGCTCGACATTCTTCTTTACAGTGAGTTTCAATTTTGTAGTAATCACACCATTTTCCAACCTTCCCCTTCTGGGATTTCTTATCTTGAAACTCCTTTTACTTCCAATTTTGGCCTCATGTTTGACCTTCCTTGTCACTTTTCCATTTTGAGGGATGACTCTTCATATTCTTTCTACCATGCTTTTGCTCAATCTTCACTGTGAATTTGTATGCCTCATCGAGGGTTTCCAAATTGAAGATTTCCATTTCCCCCTGTATGTACCATTGTAGTCCACCATGATATTTGAGATTTTTATGTTTCTCACTTTCTTGGATGCCTAATGTTGTAGACAAAGAATGAAAAATATCTATGTAATCTTGAACAGATTGGTCCTTACCTTGGCGAAGTTGTTGCCACTATATGTATAGATTATCATATGCTCCAATGGGATAGTATTCTTCTGTTAATGCTTCCAAAAAATCATCCCAGGTAGGTTCCATCTCAAGGCCAATATCATCTTTACTAAACCTCTTTTTGTATACTTCCCACCAATTTTTCATGAGCAATGATGCTTTCAAAAGAGCAAAAGTGATATTTTCTCCATCGGTGAATTTATTTAGAGAGAAGTAGGAAGACAATTAATCTAACCAATTTTTTACTACATCATCATTGATTTTGCCTTCAAATTTAGGAATATAAAAATTCACCTAAACCTTGAAGGGTGTTGGGGCATTGAAAGGATGTTGCATGGATGAGGAGCTATGAAGTGTAGCTGAGGAGCCAAAATTTCCCATCAAGAGTTATTGAAGAATTTGGGAAAATTGTTGTAGCATCTATGCTTATTAATGTTGGAGGGATTTTTTCACCATTTCCTTGAAAGGATCAGATGTCTTGGTGTCATCTGCTATTTGAAGTCATTTGGAGTGAATAGGTGGATAGTTTGGAAGCTCTGTTGTTTCCAACCCAATCTTCTTGTATCCCGACCTCATCCTTAGGATCATACACTCTCAAGCCAAACCATTATGATACCAATGATCCAAAACATATAAGTTCTAGTTGATAAATATTTCAAGAATATAGAAATAACACAATAACAATGAATTCTCTGAGAAGAGATGTATTATTACTCAAGATCGCAATACAACTATATGCTTATCTCTGGGAAGAGCTGTTTGATTTTTTATTTAAGGTTACATCTTCATTTATACATATTAAGAAATTAGAGGGAGGATGTGTAAGGTCACCAATATTAAGGGAGATTAAGTGGTTTGAATTCCACACTTTAAAATAATATAGAACTCAAGGAATTACTATTTTTAGAAACTTACTATTTTTAGACTACGCTACTAAAATTAAAATTTAGGGAACTTCCATTGGGTTTTATAGGGTCAAAATTCATCAAGAATATCTCATGCCATCTCAAAGTGTTATCCTCATTATTATCTTTCCAACGGTTCAAATATGAGTCAATTGGAGATACAGTGTAAACGTTATGGCTCCTGGAAGTTCCATCATCAATTGGGGTGGAACTGTCACCCAAATTGTCACCTAAATTACTGTGTGGATCAATATGATCCTCTTGATAAGCAACCCAAGTATTCACCTAGTATAGGTGAGACCATTCCCCTTGGACCACCTTTCTTGCATACTTGCTTAATACATGTGGGATCAATCAAGCTACCTCAAAGCATGATGACAATGTTTATGCAAAATGGTTTACATCCAGTTTCTCTTTTCTTAGCAATCCTTAGTTTGTTCAAAACTATCTTCATCATTGTTCTTGGAAAGGCTTTGGAATGCGTAAATATGAGAATGGTCTTCATGATGTCACATTAGGAGATTCCAAAAAGCCACATAAAAATCATGGCTTAGGTTTTAAGAAGGATTCTAAGTCTGCACCTGAACCTGCGCTTCTACCATCTTTGGAAGAATAAGAACCATCTTCCCCATCTGATAACTCTTCTTTAACTAGTGATGTCTAAATTTATTTTTGTCAATTCAATCTTCTTAGAATTTCTTGTCTTTTATTGTGATAATGAGGTCCAAACCATCCCATTAGTACATCCTTAGTCAATAATATCTGTTGTGCTAGTTAACCATATTTTTAAGTATCAAGATGATGAATCAATCCTAACCCATCTATGTGTTAAAAACTCTTATTTACGTAATTCTCTTCCATCTAAAATATCTAGATTATTCAATGAATCTATTGTTGATATTAATATTAGGTCATAGGAAGTACCAAGGATTATTAAAATAAGCAAAGCCTTAGATCCACAAGAAAGTCAAAAAAATTTCCACCTTTTTATCAAATCATAGTAGAGCCTTTGTTTGGTCTTATAGGGATATGTTTGGAAATGATCCCTCAATCATTATACATAACATCATAACCTTTCTTGATGCTAAGATGGTAAACCAAAAGCTTCAAAAAATGCATCCTCACAATGTACTCCTTGTAAAAAAGGAATTACAACAGCTTTTATCTGTTAACTTCATTCAATCCATTGATTATCCTTAGTGGATGTCCAAGATTGTTCTAGTCACCAAACCCATAGGGGCACATCACATTTGTGCTGAATTTTTTGACTTAAATCTTACTTTTTTGAAAGATGAGTTTCCTCTTCCTAATATAGACCAGTTATTAGACTTGAAAGTTTTCCATGAAATTTTGTCTCTTATGGATAGTTTCTCTAATTATAATCAAGTTATTTTTGCACTATAATACCAACATAAAATGGAATTTATTACTCCTTGGGGAACCTTCTACTATCATTTTATGACCCTTAGCCTTAAGAACATAGGAGCCACTTATTAAAAAGCTATGACTTACATATTCCATGACATAATCCATAAAATTGTTGAGATTATGTGGATGATCTCTTTGGAAAATTAAAATTATGTAAAGATGACTTATACATCCTAAAAGTTATCTTTGATCATTTACTTCATTATCATGTACATCTAAATCCTAAAAAGTGCATTTTTGATGTCTTGATGGGTAAACTTTTGGGTTTTATTATTTCTATTCATGGAATGGAAGTGGATCCCACTAAAATAAAGACTATTTTAGAGATGCCTCCTCATTCCAATATTAAGTAGCTTCATTTACAAGGAAAGCTCTAGTCTATTCATCATTTTATTTCTTAGCTTTCTAATTGTTGTCAACCCTTCCACCATTTTTTAAGGAAGGGTAGTCACTTTGTATGGGATTCTAATTGTGAAGAAGCCTTTAATGCACTTAAATACTATATTTTATCACCTCCTATCCTTAATTCCCCTAAGTAAGGGAAACCTTTCTTCCTTTATATATTTTTTACAAACCATGCTCTAGGTGCTTTGCTTGCTCATTGAGATGAACATCACAAGGATCAAGTTTTTAATTATATAACTCATACTCTTGTAGAATACAAAAATCAATACTTGTATGCTAAAAAATTATTCCTAGCATTGGTTTTAGTAGATTTTAAGATTTTTAATTATCTCCTCAACCATAAGATGCATCATTATGACTAATGATCCTCTTAAATTCATGCATTCTAGGTCATATCAATATCAATGAATGGCTAGATGGACCATGTTGTTAGTAGAGTTTGATCTAGAATTTTTCCCTCAAAACTCTATCAAAGGCTAAATTACTATTGATCAATTGGTTGAAGCACCTCTTAGTAATAATCAACCCGTTAATTGTGAATTCTGTGATGAGTCTATTGTATCCACTTCCTAGTTAGTCTCATAATATTAAATGACTCTATTCTTTGATGGGTCTAAGTTTGAACATGGAAGCGGTGTAGGGATTATATTAATCCCTCCTCAAGGTATCCCCATGCCTTTGTATTTTAAATTAGACTTCAATTTCAATAATAACATGGATGAATATGAAGAATTGATTATAGGACTCCAAAATGCTCTTGCACAAGGAGTTATATCCCTTAACATCTATGGGGATTCTCAATTGGTAATCAGTAAAATTACTGGTGTATATCAATGTAAGAATGATATCTTCCAAAGATATAAAACTTTAGCCAATCATATTTTATCTACATTCAAATTTTATACCATCCAAGTTAATTATAGGTCTACTAATAAGTTTATGGATACTATGGCCTCTCATACTTCTTTTATCCTAGCCTCATCTCAAGAATCAAAGTTATTTGTTCTAATCCTTTGACATAATCAACCTTTTTGTATAAGGATGGATCTTCCATCCATCCATAATATCAAGGAAAATCCTAAGGAGCCATGGTATGTATAAATATTTAATTATTTATCTACAGGATTATCTCTGGTTCATCTATTCAAAGGTGATAAACATGTCTTCCAACAAAAATATTCTCGTTATGTCATTCTAGGGGGAGTTTTTTATAAGCATGGTTTCAATATTATTCTCCTTCATTGTCTTTGAAAGTATGAAGCTACTTTAGCTATCTAGGAAATCTATGATGGCTCATGTGGTGGACATTTTAGTAGCCACACAATCACCAATAAAATCTTACACCTAGGTTACTATTGGCCTAATTTAAATTAAGATTGTTGCACCTAAGTTAAAAGGTGTGTAAAATGTCAATAACATGCAAATTTATCTCATGTCTGTAGTAAATCTTTGTAAGTTGTAAGAGATTTTTGGCCATTCTCCTAGTGGGGGCTTGATCTTATTAGGTAGATTAATCTAAATTCCTCTCAGTGTCATGGATTTATTATCAATGCCATAGAGTACTTCACTATGTGGGTGGAATCTATGTCCTTATCTTGACAAGGGTATAGAAATATTGTGGAATTTATCCATAATCACATTATTTGTCATTTTGGAATTCCTTATAAAATTATAATAGATAATGGAAAATATTTTAAAAATAAGAAAGTCCATGTGTTATGTGACTCATTTAAAATTAAATTAAGTGTTTCCTCACCTTACTATACTCAAGCCAATGGTCAGATTGAAGCATCTATTAAATCATTATTCAAAATTTTAACCAAAGTCATTAACAAATATGGAAAAGATTGGCATCTTTGTATCCCTTTCACCTTATGGGCATATTGAACTAGTATTCAAAACCTTATAGGTGCTTCTCCATTATATCTAGTCTATTGTTCATAAGTAGCACTTCCTTTGGAATTCCAAATTCCCTCACTTCGAGTCTCTCTTTGAGACATTGTTTCTAATGAGGATTTTTGTCAGGAACATTTGTCCTAGCTTGAATTATTAAATGAGCATCAAGCAACAACCCTTGACCACCTTCATATATATCAAGAACGGTTAAAACAAGCATTTACTTAACATGTAAGAAAGCATGAATTTAATATTGGAGATCTTGTGCTTAAATAAAATCAACATGTCACTAATATGGAAAGAAGTAAAAGGGGTAAGTTTTCTCCTAATTGGCTTGGACCTACATCATAACCCATAAATATGGATCTGGGGCATATCCTTTAGCCTCTCTTGATGGTAAAATAGAATGTAAACCCCTTAATTCCTTGAATTTGCATCCTTTCTTTAGTTAGTAAATGTTGGATCATCTTGAGTAGTTAATTTTATCATATCCCTTTATACCTAAATTGTGGTTACTAGTAGTTGTTGTAATCCTTGCCTTAAATATGAATACCCTAGCTCTATTCATAGCATTTTCTCTTGGATATTTTTTGCCTATATTGGGAAAAACCCCAAATCATTATTTTCCTTATCTCTTATATATCCTTATTTTCCAAGATAACATAATCATCTTATATAATGGAATCATGGAAATTATCTTAAAAGGATCTTTTTATGCGAGTATTATTATAAAAAAAATAAAGTATCAAAATATAAATCAAAAAGGGAAAAATAAATAGATTGATCACTTGAAGGATAGCTATAATAAAATAAAAAAAGGAAAAAATAAATAGACTGATCCCTTGAATGATAGCTATGCAAAAATATAAAAATGTAGACCACTCCCTCGAAGGATGGCTACTAAGTACAAAACTTCTTGCATTGATAAGTTTTCAAAATTATGCCATTTTCAAAAGCCCTAAAAGTAATCCAATCATAAAAAACTCATGTTGTCAAAATAAAAATCCCAAGAAAGCTTCCCATCTTGATCAAATTTCTAATAGTAGACTTCCTATATTAATCAATCTAATTTTTGGCATAAAATGATGCTTAGAAGAGAAATACTAATTTTTGAAATATGAGTGACACTGTTACTCATCCCTTATCCCATCAAAATCATTTAATCCTAATAATTTTATCTTTGATTACTCTAGGTTGTGTTAATATTTATTATCCTTTAGCTAAGGATGCATATGCAATGTAGATGAGAGGTCCTCTTTTTATTTGTGGTCCAAGCTAGTGTGGGATGGATTTATACTTTATGTTCATTAAGAATCGATAATCCATCAATCTTAATCCATTTAATATAAGCATGTAATCCATAAACATCATAATGTCAAATAATCCATAATCCATGAGAACATATAATTTTTAATCCCATAACATCATGTAATATCCATAAGCATAAACCATAAATGAAACATAATCCATTAAAAAATACATAATTTATATCATGATAAAAATTAAAATAATCCATAATATGCCATAATCCATCCATCTAAATAATAAATGAATCTATAAGCACATAAAATAATACATAAAACATATATATATATATATATATATATATATATATATATATATATATATATATATATATATATATATATATATATATATATATATATATCTCAAATGTCTATACAAATTTTATCAAAGGCTCATGGTTCATATGATGTGTATATCTACTGGGTGAAATCTATCCTCATCAAATGAATGTTATCATCTCCCATATCATCTCCTCCTCTCCTTCCTATAATGCTCCCTATACTGATAGGGGCACCTGGGGTCCTCCTTGATATGTTATGGCTAGCCACATGAGATGCAAACTAAGTAACCTTTGGTAGTTGATATTGTACAATCCTCTCAAAGTATCATATCTAACAAAGTGCATCCCTATACCTCTATAGTGGTACCATATCTATGGGAATGGAGCTCAAACCTACAGTATATTGAGTTGGCCTCTCAACCATAGAAGCTCTCATCTATTCTAACTTAGCCTTGTAGCTATCCCTCTCCTAAATGGCTGGTATCATTACCATTTAACCCTATCAAGCTCATCCCACAACTCTATAGCTTAGCCTATAATATCCCCTACTCATATTATCATAGGGCATCACATACTGGTGCCTCATTTATGTGCTCATCATACATTAGTGCCTCCTATACCACCTCCTATTGAGGCCTAATTGCTCTATGCAACCACCTCACCATCTCTCCCATAAACCAAGTGGAATATTCATTTATATAGCATGCATCATCCACATATGATGCTACCAAATCCTCTAGTACTCCCATTTAGATCACTATGGTGTTAGGTGTTGGCCACTCTAACTTTGTATCCTCCCACCTATATAAGTGTGGACCCAATGGTACATCCTCTAGCAAACTAAACTGGAGATAGATTGTATCAAAATAAAATAACTCTATATCATCCATCCATCACCTGTATACCTGTATCTCTCAGGCCACATCCCCTAAATCTAGGTCTATGTTAGGCTACATTAAAAAATACACATATGGTATCCAGGCAATGTCTCTGATCTATAGGCTCTCAAAAAGCTATCTATAATGTGCTAGATCACACACTATCCTATCTGAATATGGTATGACTAGGTCATCATCCCATCAAAGGAAGCCCAAACTATATGGCATGTCTCTTAACCCACCCCATAGGGTCCAAAGAGGGTGAATCACTTCAATATTCTCATATGGCCAGTAATGAAGCACAAATGTAATATCAAGCCCTAGTTAGCACCTAGTACACCAACTCCATAACTCTATTTAAATATTCCCTAGTAAGATGGGTGCCCTAAAAATTACTATATTATTCTCCATTATATCTACTATGACTGTAGTGAAGATCCATGGAAACTGTCCTTCATTAGAATTAGGTAATGTGTAGCAAGTCACTGGTACTACAAACATGGTCATTAATAGCCTCTCTATTAGTACTTACTTAAATAGGGGCTAGAATTAAAAGCCTCTAGCAAAAAATATGATATTTGTAGCATCCTTTCCATATAAATGTACCAGTGTCATTGATAAACCATCATCATCCATGATGTACACTGGATCTCCCTAGATCGATAGCCTTAAAATCTAGAGGATGTCCTTTGTAGTAATCATCATCTCACCTATTGAAAGCTAGAAGTTGTTGGTGGTATAATCTCACCACTTCAAAAATTCCTCTATCATTCCAATTTCTTAATGGATATGATGTTAATACCAGATCTCTCAAAAACCCACCACCTCTAAGTGTACCCAGTCATCACCATCCAGCTCCTCTCGTGCTCCTCTAGTAATGGTGGGACTCTATCCCTCATAATTAGTAACTCTTGAGCCTATCATAAGAAATATTTTATTAATAAATTTTTAATCTTCCTTCCCTTATTATCCTCTCCTTATAAATAGACATTGATTCTTTTGGATTGATGTCAATCCTTAGAGATCGATGATGATCCATCTTGAATCATAGTCAATCTATATGGATCGATATCAATTACCTCCTTCCTAAAAAATTAAGTTTTTCTCTCACATCCCCTCTACATTCCTAATATATTCTACCCTTATCCTATTCCCCTTTATTTTCATCTGCTAACCCCTTCCTTAAACTAAAAATGCCAAAAAAATTAAAAATGTAAAATACATAAAAAACTTGTGTCACATACCTCATAGTACACTCGTCATCATCATCATCCACTCTCTCTAGCCTCCATCACCTCATTTGTGTGTTTGTACATTAGCAAAACATAAAATTTCACTTATAAAACTATCATGTAATTAATAGCTAAATGAGCTTTATTATTTTTTGTAGACTATTTATAGCCATTTTTGAGATTGACATCATTCCGTTTTATCAATGTTAATTCTCTTTAATCGATGTTGATTATTTTTTATCGATGTCTATTCTCTTGAATCATTGCCTATTATTTTTTATCGATGTCGATTTCCCTTGGCTTGATTACTATTTACATTTTAGGTTATTTTTCCAACTTTTAGTTTGATTTTGAATCCATATTTTCTTTCTTTTGTCATAGCTATATCTTTTTGTCTCTCCTATTACCCTTTAGATTGGGGAATTTTGGCCCCTTGTCAGTTCCCTAATATCTTTTGGCATACCCTTAATTTTTTTAACCTTACCCCATGTAAGATCCCAAGGGTGTCTTTTGTATTGAGTACATTTGCCTATAGGTACATCTATACCATACACACACTAGATGCTTTGGTTCACAATTCTTATCTATTGGTCTCTTGATTTTCCTCTTATAAGCTTATTTGTTTTAGATATGGCATTTCACTTTTTGTTCTAGTTTCTTAAGCATTCTTACTTGCATTAATTTTTTTTCCCTTTAGTGAAAATATGGACTTTCTTTGTTGTTTTTCATCATATTTTTTATGTGTCCTTTAACTATTTTCCATTTTGTCCAAACCATCTCATCCATTTTATTTTTCCATTCCATCTTGTTCAAACCTGGCATCTATTTCATTTCACTTCCCATCACTCAGTTTTAGGGGGGGTACCTCTTAAAAACCATGGGACATTAGGTAATTTATAGTTTTTTTCTTGTGGCACACCATTGTATACCACTCTGCAAAAAGGGGCAAATGTAGATACTAAATTTATACACCTTGTATTAATATTATGTATCGTTATGTCATAATACCCCCCCATGCATAATTACTTTTATAGTCACATTTTACCATCATTTTTACCTTTACCACCTAGGTTAATAAGTTAATTACCATGGTTAAATAGTAATTACCCCTTTTATTTTACCCTTAAAATTGTAAAATCTAAAAAATCAAATAAAACCAAAAAATAATAAACTTTGTAACAAACTTATTCTTTGGTTAAAGCAACCTAAAAAACCTTAGAGGTCATTTTAACTATATTTTACCAAGTGCTAGCCTATTGGAATAGCTTTTCATTCATCTCCACCTATTCTGGGTAAATCGATGTTGATCTTTTGTGATTGACATTGATCCGCTAGGATCGACATTGATCCATAAATACACAATAAACCTCTATTGCTCAGGAGGATGGTGACAGTGCTTTTGACTTTGAAACTCTACAAAAATCTCACTATAGTTTGCATGCAGACATTGTGAAAGCCTTGTTATCTTGTAGAATCTCCACTTAAGTAATTATCAAGAGGATTTTGTGAAGATTCTTCTCTCATCATGTCAAGTTTATTTTCAATCAAAAAGGTTAGTGTTGTAATTTAGTTTTATTTAATTTCTCATGTCTATCATCTTCTTTGTCTGATTTTCATTATTTAACATTCATTTTTATCTATTTTATTACTTTTCTAGTTTTTTATTATAGTCTAATCAATATGGATTCATCTGAATCAACATCAATCATGTTGAATCAACATCGATCATGTTGAATCAACATCGATCCCTGTTAGTTTAATTAAATTAGTTTTATACATATTGTTTAACTTTTGAATCTCTATCAAAATTGTTCTCTATCTGTAAACCTCTATTTCAATCTATTTTCATCATTTTATCAAAAATATAAAGTGTTATTATAGTCTATTTTTACTATTTAATAGTGTTTCCCAAAATTGATGTCAATTCATCTGAATTAACATTGATCCTATACAGTTTACATCAGTCATATAGGATCAACATCAATCACTATTAAATATTTTAAACATTATATAAAATATGAAATCTATTTTCTAAAAGTTCTATCTATTCATGTAGATGACCTTGCCTAGTTTAGTGCATGATTTATCAAGCATATTTGATCTTCCCATAGTCCCTCAACTTTTCTTTGTAGATGAGAGTGATATAGCTTTTGAGCTAAGAATTTATCTTATTATTTTTGTACGTGACTTTACCTATATTGATGAGCTATTGGCTATAATTCAAGAAGACATAAACATTGGTAATGAATTATTGGATGCAAATTTTGATCATATAAATCTTTTTATTAATTAATCATCTTCGACGTCTGTCTATGTTTATCCATATCTATTTTTTTTTAATTTCATGTTTAAGAATAAACTTGAATGTTTGAATGTGGGCTAACATCCATTTGAGAAAGCATGCCACTTCTCAAGACTAGTTTGTACCAGGTAGCCCACCCATTTATCTATTAATCTTTTTTTGTTTAAGTGTGGTAAATTGGAGGTCATTCTTCCCTAGCCAAATAGGAGTTCTCATAATCAAGATTGATTAAAAGTTCACAACTAACCATCCATATCTATAGGTAATCTTAAACCTTGCTTATACTTTGTTTTTAGTTTTAATTAGATCACATCAAAAAAACATAAAAACTACTCAAATAGTTCCATTTCACCAAAGGATGTTTGGGATGATTTTGTAACATTATTTGAGAAGGATATAGAGTTTTCTAGGTATTTTAACCCTCCTTTACTACACCTCATTCTATTCCACTTCTTTCTCCTCCTAATAATGAAGATTTATCTTTTGATGATGACACTAATGTAGTTCAAATTTTGAGTCCTGACATTGACATGTGTGAGGCACTATTGGCACTTCTTTATTCTCCTCTTAATGAGGATTCTCCTCTTTATTTTTTGAGGACATACTTCTTGATGGTGATCTAGATGAGGAATTTTTACCTCCTACACTTCTCACTTTTCAACCTTATTTAGTTTTTAGTGATGACTTGTCTTTTGACTATGTTTTAATTGAGTTACCTATCACTAATCATATAGTTTTTACTCCTCCTATTCATTTCATTGATTGAGATGACATTATTCTTGAGGATGTGGCACCTTTACCATCACTTTTTGATATCATGGATGAGATAACATAATGACTTCCTAAGGATGAGTTTTATTGTGCCATAGTTATTTTTGCTTCATTACCTAATCCTCTTATTTGTGAAGATGTGTTTTAACGAGTTTTTCCATGATGAACATATTATATTGACACATTATGATTTGGATCTTATTGATACTCTTACTACTACATTTATTACTTATCCCACATTGGGTCCACCTACTTATGTGATTGGTTACTTCGGGAAACATACACTTTTATTTAAATGTTTCATACTTCAATTTATGGGATACGCTCATGGAGGAATTGGTAGACTCCTATAGGGTATTTTATCTCCTATTGAACCTAATATTTCTAAAGATTATGTTTCTTTGGGACATATTCTTGGTTACACTTAGGAAGAAGTTAAATTAATGGGAAGCACATTTTATTTTGGGGACTATCAGACCACCTATGTAGATGGCTCCTTACATCATTTACATACACACAAGATATATAGTACTGATCTTCATGTGGGTTGAAGGAAGTTGTCATTCCTTCCTTACCATCCTTCTCTTCCTCTCTTTTACATCATTTTGTGGGGGTGTTTTGTTCCTTTGAGTTTTATTCCTTTCTCCCTTTCAGAGATATATGTTGTACATGAGTACCTCATCAAGACTTATTTTTAGGACTCATATTATGGATATACCACTTTGTCTTATTTCTATTTTTATTCCCCATCTTAACTTGAGGGGGAGGGTGTTAGAGTTAGTTCTCATGTTTTTTATGTTCTATATATAGTTTTGTTTTCTTTGTAGTTGGTTGTTTTATGGATTTATCTCACATTAGTTAGTTTGACTTACTTCTTGTTTGTACTTGCCTACATATTTAAGGCTTCTCATTTATAACATATAAAAGCTATTTTATGGATATTATATTATGTTACCTTTGTATTTTCCTTTAATCTTTACAACACTTATAACTCTTCTTATGAAGCTTTTGTTATTACTGATTTAGATCTTAGGCTTTGAACAATCTTGTTGAGGTCTTTTAAGTATTTCCTCCTAGGTCACCACTAATGGTAGTGCCGAAATATCCTAGTTGACCATTTTAACCTTCCATAATTCCCTCAGTGGTCACTTCCATTACCACTACTAGACCATTTTATACCACTATAATCCATTCATCTCCCACTTCACTTTCTATAGGGCTAGCCCCTTTTACTGGTAAGCCTCTAATTACTTATAATATAAATCTAATGACACCTTCAATCTCACCCTAGAAGATAGAATTCAAGGAGAAACTTGTAAAATTATCAGGGAAATAAGGGGATAAAAAAGGGTTCAAAATAGATCAAATCCTATTAAAATATATGGTAGTGAAGAAAATGATAAATAATGGGTAACTAAACAAGATTTGGTCTCTACAAAAAACACTAAGGAAATGAAATCATTTAACAAAACTATAGAGGAAGATCAAGAAGATGATTGGATGACTAAAGAAGATAATCAATCCAAAGGGACTGAGATTATATGGAATATTAAGAATTTGATGAGGGAAGGGTTAGCTCTATAGACACTGAGTTATTGTTAGACAAATAGGTAGATATGGAAGGTGATGTAGAGGAAAATTTTTAAATCTCAATACATGACCATCATCAACCACACCCCTATGCTCTCCATCTAAAGCTACCATAATGACAACTATAGAAAAAATCACCCCATTTATCTCTTCCCAAATTGTAAGTATATAAATTAAATATTATTTGATAATTTATTCAATTGTTGTTAATACAATTGATGTAGAAGTAACTATTAATTCTTTGTATTATTTAAGCCTAGAAAATACTCACCAAGTAGCCACAATGTAAATTTTTCCAACTATAGTCCAGTTTCCTATGATTTGGGATTTTTGTTTACTATGGGTATTACCAATGGGGTTGATTACACATCTATCACTAGTTATATAGAAAAAATTCATATCACCCCAATGACATACTCATTCTTTATTATATCTAGTCCCTAGTCCCCTGGGACATCCAAGTAAGTACATTTTTAAAGTCTAGTATCCACCTCTACTTTTTAAACATAGGCCACACCACCAATCTTATCTACCCAATTTTAAATTCATATTAGCCAAGGTACGTAGACAAATTTCCCTATTATTTTAGTATATAAGGAAATTGGGAAAACTAAGTATATCATTGATACCCTAGCATAGAAAAAAATTAATGGATGGAGAAAGAATATACAACTTTTCCCTTAAATGAGGACATCTTCTCATAAAATAATGCAACCTCTAGGATAATATCATTACTCTAATCCTATAATCACAGATCAAGATGATGTATAAGTTAATTTGAATATCCCCTAATGGATTTAATAGTTATAGCAAGATGAAGTAGGCAAATAAGCCTTGTTGATTGTTGATCAACAAATGATCATGTTTCACTTTTACAAACAAACAAATACCTTAAGTAAGGTCAAAAGGAAGACTATAGTTGTAGATGGAATGTATGCCAAACTATAATAAAGAGAAGATATATTTACTATGATAAAAAGAAGGAAAATAAATCCTTTGGACTTGGATAGATATATGTAAGATCCCAAAGTTTTTGTAGATGCTACATAGGGTATAATAAAATAGATGTTCAAGAGTTATAACCAGTGTCTATAAATTTCATAAGAGAGGATTATTATTTAAATTCCAAAATATATTAGAGATATTTTTATGACACTATTCAATTTGTAAGGTCTGTAAAGGATACATCATAGCATAAGTAGGGGATTTACTTCAATTTTTCTTAAAAGATAAGGATATGGACAATATGCTCCACTTCCTCAACCAAGAAACAAGAAACATGGCATATTCCCACTTTAATCTAATAACATAACCAAAGGCTACATGATCCCATAATTATGTGGTCATTAAGATGGATAGATTACTTGATTGACATTGAGAGATGTGAACTTTAGTGCAACATTTTATAAGTCAAGAGAGAAAGAGGTTGTATACATTTTGAGGTATATGAGGCTCACCAAGGCAATCAATTATTATAGGTAGTTAGTCCCTAATATTATTTTTTATAAACCTTCTTTGAGTTGTAGCTGATAGATTCCAAGTAGAAATTAAGGCAATAATTTATAGAACCAATGAACAAATCATGAAACTAGTGAATTTTTCTAGAGATAGAATTATAGGGATAGAGACATTTCATGTGGAGGTTAATGTTGCATTGATCACACACATGAATTTTATGGATAGGCTTCTATGGATGTTAAAAAGGTATTTGTTGGATTTTTAAATTATTGGTATTGACATTCATACCAATGATGCCTTGCATTTAAAAATGGAACCATTAAAGAAGTTAAATTTGATACTAGGTACTATAACTCCATGAAAGAACTCATTATAGGTATTTCAATTATGCACTAGTGTAAAGATAAAAATGTGTAGCATATGTGCCACTTCCCACATTGACCATTACAACTACTTTTATGGAAACTTTTGTTCTAACTCCTATTGGTGTATCTATAGCAATAGTGCCCAATGTACTTATAACTCAAGTTAAAACTACAATCCCATCCACATCATTGACCATGCAAGTTTCACCTTCAGGTGCTGCCACATCATAGATGTGTTTTTATATGAGTGCATATTATATTTTTAATAGAAGTTTATTTTTGGACCCTCTTAATTTTAGAATATATTTAGAAAAATATTATTTATAATCACATTGTAAACATGCATGCCAAACATGCATTTTCAACACCCATTTAAATTTTTGGAGATGTAAATTTTTATTTTTATTGAGATATGAGGTATCCTAATATCAATATTATATATACTTACTATTTCATTATTTTTCTAAATAATGGAGCTTTACTCCTAATTAATAAACAAGTCTAGAGTATAGTAAATGAATAAATAATGTGCCATAATTAAGCCACATATTTATGTAAGTAGATTGTATTTTTGAATTTTTTAGAAATAGTAATAAATGAGAGAAAATATGACTTATCTTATTCTATGTTATCTAGTTTTAGATAGGGTATAGAAATTTGCATGCAGGTTTGGAACATTGTCACACACAAGACCTTACACTTCATTTTATGATTGGATAAGAGTGCTAGAACTAGACACCTTGGGATCTGATGCTATAGCCCTTATATGGAACTATTATATTGAGGGTTTATGCTTTTTGGGTTTTTTTTCTTATTCAAGATGAGCTTGTGTACCAATTTTTAGGTCTTCATTATCAAAAAAATTACCTATAGATCTAACTATTCATGTACTTAGATATTCCATGTAATCAAAAGATACTTTGGAAAAAAGGGAAAATAGGTTAGTGTGTGAAGGATACATTGGATACACTTCACACCCCATGTATGGGAATGCTACCTACATACCATTACTCTAAAGAGGGATCAAGCTAATGTAGCTCTCCCATTGAAGTGCATGGTGCAATTTTGTATGAAAATATAACTAGATGTGAAATTGAGTTTACTTAAGATGGATAGGGATTGGTGTAAGGGTTTGAATAAGATTAGAATAATATTGAAAGGATGTATGTAGAGAATGGGAAAAAGTGATTGAGTGTACTTTCTTATTTTCTTTCTTCTCTCTTGTAAATGGGTGCCAACCCTTTTAAATGAGCTTTGAATGGGTTTATATAGGAAACTATTGATCATGGGTCAGATGTATTCAAATTAGGCTAACAAAGAAAAGGATAAGGATCAGAAGAATCAGATCATTGGGGCTCATAATACACTTGGACAATAGCTCCAAAAATGGGACACCCTAGAGTTTAGTTCTACAGTCTGAGTTAGGTACTATTGTATATATATTACGGGACATGGGTGGATATATTTGTCATAGAGAAATTAGTCTAGGTTAGATGGGGTTAAGTTTAGAATGCCACAAATGACTAGGAATCAGTGAAAAAGATCCTAAAATGGTGAAGAGAGAAAGCACGAGGGACTTGTAGGTTAGGTATCATTAGTCATGCTTAAGTAACCAAATTTCACATTTTATATGACTACATTTTCCCCTCTTTATTATAGTGATAAAACAAAGCAAACTTAAACTTACCTATAAGGGAGAATCTCATGAAGTTGTGTGATTCTAGATGTGTATAGAGAGAGCATGCTGTGAAGTGTGAATCTAAAATGAAAATTAGAGAGTAAATTATTTCTTACTAGATACCCTATATCTAAAATAAGAATACACAAGAGTTGGGTAAGCTAAAGAGGAAGATAAAGGAATGAATACACCTCATTGAGTATGTGAACCAATACAAAACCTATTGTGATGTTGGATTGTGTTTGATGATGATCGGTATGTACTAAATCAAGAGTAATTTTTTGAACAAATATGAATGCTCAATTCCGTAGAAGGTTACTCAAAAATACAAAGATAGTCCCTTTGGATCCATCATCAACAACTAAGTGAAGTTAATGAAGCATGCATGTACTAATAGATGTCTAGACTATGTGTCCAATCCCTCTGAATATGTGGCTCAAGAATACAAAGGTTAGCTAGTCCTTTGGCTCCATCATTGCCTCATGAAGTGAAGCTATGAAGTGATACCATTATAGAATATATGTCATATGAGATGGCTCATGGAGCCCATGGATTCTCTAAAAATATCACAATCTAGCTGGATAGTTGAATGTATGTTGGAAAATTGGCCACTCTTGGCCATTTCAAAAGATAGAGGTTAGGATTGTATGAAAGCCACTCCAAAATTGATGCAATATACTTATGTGAAAGCTAAATTGAGAACATAGGTACTTGATAAGTTAAAATTGTATGAAAGCTTAACTTGAGAATGATGAAAACCACCTATAGATAGAGTAAGGGACACAATTGTTGAGATTTCTTGGATAATAAACTAAACTCAAAAATAAAAGAAAACCAATGGGCCAAGCACATTTCCCCTGATCACTAGCATCTAGAATATGGATTTTGATATAAAAGTTATGTTAGCTACCTAATTTGAAACTAGAAGTGAGAGCCATCATGCCACACATAATGCCTCCTATATCTAGATTCTCTAAACAAAAAACCATACTAAAACATGTTAAATATGTACTATGTTGTATTGACAAACCTGTGACTGAACTCACCTTTATATCTTTTTCTATAAAAAATACTTTTTTGATATCTAAAAAGGAACATAAAAAATAGGACACCCTACTTTTTGATACTGTTATCTAATTTTGGCACTATTGTCTAATGCTAAATTTGATGACTATTCTAGAATCTATATTGTCTACATGGTCTATTCTATACGGTGTGATGTTTGGATTTTATTATGAGTGTTTTGAAAGATATTGTTTTGACCACTAAGAGCTCTGATCTCCCTGATAAAACCCCTATCCCCTCTTTTGCGGGTAGGAATAAGTACCCTACAATGACTACCCTTAGAAGAAAAGAGTCTTGTAAGTGCATTATAGTGTAAATATACATGATATAGAAATTAAAATTGACAAGATATCTCAAGATATAACAATATTTATATTGAGAGATTGTTAGATCAGTAGGGGTATGCCTAGATAGATATAGCAATGTGATAACATGTGCAATTTACTGATATATAATTGGAAATGTTAGATGTTAGTTGATAGTTGGAGGGATGGAGCATGATGTACATCATGGTATCCAAGAAAGCAAGATAAATGCATGATATGAATCATTACATTGAAAATAAGGACAAATAATCAAATAACAAACATATAAAGTAAGAAGCAAGAAGAAACAAACATACAAGGTTGGCCAAGGGGTCATGCAAATAAGGGATATGGGCACATGTCACTCAAATTATAAAATAAACATACAAAGCATGTCTAAATGACACATACACATATAATTTTAAACAATAAAACATTAGCATGAGGGCCACAAACACATAAAAGAGTATAGGCAAAGGACAATAGTAAATGTCCAAAGATATACGCACATAAATAGAAGAAAAGGACATTGAAAAATGTCCAAAGGCACATAGAAGAAACAAAAATAGAACTAAAAATGAAAACACATCTAGCTACACAAAGCAAGAGAGGAAAACATGTAAACTAGAAAGGTATAATCACATCTAACTAATCAAAGTAAGAGTGAAAGTATGCAAGACATGTTTAGTACAAGACAAGGTATATGTTAAGAGATACACAAGTTCTAGATACTACTAAAATGTCAATATATTAATATGTGTAATATGGTAATTAATGTATTTAACTATGATAACTTAGAGTGTGTAGTGTAGGATTGACATAACATAGATGGTGTTGTCATGTAGAATATTCCCCTAGTGGGTATGTATATCGATGTGTGTCTCGAATGTAGAAGTAGGAATTCTGCCTCAATGGGTAGAGTGAAGAAATCAAGGATCTAGAAATCACTACATAGACTCAAAATATATTAGGTGAAGCATGGTAATGTAGATAAATCAACATACAGTAACATGAAATAATGAATGTAAGTTATATCATGATAGTAGTAATGTAAAGCATACATGATGCATACAATCAAAATATTTCTGGTATTTTTTATTTTTTTGTACTATTTTTGTATTTTTATATAAGCTATGTATAGTTAAGCATATGAAATTATATACAAGTAGGATGGGATAGGATGATACTAACCAATAAGTCTCATGTGAGACTCCCTATCATGGTGTCTTGTATCAAGGAGTTGAATTGTGCATGAATGTGAAGTATGATGAAAATGCTCAAACTGTGGCTCTGAAAGTTGTATATGTTGTAGATGATCTAAAATATCTAAAATAGAAACTAACTATGGGGCTATATTGTAAATATAAGCACTAGATGTAACTATAGGGCTCTTAGGGACCCATCTAGAATCTGGACGATCTTTAAACATGTGCTTTATGTGTAGACCAATGAGATCTCAATGAAACTACTCTAGGTTGAAAAATGTAGCTGGAGGTTATCTAGAACCCCAAAGCTATGGATGTGTATGAACCTTATATACTAGTGATGGATGTTTCAATTGTGTTTCAATATGTACCAGAGGAAGAACTATAATTAGTGAGAAAATTGAAACTGGAAGAGAAGCTAGAACTAGTGATTACAAAGTAGATGGCTCTAAAAATGGGGATCAATAACTCATACAAAACTCCACCAAATATAATAAATTGATTAACATGAATGAATTTCATGCATCTATGAAATGTAGATGGTACTACTGAAATTTTCTAAATCCATGGATGGCCAAGTAGCATGTCAAAAATCCTGCACTGGGATGTATATTAAACTGTGTGGTCACATGTGTTGGACCAGTCTGTAAAGGATGTACAATCTCATCCAATGAAATTTTTATGTGCCCATTGAATCCACTGATAACTATATCTATCAGGGTGATATCATGCTCTAGATAGCCAAATACTATAGTAGTGTCAAGGTGCACATGTTAAGACTAAAACCATTGTCTATAAGCACATTGTGAATAGATTGATTATGAATGTGAGATTTGATAAAGAGTGCAAGATAATATAAGTCATCCTCAATGATCTCTTGCTTTTATAAAGAGATATAAGGTCTAGTTATAACTCTATAATTGTATATATCAATCATGTTACTCGAAGGATGTGATTAAACTGAAGGTGCCTAGTATCTAACTAGTGGAAAATGTGCATGGTATGTGTGGTGAACACCTGATGTGTCCCCTTAATATTACTTAGAATGTTGTGTAAATGGATCTAAGGAGATTTTAAAAGCTTTATCCTATGTTTTATTTACTGATGGATGCTCAACTAAAGTACCAAGATCAACTAAGTTGTCATTTATCAAATCTTGTATCTTATGTCTCAAACTGATGTATCTAATTGTAGTGTGGTTTGGTACCTTTTGAAAATCAAAAAATTCATGTTGATCGTATCCCCATGGAAGAGGATTTTATAGGTCAAATTCCTAAATAGGAGGGAGAGTGATGATGTTACATTCTAATAACTATTGTAAAACTGTAACTGGAGAAATTGGTACATTGGTAAATGGAAGTCAAGGAGGTGTTGATAAAACCACACACTGAGGGGGATTTGAAGCTTTATTGATTGTTGGTTTATTTTGATTCTTTTTTTCATTGACTTTTAACTTGTGTTAGAGTTTGTTATTACTCTTATTATTTTTGTCTGGAATGCTTATATACTTGTTTTTCCCTTTGAAATAAGTTTCACTTCTACTTCCTTTAGTGTATGACACAATTTAGTGAATGAAGAGAATCACTTGAGCATAATTGATTCATTAAGTGCTAGTATAAGGATCTATTTCAAGAGATCCTATAAATTTTGATCTACCATGGGACTAGTCATGTTAGCCAAGATGGTTTTATATTGAAGTGCATAGTCTATGAGATCCTCATTTGTTTTTTGTTTCTATTGTGCAATCTATGCACCAATGTTGATACTAAAATGTACTAAAAATATGTCTATTAAAGGATTGAATGCCATTTTCAATTGATTTGATAGACTATAGAACCATTGTAATGCATAATCCTTTGGACTCCATGGAAATAGCTTGGTCAGTAGCCAGTCATTGGGTATATATCCCAATCATACTACATGAAAATATCTCAAGTGTGTATGTAGATCACCTTTACCATCATATAGAATGATCCTGAGTTGAACAAATCCTTTTAGTAAGTGTGTATAATCAATGTGAAATGTCAATGGTGTATGCAGTAAAGGAAAAAAATCCAAGTCCTATGTAGGTCTAGAGACACCTTACTTAATATGTTTCACCTTGGATTTAAAATATCTTCTCTTACATAAGACTATCCACATCAGGAGAGAGGGATGTACTAGTTGTAACTGATGGCATAAAAGCAAGTTGGGCTGCTATAAGGGGTTGTTCAAACATAGTTGTCCCCATACTATCATTCTCAACTAGTTGCTCTATGGTTTGAGAAGATTGATCATTTCTCACTTTTTTTCCTCTTATATAATTCTAAGCATGTCATCTTGCATATCTAGTTTTTTTTAAAGAGTTCTTATAGTTCTCTTTTATCAATTTCATTCAAAGTGGTATATTGGGCCATTGTAAAAGTAGGAAAAGAATTTATAATGTGTTTAAATGTTTTGGAATAGGTTTTAAAAGGCAATGTGATATAAAAGGGAAGTAATAAATATAATAAATGCAAAGTCCTAAAAGTAGCTAATTGTAATTTATGCAAAAAGGATATAGAGATCCCAAACATGTAAGGTGATACCTCAAGAAGCAAATAGGTGATAGTATATGCAACTAAGGTTTTCTAAAAAATATTTATGCAAGATACTATGAATTTTTTAATTTGAAATTTATTTTTTTAGTTTTATATGCAACTAATATTTTAGAAAATGATTGGAAAATGACTAAAAAATAATTGGGAAGCTAGTTGATGCAACTAGGGTTTTTTGAATGAATTATTAAAATTAGTATGATAATTTTAAAATTTTGATATGAATTTATAGAAAATTTTTAGAATTTTTCTTGAAAAAATTAGAAAAAATAAAAAAATATTTCTAAAATTAGCAATATACTTTTCCTAAAATTTGGAATGTGTTTGTATGTAAAAAGTACCAATTATGTGAAAACTAGGGTTTAATAAAATATATGATAATTTTTTAATTAATTTATATATTTATGATTTTTAAATATTGAAAAAATAAGAAAATAATGGAAAAAATTAGAAATAATTTAACCTAGGGTTTCTAGGGTTTTTATGAATATTTTTGAAGTAAGTCAGGTTCACCAAATCTTTTATTATCTTTTAGAATAATGGAGTTTTATTACTAATTAATAAACATGTCTGGAGTAAAGTAAATTAGTAAATAATGTGTAATAACTAAGCCACAGATCTATGTAAATAGATTATATTTTTTTGTATCTAAAAATAATAATAAATGATAAAAAAAATATGACTTAGCTTATTCGAAGCCATCTAGTATGAGACAGGGTCTAGAAATTTCACATGTAGGAATAAGACACTATCACAAATAGGATCCTAGACCTCATTTGCTAATTAGATATGAGCATTAGAACTAGACACCTTGGGCTTCGATGCTATAGTCATTCTTCAGTGCTATTGAATTGAGGGTTAAAGATTATTGAGTTTTGTTTGTCTACTCAAGGTGAGGTTGTGTACCAATTTTTAGGTCTTTGTTATCAATATAACTCCTTTTAGATCTAATTATTTATCTACTTGGATGTTCTATGCAATTAAAATAAACTTTGGTAAAAATAAAAAATGGGTTTAGTGTGTAAAGGATACACTGGATGCACTTCATACCCCATATGTGGGCACACTACCTACATATAAATACTCTGAAGAGGGATCAAGCTAATTTAGTCTTCACATTGAAGTGCTTGGTGAAAATGTGGATGAAAATGTAACTAAATACAAAACATGGTGTACTTTATATGGTTAAGGACTTATGTAAGGGTTTGAATAAGCTTTGAGTAATATTGGAAGATTGTATGCAAAGAATAAAAAAAATTGCTTGAGTGTACTTTCTTGTATTCTTGCTTATCTCCTTTAAAGGAGTGTCAACCCTTCTAAATGAGATTTGAATGGGTTTATATACGAAACTATTGATAATGGGTCAGATGTATTCTCATTAGGCTAAGAAAGAAGAGGATAGAGATCAAAAGAATCTAACCATTGGGGCTCAAAATTCACTTGGATAATAACACTACAGGTGGCACCCCCTAGAGTTCAGTGTTTTAGTCCAATTTGAGAACTATTGTCTAGAGGTTACAGGACTTGAGGGGATAGATTTGTCATGGGGAAAGAATTTTGGGTTAGCTCGGGTTAAGTTTGGAAGCTCATGGATGACTGGGAATTGGTGAAAAACATCCTAATCTGGTGAAGAGAGAAAACAAGAGGGACCTATGGGTTGGGTGGCCTAAGTCATGCTCAAGTAACCAAATTTTTCATTTTATATGACTACACTTATATCCTCTTGATCCAAAAGAGAGGATAATTTTGGTAATTGAGATTACTAATAAATTATATAGATTGTTCTATAATTTGTCTGTATGTCCAAATCTAGTTCTTCTCCAAACTTGTGAATCTTGAAAGAATTTCCATAAAATATGTATATTAGTCTTCTAGTTGTGCATGAATATTCTTCTAATACAATTATTCATGTTGTGTTATTTCTAATCAGAACACCTTTTATGTATTAATCATAATCTTCCTTTATATATGTGTAACTACAATCTCACAAACACAGAAACATTTGATTATATATGAAAAAATTTATTGTATTTTTATTTCCTTACACTATTAATTTTTTTTTAATTATTGGTATGCACTTGAAACAAAAATTAGTTCCTATTTTCTTGTCCAATCCTTAGTTCAAGATCTAGATTATAATGGTTTCATCTTGGTTTATCCACAAACTTTCTTTCTTGCCCTACCTTTCCCTCTTTTTGAGTTTATTTTAATCAAGCCCAACTTAGGCTAGATCCATCATCAATGCACCCATATAAAATAGATCTAGATTCATATCATACATGAACCATCTGAGGTAAACAACTATTCCACTCACCATTATTCCATCAATAGGTTTTTCAAAAAACCTAATACCTTACAACTGATGCCTTAGAGAGGATCTGCCTTCACTAATCCTAAAATATTAAAGGCTACCTTATAAAGTTCCATGGTGTACATAAAATCTAAATCAACAAAACTATGTCAAATATATCTGAATTTTGGAGGGAGTACAAGCCAATATCTAAAGACAATAATCTACCAAATGAAAATAAATGGTGAAAATAATTTGAAAAAATCATGGGTCCATGCCTGAGTCATATAATTTTATTTCAAATAAACCAAATGTTTAACAATCTCAATATGGCTACCAAAATCACACATGGGATGAAGAACATGTAAATGCATAAGGGCATTCCACAAGATTAATATTTGATAAAGAAAACACCAAAATAATGAATAAAATTTGGCTAAAGAATAGAGATTCATATAGTTTCAAATATCTTGTTCCAAGTGTGATCAATAGAGTGGAGAGACCATCTCTTGTTAATATTTTTATACATGGGAAGATAAGACAAAATCTAGTTGTATTTCATTTTGGGAGTATAATTAAGGGGTTTCAAAATCCCAATTTTAATCCTTTCACCAGTGTCAGATGATATGTATATCTATTTTATTTAACATTTATTTTATAATAGCATCAATATCCTAATGAAATTAATCTTGATTGTTATGATGAAGATAAAATATAATGATCACCTCATGCCAAGAACCAATATTGAGAATATATATATAGTTCATTGAGAATGCATTGTCTAAAAATATTTAGAGCATGAAACGTTGTCATCTCCATAAAAGGGACATCATGAAAATTAATAAGTAGAGACCACCAAAATAAATTTTTATTCATGAAAATAATAATAATCACTAAACACATTATCAGTAAATAAAATCCAATGGTTAATACTAGTTTATAACACTTTCCATATGCTTTTGGAAATGAAAGACACCACACACTTTAATAATGGTTATAATGCCTCATACATTCTAGTAGATTATCTCACATGGAGACCCTGCACTTCATTCTAATTTAAATTTTAAAGGTCTCCATTTTAATGATTATAATTAAAATTTTAAATCTTATTTTTCTCTATACCAAAGGAATTATAATATAACTTATTTTGATTATAATGTTTGTAATGTTCATGTTGTGGTTAATAAAAATTAAAACTTGTGAGGATTGTCGAAAACATGGGCATCCTATCTCTAAATGTTGGAAATTGCATCCATGAAAATGTTGTGATAAATCCATTCATGACATTTTGAATTGTTTGAAAACCACTCAAACACCTACATCTAAGGTTAAAACTATTTATATTACTAAAAATAATCTATCTTCTAGATACATTGATATGTCTTCTTACGATAATTCTTCAATTACTTCATACTGAATATATTTTTCAAAGGACACATCTTCTTTGTCTCTATTTTGTTAAATTAAAAAACATTATGCATTCCTTAATTTTTTCTGTAATGGATATATGTTTTGATTAATTTTAATAACTTAATTTTTTGAAGGATTTTTCACTTTGTGACGGAAGTTGGCTTTTGACCAATTTTAATTTATAGATCTACTTTTAGTCAATTATGTATGTAGATCATATTTTTAATGAGATTTTTTTCTTAACATTAAAAATTGATGTTAGCTTGTTTATTTTGTAGGGTTTCTTGGATCATTTCTCGTTATTGTTATTTTTTTTTCCATTGCTAGTTGACCACCGTATCTAAAGAGGATTCCTAGATATTTTTGATGAGCACACATTCATTATTACAACTTTACATGACACCTTCTCTTCTTCTTCCTTTCTAAAACTATGTTAATGGCATAATTTGTACTTAAATTTAAAACTTGGTGTTAGTTTGTTTATTTTGTAGGATTTAGTGGATTATTTCTCCTTACAATTATTTTTTGGTCCACTATTATTTGACCACCTTATCTGAAGTGGATTAATAGATATAATTATTGACCGCACCATCTTTGCAACTATCATAGACACCTTCTCTTCTTCTTCCTTTCTAAAACTATTATTAATCCTCCTAAAGAAAGTGTTTATTAAGTGGGATATTAATGTAAATTCAACTCCCTTTCTTGTTTATAAAAGGTTTTCTCCACTTTTGTAACCCCAAATTAAGATTAATGGGGAGTGTTGGAGATTAAGGGTCTTGTTGACCATTTTTGGTCACTATGGGTAAATAGTGCCCAATTCATTTCAAGGATTTAGATCACTCATATGTTCTCAAAGATTAATAAATTTAGATGAAATCAAATGAGTATGAGGTTAGGCCCAAATAAGTTTCAACACTTCAATGTTTTGAGCAGGTTTTCTAGTGGGCGGTAGTCTTCCAAATCTCCCTTTCAGCCTTCATAATGAGTACAGAGCACTCTCAAAGCCTACATGGGTTGAGAAAAAGGACTTAGTTGATTTTAAATAAGTCTCTTGGAAATAAATTAAAGAGATGATGAGATTAAATTTTTCACACCCCCATTTACATCTTGATGGCTTCCTAGATTGTGAATCACATTGGGAATTCACCATTTATTAGAAAGGTTGGCCAATGCCATGTGTTGATCTCACAATAGACTTGATCCATTTAAAATTATTTTTGACACTTAGTTAATTTTGAAAGTTGCTCAACAAATCTTCACATCAGAAAGGCAATAGGAAAGCAGGTTAAAATGATGATTCTATATGTTTCAATTCCAATACCCCAATGTCCTATAACTATATATATATAGTTTAAAAACCATCTAGGATAGTAGGTTAATTGGATGATGTAATGTGGCACAATCATGCTACCTCACTCTTCTAGATATTTTTGTATAGAGAGATGTCAGGTTTGTGTTAGAGGGTGAATGAGATAGAACTATGTGGAATAATCCTATTGCCCCACTCTCCCAAAAATTATCTAAGTAGTGGGTGAGTGAGATGATTTCATGTGGAAAAATATTATTTCACCATAGAAGGAATAATAAATATTTTATTTCATCTTTAGTCGAATAAGGAAAGAGTGAGAACAAGCCATGTGGAAATGGAAGGACCTAAGAACACAATGATAGGAGCACCAAAAAATTAAGATATCACCACCTAACATTTGATAGAACCTGATCATGAGATCTTGGGGAAGGGGTAGAGAAATAATAAGATACCATGTTACCCATATCACAAACACACATTATAGATCCAAAAGTAATTGGGGAGATGACATGTGTAGACCATAGACTATGGCTAGGGCTCCATATATTTTAGTGAGTGACATGGTCAAGTAATAAAGGAGGTGGTGAATGGAATAATGGAATGCCATCAATGTATGAGATTAAAATTGATATCTCATCTAACTGTCAAAAGTGTAAAAGGCCAAAATGCATATGTACACCCATATTGATATACAAAATTAAGTTGTAATTTGACTCCCCAAAGAAATGATTGAGTTAGTGATGGAATTCAATAAATTATTAATCATGCATCACCCACCAAAAATCATGGTGTACACAATAGGATTAAACATAGAAAATAAAATATTAATTCACTTTAAATATGTATGGCTTTGACTATGCTGGTCATGGGTAGCTAATGATCCCAAAACAATACCAAATAATTTTGGCAACCATAATTCAATATAGGCATGATTTAGTTATTCCAAATTTGTGCACACCATCAAGCCATCATATATTTCAATTCACCTAGTTAAATACCCTCTTCCAATCACCACAAATCATTTTAACTGCTCCATTAGTGGGTATAATCAATTAATCACCCATCGGGCTATCATTGCCTATAAAATATTTTGTCTCACATTGTAAAATGGTTGAAATTTATAGGGATGGTAATGATACCTAATGTTTCCCTCCACAAGCCCTTTACCACTTGAACCTTGCTTTCTAATGAGAATTAACTTCAACCCTCACTATTATTCTTTATTCTATGTATATTTTTGATTTTTTTATTTTTTTCTCACCCCTCTCATTTATGTCCATTCCTTTGAACCTCTATGAAGAACTTAGCCATCTCTTGCAGGTCATATCCTTTGTGCATATATGTTTATAAATAAACTATTTGTGGATCATTGGTCATCTCTCTTAGTGTTATATTGTGTCTTTCACCTCCATGTGAAACACTTATGCAATTAAAATGTTTATATGATAGATTATATGATAATTTATTATCTTTTGTGATCTATAGTGTGTTCTCAAAATCTTCTAGATTTGTTTTGTCTATTCTGAGTGCATCACCACTATTCTATTTTCATTTACGCTTCTCTCTCTTACCCACAATAGATTTTAGATTTCAGATTATATTATATTTCCTTTCATCTAATTTAGGCCTGAGTGTTGATAGTAAATCAGATGCATTTATATTAAAAGGAATATGACCTTCTCTATATATTCGTCCCAAGGAGAGAAAGTGTTCATGCATTATGGGATGATACCATTGTCTCATAAAATCAATTATTCCAATTCAATGGGTGTATGGTTTGAGTGATAGTTTTTTTCTGGAACACTCAATGGAATACCATTTTATTATATTCACATAATATATTGAATAATTTTAGTGTATTCTTTAGTGCATATTTATATTTAGGGTAGTTTATTTAACACCATGGTGACTCTGATTCTCTGATTCCCAAATCTATTGGTTTAAGTAGTCTAAGTACTTAAAAATTATCAAGGATTAGGATTTAGGTTATATTTTTCATCTTTCCCTTATTATGAAGTGATATAATCACTTGGAGAGTCAAATTTAACTCAAACTATAGGTTTTATTAGATCAATCCCATGTGTTGGAATCAAGATGGAGTTTAACTCCCATATATCCCATGGCAACCCAATGAAGGATCACCTAATTTTATCCATTCAATGGAGCCATACATCTTGACATGATTAACTATGATGATATCCCTATTGAATCTATTATTATTATTATTACATTACTCATAGGTTAGGATGAGACCACCACCATTGAGAACATCAAGGAAATAGACCATGTGTGTGTAGTCCACCATGTGGTTGAGACAACATAGCCATTTGTCTCCTTACTTCATCATTTAAAGGGAAGGTTCTATGGTGGTGTAGAATTCTAATATTGGGATCCATTCATAGCTAGGACAAGATCAATGAGAAATTATGTATACAATTTGAGGAGAGGTCTGACTACATATCCCTTATTGATCAGCTCACCACCATAATAAGGGTTCTCCACAAGCCTCTTGCTAGCTTCTACTTGAGGTTCCATCAAACCTAGGACCGAATCCTAATCTTGGTGAAGCCCATAACTCATGCAACATTCTTACACTATTTAAGAGATATTGAATACAAAATTTTAGTCATCATCTAATCACTAGGCAGAGTTTACTTTCATTATTCTTATGATCTTGTTATTATAGAAAATTAATGTCTCATTCATGCCGGTAAAATGACACCTAGGCCTCTAATAACCACATTACTTAAGCATCCACCGAACCACCACATTTCAACCTTTGTTCTTGTAATGACAAACCAAGTAATCCCATTTCAACCTAGTGAGATTAAATAAGTTAAAATCCTGATCCAAATCATTGGAAATGAGCTAGAAACTTTCAAGAAAAAAACAAGTATAGAAAAAAGTCCCTATAATCACTTCCATTGAGCTTATCAATCTCACAGGTAACCCATCCAAGATAATGCATAAGTCCAAGATCAACTCTAATATCTTATACCATCTAATATATAAAATTTTATTTCTAGAGTCATTCCTAAAGATTTCATAGTTCAAGATTCATCATAACTTCAAGGGTAGAAAGTTGGATTATCCCCACAAGTAGAAAAAGAGTAGAAATAAACATAGTTTGAGCTTATTCTCTTTAATTTGTAAGATAATAATTTTGGGAGCATGAATATAAATGATAAAATAGACCTAGAAGCTTATTTATTTCATGACGATGAGGAAATCATTGTGCCAAATATGGGTTCACAAGTCACAAAAGGGAACGTTGTTAGTTATGAGGTTGTTCCTATTATTGAGGAGCTTATTTTATTGTTCATATATTGATTTGGAAAAGGATTATTGTGATATTTGTTAGAATTCAATTTAATAAAATTTGGGGGGTGGGGGTGAATTATTTGTCTTAAAAAAATCCTTCAATTTCACTTAACATCCATGAAGCATTCATTCACATATATGAATTAACCAATGCATACATAAGCATTTTTGAAATCAAACAACATAAAAACACATGATATATGTGGTAAACCCTTTTTGGGGATAAAACCAAATGATAAAAATATTATAATATGGTCCTATAATAAATTAATAAAACATTTAGTGAGGCACAAACTTGACAATGAGTACCAACCCCTCACTAGTCCAAAAACAACTCAACTAATCCTTTAACAAGTACCAAATTGAAATGAGGGACCAAACCACTTGTTAAATAAATAAAATCTTAGATACCATGAATAAATTATAACCTTTGGACATTTTTCACTCACTCAACTTAATATGACATCCTTATTTTTCTCTTCTCACTCTTCTATCTTTCTCAAATATCATATTAGGCCTTCTCACTCAACTAGCCCTTTCCTTAGAAGAATTAGATCATATGAAATTCATCATAAATTATAGAAAGATAGTTAAATATTCATGAAATATTTATCAAACCTCTCTTTTGGTATTCAAAGCCTTTACCTGGTATCCAAAAAATCTATATCATTCGCTCGTATCCTTAATTTTCTAACTAGTCAAATTAAGCTTATTAGACCTTATCTTTATATTTGACTCTTGATATCACACATATTGGTAATATAATAACCTATACATACATGTATCACGTTTTGAATAGGTTAACATAAAATTTTCATAAGTGAAATAACGTCACATAGGTCTATCATTTGCCTTAAGGGCCAAAACTACCATTAAGCCTAATAGAGACTTGATACAAGTAGGCCTTCTCAAAGGACATGTTTCACTTTGGCATTTTTGGAACATATTGAGACTAAAAAAATGAATGAAACACTTTATAAATTATTAAATTATACCCCTAATAATCTCACCATATGTACCCAACACTAATTAGCTCATTACACTCCTTGAACCACACAATCAAGCCTTCTCATTGCCAAAAAGTCTATTTTGAAAATACGAGGCATACATTGAACTTGTACACATAAAAAATATATAAAATAAAGTGCATATAATATACATTACCATAGGTTAAACATAATCTTCCTTATAATTCACCAAATAGGGCAAAATACCTCAAACTGATCAACTTCATATCCTCACTTAAAACTCTACATAGGCCTTAAGAACCCAATCAAAAGACTTAGATTTTTCACACATTCATAGGAGTTTATCATGAATAAAAATTTGTTAAAATATAATTTTGATACCTATATAACAACTTAATTTGTATTTTATTCTTAAACTCTATGCAAAATGATGAAAATTTCTTGTAGCTCCAAAAACACAACCATGAAAACCAAGTCTTATAGCACATATGGGAATAATTTTATGATATTAAAATGGGTTTAAGTTATACTTAAACATAATTATAAAATATTTTAATAATATATATTATAGTTTTTAATATCAATATTGGTCTTATAGACTGATCTCATATTTTCACCCTACATAGACTTCACTATGTTTGATAGGTCACTTTGGGAACGAATTGTTGCTTGTCTATGAGTATCACAAAATGTTATGTTCATGGGGGAAATGTGATATAGGTATTGAAAAATTAACCCATACATTGGATTCCATTTCTATTCCATTAAAACCCACCCTTAATCTCATTCTCAATTCTGCTTGGTTTTCTCAAAATCTTTCTCATTAGGCCCTTTTAGCAATAGGCTAAATTCCATGACCAATTTAGCCTATTTAAGGTAATAAAAATACTCATAAAATTACATGGGCACAAGCTACATGTCTCACACATCATCTTCTAATAATTTACATGTTTTAACCTAGTTAACCCTACCTTTTACATTAAAAATCCAAGAAATAAGGGGTTTCTTCTATCTTCCACTCACTCTTTCGACAAACTGAAACCACCTAGAGAAGCCTGAAAGAGTCCTCTACATGTTAAAAACATCAAATTATGTAAACCAAACTATTATAATACATAACTAATAAGATATTTCATAGCAGATCATAATGAGGGTTTTAGGAGGGTTTAATCTACCTTCTATTCTTAGCAATCATTCATAAAGTATTGCCCCTAAACTCCAAATCCACTGCTAGGAAATTCAATCAAGGAATATTACCAAACTTACATGAACTTAACATTATATCATGCAAAGTTTTCATGTGACAAAGAGCATAATAAAATCATTCTTGGGTCCACAACATCCCATTTTATGCACACAAAAGACCTCAACACTAATTTTTATGAATTATCCTTTAGGATATGACCTCAATTTTTTTAATTAAAATTATAGAAAACCTATAATAACTTTTAATGTTTTATTATGAGATTTGACACCTTGGGAACTAAACTTGACCCCTCATTAGGTTACACTAGGTCTTGAACTGCCAGTCATATTTAGAACTTGATCATACCTTGAAACCTCTTGTATTATTCTAAAAACCTTACCCTTATGTCGAAAAGCCTCATATAATTCTCACATACTACCACACATTATCTCAAAATCTTTAAACTGCTCACCTCATCATGCCACCAAGCTTGTGCCTTCTCATTATGTCTCTACATGAAAGGGAAAAGCCTCAAAACTGACCTTTAAACTCATATGAAGGATTATTTTCATCTTTATCATGTTACACAAATTTATAATCTTTCATTCCTATACTAAAAAAATTCACCAAACTTTACTATTATCTATACATACACCTTCTCATAGGACAAGATTAAGCTTCTGAAGACACTTAGTACTAATCAGTGACTTACCTTGCATCATGATATTAAATTTGACATCCAATCAACCTTAGAATAATTTACATATTTCCTTCAAATTCTCTCAAAACATAGAAACAAAATGTTTCCTTTAAATTTTCTCATTTCATATCACAAGATTTTTATACCACTCCGGCAAGCATGGCCTCAACTCTTGACCTTGACACTCATCTTAAATTTGACATCAATGATAACAATAATTCTTCAAAACCAATAATAGGAACATAAATCAATAATATCCCTCTTTGTCACTAATGTTTAAACACTTAAACAAAATTGATCACTCACATTTCCTCAAGCTAGATCTTTTTCAAAGTGACCCTTCTTTCAAACTATAACTTTCTCCCCCTTTAAAATTAATGATAAAGGGTCATCTTCTTGACAACTATCTGAACCTTAGACCCATAACAACATAAATTTAATCTTCAATAAAAAATAATTATCTCTCTTTGATAAAAAAAATCAACATAGATTAGGATCACATACTTACTCATGGAGTATGATTGGCTCCCATTGATCACATACCTACTAATGGAGTTTTATCATTATTGTGGCTTGGTTTGATCAAGTCATAATACAATATCTTTGTAACACATCTCTTATGATCACACATCTAGTAGACTCTTGACTAAACCTTGAATCTTAATGTCAACAAGGAACATAGAGTTCCCCTTAAGACCAAGAATCTTTCATGATTCTACTCTGGTGCCTCCATGAAGCATAATGGAGTAACCTCTTCTCTTAGGGCACTAAAAAAAAAAAAACTTAGGACATTCCTAGATATCCATGTCCTTACTAGGCTAAACTTCCTTCATGATCCTCTTAGTCTTGAATATCCCTTATGGATTGACCTCTTCAATCTCCAATTAAACATCATTCTAACTTGATTTATTAGTCTTGATTCCTTTATCCATAATATGAGCTAATAGAGATAATTCTTGGCTACACCATGTAAAATAGTCCTCTTGGGCTTGTAGACCACTCATCAACCTTATCTACCTTTTTTTTCCACTCACTATATTATCTTCTTTATTTTACTCTATGTGCCTCAACTTTCTTGTTTTGACTTGAGAATTCATGCTTATAGAAATTTACAATATGACTAACCTTTTAGAAAATGAAACAAACTATTTCTCTTGATGGAAACACACCATGACCCATACCTCTTTATTTGTTAATTTAATTATAGTTCCATGCATATTCATTCTTGGAGGGCCTTCTACAATTCTTTGATCATAGACCAAATTTATTATATGAATAACAATAGCCATTGAAATATCTAGCATACCTTATAACATTAGGCTATCTGATTGAATTAGTATTTTTTTTGGCAACACCAGCATTCCTTTATTGACCATTGACCTTCTTGATCTCATTAGTGTTCTTCTTTCGATCTCCACTGAAACCAAACCTATTTTGTCAATATCAATATTTTGACTACTTAGGATGTTATCTAGATCATTGGTACTCTTTTCAAACTTCACAAAAGAATTATCCATACATGATGCCTTATCCAACTTATCTCTCAAGGAATCCACTTGATTTACATACCTTTCAAATTATTCTTTAGTCTTTAGGATTTTATTCACAATCTCAAGTTCTGTCTCCACTTATTTGACTATTTCTTCTTGTTCGTTATAGTTTTTTCTTAGTCTAGATTCAAACAAGTTGATTTGTTCTTCATAGTCTTTGATAAGAGACCTTATCAACCTATTATTATTTTTATCCATCTACAATTCTTCTATATTTTTCATCAACTCAGCCTCATACTTTACCTCATCTTATTCTTCATCTAATTCACCAACAACACCTCCAATCCATATGGACTCTTCTTGATTTAAATATCTTGCTTCCTCAATGATATCTTATCAGACCTATAGTAATTTTTATCATCATCATGAACATCATCATATTATTCATCATATTTTATTTATGCTTATGAGGGCACTTGTTATCAAAGTGTCCAATCTCACCATAATTAAAACATTTAAAGGGTAACTTACCCTTGTATTTGCCTAATCTAGTTTTCAACTTTATTAAAAACATAGGTATAAACTCATCATCATCAATATCATTTTAATCATTATATTTGAATTTATTACCTTGTGTCTTATTCTCTTTTGAATTCTTTTTCTACCTTGAATGCAATTTCCTTCTTTGCAGGTCTTCCTTCACTTGTCCTCATCTCATAGGTTGTTAGGGTGACATGAAGTCCATCCATCTCTATCTTGTCTAGATCTTGCATCTATTCAACAACAAATACTTTAAAATCAAATTTTGGAGTTAGAGATATTTTATTTTTTTATACAATATTAGATTATTTCAATTATTCACCTAATCCTCTTATGATGTTGATCACTTCATCGACCCTCAATAAGTAGGGTGTAATGGTCTCATATTCATTCATTTTTAGGATATAAAATTGTATTATATGAGTTTACAAATTAGCCAACATGACCTTGGAGTCTCCTAAATTAATAATATTCAAATTATCCAACATTTATTTATCAGACATGAAATTGCATCACCTCCATAAGTTCTACCTCTGATAGGTCACACATAATACCATTCATTGATTTTAAATTATTGTCACTAGCCTTCTTACATGTTGCATATATAAGAGGAATAGGGGGTGTAATATATCCATCCAAGAATTATTACTAAACATCATGAACTTTATACATCAAATATTTCCTCATCTTGAAACTTCAAAAATCATAATTGGATCCATAAAATAATGGATCCTTCCATGAATAAAAATCACCTTATGCTTGATTAGCCAACTTTGCTTTCTTAGGATCTCCTTTAGGATAATGGGATTACATAAAATGACCTTATATGATACAAAATGTTATAAGTATGGCTATTAAGAGAGGGTGAATCAATTGCCTTAAAATAATTCTTTAATTTCACTTAACATCCATGAAGCATTCATTCACATATATACATTAACCAAAGCATACACAAGTATTTATGAAAAAAAAACATAAGAACACATGATATATGTGGAAAAACCTCTTGGGGGATAAAAACCACTAATAAACATCTTCAACTATAATCCTATAAGCAATGAATCAAAATTTTAGTGAGGCACCAACCCCTCACTAGTCAAACACTAACTCAATTGGTCCTTTAACAAGCACAGACTCGAAAGGAGGCGAAAAAGTCCTTGGTAAATTTGAAAAAACTCAACTACCTTGAATATATAATCAACCTTGGATTTTTTTTTCTCACTCAACTAAATATGAAATGCTTATTTTTCTCTTCACATACTTCTATCTCTCTCAAATAGTCTATTAGGCCTTCTCACTCAACTAACCATTTCCTTGGAAGAATTAGATTATATGACCTTGATAATCACCTATAAAAACACATATAGATATTCATGACATATGTATAATAGTTATATAATTGTATTTAGACCCTTTACCTAGTTTCCAAAAACCTTATATCATTTTCTTATATCCTTAATATTTTATCTAGTCAAATTAGGCCTATTAGACCTTTTCTTCATAATTGAATCTTGATCTCATCCATATTGAATGGATAATAACCTATCCATAATTTTATCGCATTTGTAATAGATCAAAAAAAATGTTTAAAAATTTAAACAACCACCACATAGGTTGGTGATTACCCTTAAGGGCCAAAACCACTATTAGGCTTAATAGAGACCTAATGCAATTAGGCCTTCTCAAAGCACACATTTCAATTTGGCCTCTATGGAAAAACTTGAGCCTAAAAAAATAATAAAACAATTTATACAAAATTTAATTATACCCCTTATAATCTTACCTTAAATCTCCAAAACCAATTATATCATTTCACTCCTTGAACCACACATTTAGGTCTACTTACAATTAAGCCTTGTTAATGTGAGAAAGTCTATCTTGTAAATATGATTCCTATGATCAAATTTTACACATAATACAAACATAAAATAAAATGTATATAATATCCATGACCTCAGGTTAAAAATCATGTTCATTATAATTCAATAAATGGGGCAAAAGACCTCAAACCATTCAACTTCATATGATCACTTAGAACTGTACATAGGACTTAAGAAACCAATCAAAAGCCTTTGAAATTTTACAACCTAATAGGATTTTATCATGCATAAAAATGTTTTAAAATTAAACTATTATACTTCTATCAAAACATCATGTGTATTATATTCCTCAATTCTATGTAAAAATACTCAGGAACATCATTCTCATTCATACATAGAAAACTGCCTATAGATCCAAAAACACAATCATGAAAACCAAGTCTTAGAGAACATGTGGTAAAAATTTCATGATCTTAAAATGGATTTGAATGATCATTTAAAATAATTATAAGATATTGAATAAATATATATTATAAATTTTAATATCAATATTGGTATTACAGACCAATCTCATGTTTTCACCCTACAGAAAATTCACTGTGTTAGAGAAGTCACTTTAGGAACAAATTTTTGATTGCCAATTATTATCACCAAATACAATATTAAAGGGTTAAATGTGATATAGGTATTTTTAAATAACCTGATGTATTAAGATCTATCTATTATGCCCTTAACCATTGGTGTGTCTAGGGATATGTGTGGTTGACTTGTGGCTTACATACCTCTTTTATTTACTTGTTACATTTATCTATGTTATTAGATAGGTTAGCCTATGGAATAACCTTGGATAAGTAGAATATATATAGGAATTAGTGGTTCGTATTTAATCATGTGAATTATTCTGCTATTAGTGCATTGTTGTGAAGGTTTCCCCCTTAAAGTGGCTTTGATTTATTATCCAATATTCTGTTCTATTGTCAATTATCGCTATGTAATCTCTCATATTTTCTTATTCTATGCAATATAAAATAATTATGTGTGAATATATAAGTAGTTTCATAAAAATTGGTATTAGAGCTTCGATATGGGCAAGTTTCCTATAGCAATTTTTTTTAGATATAACGAGGCATGGCTTGTGGGAGCAATGGAAGCAAAAAAAAGGTATAGAATTTTTTTCCCCTTGCCCACTTGTAGTCATTGGATTTGTCTCAGTGAGTTGATCACAACTATGCATTCTATCATTATTTTTTTTGGTACCAAAATTTTTACTTTAGTACACATAGGTAATCATTAGATTCATCTTGAAAAGGTGATCACAATGGTACCATTTCTTAGTACACTTTTTTTTATGGTCAAAAGCATCCTAGGGTTTGTTTATGGTAGGTCCTTCAACTCAGGGAAGAAAAGGGGCAACAGAAAATCCTAAGACTATTTCTGTTGATGACATGGAGTCTAGAAATTTAGATTCAAAGATTTCTTAGCTTCAAGAGGACATAAAAAAGTTGGTGAGGTGTGATGGGTTTTTTTTATTCCAAGCTGATGTTTCAGGTATTTATAGAGAGATTAATGAAGTTCATAGTGAATTTCAGTATATCACTATGCAATTGGCTGCCCTCAAATCTTAGATTCAACCTAACAACCCTCCACTTCAACATTTAAATCATATTCTCAACAACTCCCATGTTCATATGAAACTAATGTTGCCAAAAGTGGACATGCATAAGTTTTATGGTAATTATTCTCTCACTTAGATTAATCAAATTGAGAATTTATTTGAGCTACATCAAACCCCTTATTTTCAGAGGGTGATGGTGGCGTCCTTGTATATGGAAATTGAGCAATTCGTTTGGTATCATTGGTTATGTGCTCAAAATAAAAATAATGGTGCTCCTATTATATGGACTATTTTTTTTAAGCAATTGATAGCTCATTATCAGAATATTGTCTCTAGGAACTATTTTAGCCAGTTAGCCAAGATTTGGGAAATAAGACCTATGAAGGATTATATTCAATAATTTTAGAATCTCTATTTATAGGTGGAAAATATCATTGAGAGAAATTTGATGGATCTATTTTTGGGTGAACTCAAAGATAACATCCAATATGAGGTTCAAATGTTTGGCCCAACATCTGTATCATAAGATATCCCTAAGGCACACATGATAGAAGAAAAAAAGATGGTCAAAAAGAAAACCTTCACTACTAGTCATGATCACAACTTTCTAGCACCATCATTTCTAGAGCCCACCAGCTTAACAAAATGAAAATTTGAGGAGAAGTGAGCCAAAGGGTTGTGTTATGGTTCTAACAGCAAATGGAACAAAGACCATCATTGTGATAAAAGGAAGCTATTTTACATTGAAGGTGCCAATGATGATGAAGATGATTTAGAAGTACATAATGCAAAGGTAGAAGTTATTGAGGAGGAATCTAAGGACTCTTAGCCTAATATTTTATGCCATTCCTTGTCACGTATTAAGGTGATGGATTTTATTAAGAAACAAAAGGTCACTGTCTTGATTGATTCTAGGAGCACACACAACTTCATCCAAAGTAAGTTAGCTACTCATTTGAACTATTTCATTTATCTAACTCTAAAATTTCAAGTTATAATTGTAGATGGTGGTACTGTTAGTTATTTAGGAAAATGTTATAGTATTAAGCTAGCCATGGGAGATTACTTATTGGATTCTCTTATGTTTACTATTCTGATGAGTGGAGCTGGTACTATTCTAGGAGTCTAGTGGTTCACCACTTTGGGCACTATTAAGATGAATTTTCAAGAATTTTTCATGCATTTTCATTCTAAAGAAATGATGTTTGAGTTAAGAGGATTAAAGGCTAAATATCTCCAACTTGTTATCTCCCATCAAATGATAAAGATTTTCTGTAAGGGTGCGGAGGGATTTGTAACTCACTTGTTTTATATGGAAGTAAAGCCAACAAAGCCATCTATACCTCTTAATCTACAACAAATAATTGATGCTCATTCCATTGCTTTTAGAGACATGCCAAAAGGACTTCCACCTAACAACATGCATGATCATGCTATCACAATTATTCATGGTAGTATACCACCCAACATCAGGCCATACATGAATCCCTATGCCCAAAAAAGTGAAATTGAAAAGATGGTATAAGAGATGTTGGATGTAGGAATAATTTTCCATAGCCATAGTGAATACTCTTCACCAGTTGTCATTTTGAGAATGAAAGATGAAACTTGGAGGATGTGACTTGACTACATAGAACTCAACAAGTACACTATCAAAGATAAGTTTATAATTCCTATCATTTATGATTTTCTTGATGAATTGAATGGTGATATTTATTTTACCAAGTTAGATCTACATTCTAGGTATCATCAAATCAGGATCTATGATGAAGACAACCCCAAAACTACTTTCAAGACTCATGAGGGCCATTATGAGTATGTGGTTATGCCTTTTAGCCTAACCAATGCACCATATACTTTTTAGAGTTTGATGAATACTATTTTTAAGACATTTTTGAGGAAATTTATTTTGGTATTCTTTTATGATATCCTCATTTATATTAAAAATTGGGCAAACCATTTACAACATATGAAACAAGTACTCTCCATTTTTTAGCAAAATCAATTATATGCCAAACCTTCTAAATGTAATTGTGGGGATTATGAGGTTAAATATTTGGGTCGTTTGATGTCTTATGAAGGAGTGAAAGTGGATACTAAAATAATCCAAGAAATGGTAGACTGGCCAATTACTAGGATACTCAAGCAACTTCAGGGATAATTGGGGCTTATTGGTTACTATCACATATTTTTGAAAAATTATGGTAGTATTATTGCTCCACTTACCTCTTTATTAAATAAAGACTCATTTTAGTGGATTGATGTAGGTACTTGAGCATTTAAACACTTAGAATTGGTTATGTGTACTACTCCAGTATTGGCCACTCCTAATTTTTCGTAAGAATTTTGTGGTTGAATGTGATGCATCTGGGTATGGATGGATGTTGTACTCATGTAAAAAGGTCGACCACTAGCATTTGAAAGTCATGAACTCAAGGTTAAAAATTAGCATAAACCCATCTATGAGAAGGAAATGATGGCCATTTTACATGCACTCAAAAAATGGAGAAATTATTTGTTGGGTCATCAGTTTTAGATAAAAATAATCATGATAGTCTTAAATATTTGTTAGAACAAAGGTTGTCATCTAAAGAACAAAAAAATGGGTAACTAATATTATAGGCTATGATTTTGAAATAGTCTACAAAAAAGGCAAGGACAATGTGGTGGTAGATGCACTATCTAGAAAAGATGAATCAGTTAAGGCATTGATATGTGCCATAACCATTTTGCAGGTAGATTGGCTAAAGAAAGCATGATCAAAATGGGAACATGACTGTACTGCTCATGATTTGATTAAAAATATTCATCAAGGTTTAGATGGATTTGAAAAATTCACATGGAAAGGCAATGCATTATTGTACAAAAATGTATTATACCTATGTAAGAATTCTTTTCTTAAACAAAAAATACTTCAAGAACTTCATACAACTTCAATTGGGGGTCACTAAGGATTTTTGAAAATCTATCACAGGATCAAGCAAGATTTTTTTCGGGAAGGTCTCAAGGGGGATGTCCAAAAATATGTGGCTAAATGTATGATCTATCAATAAAAAAAAGGGAAAACCATCAAAACTCCAGGTATTTTATAGGCTTTATCTATCCCTAGCTAGCATTGAGAAGAGGTATCTATGGATTTAATTATAGGGTTACCAAGATCTGATGGTAAAAATATTATCATGGTTATTTTAGATCATCTTAGTAAGTATTCTCAGTTTTTTCATTATCCCGACCATTTTTTGCTAATACAGTACCTTCTCCTTTTCTCAATATAGTTCAAAAACTTCATGGGACCTCTAAGATCATTGTCAGTGATAGAGATCTCATTTTTATTAGTTATTTTTGGATTGAGTTAATTACATTTTTAGAAACTCAATTGGCTCATATTTCATCGTATCATCTTCAATCTAATAGATAAAGTGAGGTAGTCAACAAATGTTTAGAAGGATATCTCTGTTGTTTTGTTTCTGATAAACAAGATAATGGGTTCATTGGCTACCACTTGCTAAATGGTGGTATAATACTTCTATTCATAGTTCTTCCAAAATGTCTCCTTTTGTGGAATTATATGGATACCACCCTCCATCCATCACTTAAACCTTAAAGGTCCATCCTAAGGTTTGTGCAGTTGAAGAACAAATTCACCATTAATAAGAGGTCCTTGTAATTTTGAATGAAAATTTAGCTATAGCCTAGAATCACATGAAGCAAAAAATAGATTAGCATAGAAGTGAGAGGCATTTTGACATTGGTTATTTGGTATTTGTTCTCTTATATCCATACAAATAGATGTCATTAAACCAACAAAAAAGGATAACAAGTTTTCCCTTAAGTATTATGGGCCTTATAAGATCTTACAACAAATTGGTAGTGTGGCCTACAAGTTAAATTTTCATTCATCCACTCACATACATCAAGTATTTAATGTATCATGCCTAAAAAAATTCATTGGACATAGAGTTACCATTCAAATAAAATTTATAGAATTGGATAAGGAAGGTAGAGTTATTCTTGATCCTCAGGTGATACTTCAATGATGAACCAAATAATTATGTTTTAAAGCAATTACATAATACCTGATCAAATGAAATAATCTACCATGTGAAGATGCCACTTGGGAGGATGAAAAATTTGTGTAAAAACATGTAGAGTTGCCACAAAATTGAGGATAATGTTGTTTTTAAGGGGAATGGCTTGTTATGCCCTTAACCATTAGTGTGTTTATGGATATGTGTGGCTGACTTGTCGCTTGCATACCTCTTCTATTTACTTGTCACATTTCTCTATTTTCTTAGAGAGGTCGGCCTATGTAATAACCTTGGATAATTAAATTATATATAGGAGGTAGTGGTTAGTCTTTAATCATCATGTGAAGTATTCTGTTATTAGTGCATTATTGTGGAGGTTGCCCCCTCAAAGTGGATTTGATATATTATCTAGTATTCTATTTTGTTGTCAATTATCACTATGTAATGTCTTATATTTTCTTATTATACGAAATATAAAATCATTTTGTGTGAATATCTAAGTAATTTCATTACACCATCCTTAATCCACTACAATCCATCCCTAATATCATTCTCACTTCTACCTGATTTTCTCATTATCTTGCTCATTAGGTGCTTTTAGCAATAGGGAAAGTTACATGAATATTTAAACATATTATGGTCTATAAAACAATAAAATAATTACTAGGTAATAAACTACAAGTCGTACACATCATCCTTAAATAATTTTCATGCTTTGGCTTGGTCAACCTTGCTTGCTACATTAAATTTTTTGAGAAATAAGAGGTTTCCTATAGCTTCCACTCACTCTCATGATAGATAAAAACCACATAGATAAAAATATAATAATCTTATACATGTTCAAAACATAGAAATATGTCAACCAAACCATTGTGAGACATAACCATTAAGAACTTTCATATTAAGTCAAAATAAGGGTTTTAGGAGGGTTTATACGACCTTCCATTCTTATTAATTATTCATAAAGATTTTACCCTCAAATCCAAATACAATGCCAAGAACCTAAATCTACAACCCTTCTCCACCTTCCTTGAACTACTGAAGGCTCATGTAAAGGTTTCGTATGATAACGAGCATAAGAAAATCCTTCTCAGGTCTACAACACCCCCTTTTGTGCACATAGAAGACCTCAACATCAATTTTCATGATTTTTCCTTTATGACACGACCAAAAAATTATTAAAAAAACTTAAAATTACCTCTCATACCTATGAAAATGTTATTATGATATTTTGGACTTGGGGAACTAAACTTGACCATTCATTGGGTCAGAATAGTTCTCTTTGTACACTAGGCCTTGAATTGCTAATCATATTTAGACCTTGATCAAACCTTAAAAAATATTTGACTATTATAAAAACCTCACACTCATGTCATCAAACCTCATATAATTATCACACATGGTCAAACATTATATCATAAGCCTTAGACTACTCACCTCATCATGCTACCAAGCGTGTGCCTTCTCACTAGGTCTCTTCATGAAAGGGATAAGCCTCAAAACTGACCTTGGAAATCGTATGAAGACTTATTTTCATATTTATCATGTCACATAGCTTTATAGACTCTCTAATGCATGTTTTCACATAATTCACCAAGCTTCACTATGCTTTATTCATACACCTTCTCAAAGGACTAGACTAGGCTTCTCAATACACTTAGTACTAAACATTAGCGTACCCTGCATCATGATCTTGACTTTGACATGCCATCAACCTAATAATAATTTTAGGTTGATTTCAAATTCTTTATTAATAGATTAAAAAAAAGTTTCCCTCAAATTTTCTCTTATCATATCATAAGACTTATATAACACTCCACCAAGCATGGACTCAACTCTTGACCTTGACAATCATATTGAATTTGACATCAATGGAAACATAAATTTTTGATATTGAGGATTGTATAAAGGATACATGTTTGAACTATTATGGCATACATGAGGAAGGCATATTCTGGGATGAGAAAAATGACTTATACTCAAGCCTCTACACTAACATAATATCCTTTCAATAAGGAACTCATCAATAATAAGTGGAAGTAGGTGTGATTTCTAGTCAATCATATGTGATTCAATAAGGCCATCCTAATCAATATGAATATATAGTAGTTGAACATAATTATGATAGAAACCATAACTAATCGATCTTTGTCTTGACAAGAAGACACCTTCTCAATTACCTATATTAGTTAGAATTTGAGAAGGAGAAGCCATAAAAATGTATTCTAAGTTTAGAGAACATAATTGGGAATCAAAAAGGACAAAAAATAAACTACCTATCCACTCCAAGATAACTACATTTTAAGTGAACTCAAGTGGGTAAGTGAGTTTTTATTTATCCTGAAAGAAGTATATCACCAATACATTGAGCATCTAATCCTTATCTACATTTGGTTGATTGATATCAAACATGAAAATATTTCTAAGTTGATAAGAAAGGGTAGTTATTTTATTGAACCAGTCAATGGATTTGTTTACAAAGCCTTTTGATTGGTTAGTTTAAGGTAGTTTAGCTATTTGTATTTCCTCTAATTCTTGTTGTACATTAATTTAGTTTTTATTATTTCCTCTAAGTGCTCTAGCATTTTCATTATTTCTATTCTTTATTTTTTTTCCATTTGGAGGTGAATCTCAGTTCTATTATTTAGCATCAGGCCAAGTAGGTTGTAACAGGGTTTTTCTTCTTAGAATTGAGAATTTAATAGGATTATATGAATCCATGCCTAATGGATTTCTTCAAAGGATACTAGGTTCTTGCTTAGCATGAAATCAACCTACGTAGGTTGCTAGAATGATGACCTTTTTTTGTTAACATAGGGAAGTAACACCTGATACCTATAGGTTCTCAAGGTTCAGTCAATTATAGGGAAATAAAATGAGTATGAGATCAGGCTAGAGAAATTTCAACACTTAGATGTTTTGAGGAGGTTATCGATCATGTTTTAGTCTTCTCAACCTCCATTTTAGCCTTCATGGAAAAAAAAAATCACACTTGAATCCTATAAGGGTTGAGTAGTAAAAGGGCTTAGTATATTTTCAATAATTATCCTAGTGACAGATTCAAGAGGTGATGAATTTAAATTTGGTAGTCCCTTGGCAATGCACTGAAGGCTTCCCAATTTTTAATCATAGTGGAACTTAGCCATTTCTTTTAATGGTTTGTCAGTTGTACATGTCAATTTCGTAGTTATTTGGATCCCTTTCAAATGATTTTTTAGACTTCATTTATTTTGAATTTCCCATCATATTTCCAAGCTATCAAGGCAATATGCAAGTACATTACTAAGATTCTTCCAGATGTCACAATCATAGTGTCCTGACATCCTAAAACTATTCATACAATTCAAAGAACATCTAAGCTTGTGGGTTAGTAGGAGGATGCCACATATCATAATCTCATTGCCTCACCTTCTTATCTATTTTCATGTAGAGATATGTCAATGTAGAGATAGGAGGTGAGTGAGATGACACCATGTGGTGTAATCCCACTACCCCACTCTCCTAGAATATTTGAGCATCACAATACTGTGTTAGAGTACTGGGCGAGTGAGATGATGACATGTATTGAAATCCTACTTCATCATAAAACTAATAATAAGATTTACATTTAAGCTTTATCTAAGTAGCATAATAGCAAGAAGGAAGTCATGAAGATGACAAGCATAGAGCACATAATAGTAAGAGTGACTAACAAATAGGAGAACACTAGTAGTCACTTGATGTATCCTAATTGAGATAGTCTGTGGAAGGGGTAGACAAATAAGAAGCTACCAAATCATCTAACTAGTTAACCCATAGTGCAAAGCCAAAAGTAACTAGGTAAATGACACATGGAGATCATAGTCTGAGACTAAGGATCAATGGATTAAAGGGAGAGACATGGTCAAGTATCAAAGGAGGTGATGAATGGAATAATGCCACACCATTAATAAACCACCTTAAAATTTATATCCCATCTGAACATAAAAATTGTTAATGGCTAAAACTCATCTATGCACCCATGTTGATTTATAGAATCAAGTTACAAATGGATTCCCCCAAGAAATTATCTAGTAGGTTTTAGAATTCAATGTAAGATTAAGATCACAATACCCACAAATAATCATGGTATACACATTGGGATCAAGTAGAAATCATAAAAGATCAATTCACCTTAAAGAGATATGTATCTAACTAAGCAAGTAATGTGTGGCTGGTGATGCGAACCGAATCCCAAATTTTTTCTACTACCAAAATTCAATTGAGGAATCACTTATTTGTACCAAGTCTAGGAATGCATTCAAATTGTCAAATATTTTCATCTACCTAATCAACCACCCTCTTCTTATCATCATGAGTCATTATAACCACCCCATTATTGGGTAAGATTAATAATTGACCCACGGGATTTTCATTTCCTATAAAATGAAAATTTTCCCTTTATGAGACTTTTATTTTTTAAACCTTGAATTTTAATCAGAATTAAGTTAACCTCTCTCTATTATTATACATTTTTTTGTGTATTTTTGGTTTATTTATTTTTTCATGTGGTAATTCCTCTCATTTTCATCCATTCATTCACACCTCTATATAGAACTTGGCCCTCTCTTCTAGGTCATATTATGTGTTCATATAGCTATATGAATCCACTATCTATGGATCATTTGTCATCACCCTTAGTGTTGTAATGTGTCCTTCACCTCCATGTTAATCATTATGTAACCCAAGTGTTCATATCAAATCCTGTGTGATATTCTATTATCCTCTATGATCTATGGTGTGTTATTTAAATATTGTAGATTTAATATATCTAGTCTTGTTGCATCTCCATTATTTAATTTTAATCAATCCCCTTTCACTTTTCTTCACAGTATATTTTATATTTAGGATTAGCAGTAGATTTCCTTTTAGATCTTTTAGGCATGCATGTCGATCCCAAACCAAATGAATTAATATTATAAGGAATATGGCCTTCTATATAGGTTTATCCCAAGGATCACAAGTGTCCCACACCTTGGGGGTAAATTCCATTATTATAATAAACAAATTCTTTCAATTCAGTAGGTGCATGGTTCAAGTGAGAATAGGTCATTTAGGTTATTTTAAGGTTATCCCAAGTCTCTTTAATATTTGTATTTATTATTATTATTAGAAGAAGAATTTATCCTAGATTTTTGATGTGGCTTTCACCTCTCTTATCCATTTTTAAAATTTGGGAGTTACATTCACAAGTAACTCCTTCCCCCACATGTCCCACACTATGCATTGCCCTCTTTGTGAAACTTTCACATGAAACAAACTAAGGATTTATTTTAAGGTCATGATGGGATTATTTTAACTCGCTCATCCTTCCTCTTTCTATATTTATATAACCTTATCTTCCTCTCTTCAATACAACTATATTGTTTCATACTCTTTCTTTTTCATTATTGTCAAACTCTTTTTGTTTAAGGTCATTCTTTAATCTTTCACTTAGTTTATACTTGGCATGTACTTGTAGTTTAAATTTTTGAAGGCTTCTAATAGATTTTAGAATTTTTTTCCTTTGTGTACTGAAATATGAGCTAGTTTTCCATGTGTGTGGGTAAATAATAGTTACGTAAAGAATTATTATTTTGTAAATATTAGTTGTTAGTAATATTATTTTTATATTAAAAATAATATTCATTTTAGTTTGGAGTTGTTTTAACAACTCATATTATCAAATTTGTGTTTTGTTAATGAGTAACAAACACAACTAAATATTTTTATGAAGATAGTCTCTCCTTGAATGTAGGAGTAGATTCTCCTATATATTTGTATGTATGTTCAATATTATTAAAAAAGATTATTATTATTATTCGAGTTGATAGTGTGATCATATTTTCTTTACTCTTGATCAAATGCCTTCTAAAACTCTAGAAGACATGATTTCAACTCTCCTAGTTGAAGAAAAAAAGACCAAAGAAGATGATAAAGAAGAAAAGTCTTTGTACATAAAAAAAAAGCATAAGAATTTCTCCAAAAATAAAGGAGAAATTGAATGTTACTCTTGTAAGAAAAAGGGACATACTTCTACATATGATAGAGCTCAAGCTACAGATGTGCTTAGTGGAAAGCTTATCAACAAAGCCAATATAGTAACAGAAGAAGGCTCAAAAGAAGAAAATGAATTAGTAAAAGAGGAACGTGGATAAATTTCTAAAGAATTTTTGTACCAAACAAGTAACTGAAGGATGGAGGATATATTAGAGTTTGGATGTCTTTCAAGAACCTCTCGTCATTCTCTGATGATGAGGCCACATTATTGATTTGGTGACATGTGTGCTATGTGTTTTACATTTTTAGTTGTGTGTTTGCTTCCAATTTTCTATGTTCTTACTTGAATAGTGGAAATTTCACATTAAAAAGGTGGGAGGGGGGAGTGACGAGGGGTGGGGGGTAGGGTGTTGTGGTGGTAGGGGGGAGGCACATGAAATTATAATGTTCCATTTTAAATTTTTAGTGTGTAATGTGTGAGCATTTTTTTCCCTATGTTATTATGTACAACAAGATGTGATGAGAGATGATGGATTTACTTGGCACATTGTGACATGGTTGTTGGTAAACCACTCAAAAAATAATGGAAAACCACCACTCTCAATTTCTGGTTAGCTATATGAAAACCATTATGTCATGGTTTGTGATTAGCCAATGGAAAATCACCTAATCATGAAAGCAATTGTAGTACAGGTTGAATGTTTTCCCCATGTTCTCCTTAAGGGGGGGATTGTTTGGAAATATGAGTTAGTGCTCCATGTTTATGGGTAAATAATAATTATATAATTAATTATTATTTTGTAAATATTAGTAGTTAGTAATATTATTGTTATATTAATAATACTATTTGTTTTAGTTTGGAGTTCTTTTAACAATTCATATTATTAAAGTTGTGTTTTGTTACATGAGTAAAAAACACAACTAAATAGTTTTTATGGAGATAGTCTCTCCTTGAATATTGGAGCAGTATCTCCTGTATATTTGTATGTATGTTAAATATTATTAATGAAAATATTATCATTTAAGTTAATATTGTGATCAACTTTTCTATTTTTATCACTTTGACAATTCCCTTACTTGTCAAATCTATTGTATTGCATTCCTAGTTTGCTTTCTTTTCAAGGTAATAATGTTCCTTTAAGTATTCTCATTGCTTCTTTTCAATGTTAATATTTCAATATTTGGTAGTAATTATAGTATTCTTGATCAATACATGCCATATTATTGATGTAATAATTCCACTCTCATGTCTAAATGCATTTTTCAAAGGAAACTAGGATACCTTGACAATTAACACTACTTTATATACTGATGATAATATACTACAATATAAACATGTAAAACTACATAATAGTAATAAAACCCATTTTAAACTATAAATAATACCGATCTGATCCATAAATTAGGTGGATATGCCACACCAAGATTCACCAACATGAATCCTTTAACTCCTATCCCAACAAATGATTGAAATGTGACTATTGTAGGACACTTCAAATACTAAAACAAAAATAAATACATGATATAAATGAAATTCAAAACATACATAACATGAACATGATGCATGAAAATGACATGAATCATAATGAAAACATAACAATTGACCTAGACAAATCCAATGTATAAAAAACTCCTATTAGTGAAGCAATTTCACTCCTCTTCTACTATGTAATTCAAGAAATATATAAGCTATATCAACACATGGAATTCATCGATATAAAATCTATTTCCACCATATCCAAAGGTTGAATAAAATATTTCTTTTCACTTCTTATACATTTCACAAAACATTAAACCTTAATAAAATAACCATATATAGTTAGGAACAATGAGATAACAAGAACAACCACTCAAACTTGTAAACTAGAAGATAAATATAAATTGAATACTTTTTGTTTGATATTATGTTGTCTTATGTAATCAACAAAGGTGGTTTCTATTCCCTCTCACCTTGAATCCCACTAAAAATTTTAGATGAACTATTTTAAGGAAGTGGAATCATTTGAAACCTTTCCCATAACAATGTTTTTTAACATGGAAAGAGAACCATAATATGCATACCAAAGATTAAGAAAATATCAAGGTCATTTTGAATATGCTACACTTATTGCATAATTGTCACCTAAAAATACTAGTAATTACCCAACCGTCATGATGGTTACATAACCACCACCTACACAACCTAAAATTTATATCATCTATGGCAAACACCTTAGTTTTAAGAGATTAATTCTATTGACTTCACTATTATTAATATGTTTGGATCAACTTCTTATTCATTATACCACTTGAAATTATTTGAACTATTGTTTTAAATGTGAAGTGTCTTACAATAGTATCTTAAGATAACGAATTACATAAATTGGTTATAGTATAAGCATCTTTCAAGCATAGCAAATACATTAGATCGATGTTTTGGATTAATAATATCTATAAAAATGTCATTTACTCTATGTGTTTACCTCTATCAAAAGTGTTCATAAACAATCAATGACTATTTTCCAAATTGGGAATTCTCAATCAGGTTAGCCTATACACATTTCTTGGGTCAACCATTGTAGAAAATAATAAAGTGTTAGCTATCTATCCTAAGGTTATACTCATATAGAAACATCCTGGAAAGTCATAAGAAACTTGAGAAATCCTCTAGCTTTCATTTGAGACATCATCACAAAGGCATACTAATATTAAAAACCATCAAAAGAGAAGTCCTAGAGCTAGATTTGAATACACATAAAATTTCAATTTTCATGGTGCCAAGTGTTGAAAGCCAAACATTTCATTACATTGTACAGTTATCATGATTTTGCACACACACACATAGGTGGGAGAGATATGTATTGTTTAATCCCTCTTTGGAGTATTGAAAAGTGGGAAACACTCAATTACTTATCAAGGATCTATTAGGACTATCCAACCCCACATAATAACTCATTTTTCAACATCATATTTTTTTCAAAAGTCTTATTAAGGTTTCAAATGAAGGAGAAGAAAATAATTATCAATGCACATGGCTAGATGCAAGTGAACACACATACCACATCTATAGGTGTATAATCATCAATCAACACATTATCCATACACCCATCACAAAGGCATAACAATATTAAAAACCATGAAAATATAAACCTCAAAGCTAGGTTTGAATACACATAAAATTTAAATTTTCATGGTCCCAAGTGTCAAAAGCCAAACATTTCATTGCATTCTACATTTATCGTGATTTTACACAAACACATAGGTGGAAGAGTTATGTGTGGTTTAAGCCCTCTTTGGAGTACTTAAATGTGAGAAACACTCAATTACTTATCAGGCATCTATTAGGACTATCCAACCCCACATAATAACTCATTTTTCAAGGTCATCTTGTTGACAAAAGTGTTATTAAGGTTTCAAATGAAGAAGGAGAAAATAATTATCAATGAATGTGACTAAATGCAAGTGAACACACATACCACATCCACAGGCCTAACAAATAATACAAGCATCAACTTTCCATACAATAGTTGATTATACTTTAATACAATCCTTATACCATAGAGCATCATCAATCAACACACAATTCTTATATGACATATATAGTTGATTATCACTGGAAAGAGCGTCATATATATCTTATATTATACTATGTTATCAATCAACTATGTGAATCTATTTTATTCTTCTTTAATTATTATGATTCCTTATTTTTGTTATAATCTTAATATTTATATTTCCATCCATTATTACAAATTTACTTTATTTATCTAAATAATTTTATCATAAATCATTATTTTAATGAAAATATTTATATATATTAATAATCATAAGATAAATGATCCCTTTGATACACATGAATTATAAATATTTTTTAATTATAAATTATAATTTATATTCACAAAAGCAATTTCAAGATGCACTGAATAAACATATCTAATTTAAGATAAAGATATTTGAATAAATATTTATTTTAAGTTTATGAAGTAATAATGGAAAAAAGTTCAAGGCCCAAAATGTATCGAACAACCAATCAACTATTATTTAATTAATTCTTTACGAATTTTCTTACTAAATATAAAAATTTATAAGATAAACCTTGTAATAACGACTTTGATCCTGACCAATTGTAGCAGAAAGCAATTGCCAATACCGAATGAAAGAATCATAAATTTTCTATAGAAAAAAATACACAATGAGTCATAATATTTGCTGTTTAAAGTGAAACACCATGCCATAAATCATGCTACCTATATTAGAGTCACTGTTTCCTTTCTACTTTTGCCAATATTTCATATGTACCATTATTCCTTTAAATTAATATCCACTCTCCCAATAAAAGTATTTTACCGACACACAGAACCAAACCTGCTACAGTTGTAAAGGAAATTTTATATTATAAAAATTTTCATCCACTTGAAAGTGGCCTTCCTGCGCACAAAATTTCAAATGGGAGTCTTCGGTGGAGAAGCATTAATGCTTTAATTTTTATCAGTCCTAAATTAATCATGTCATCTTTTATCCCATTTTACCGACAATCATTGGCCACGTCTCTAATTAATCTTGTATCTTAACAAACAATCAAGGTTAATGCTTGAAAATTGACTCCAATGGCAGGTTTAGGTGCAACATGGATGGAGTAAGTTCGATACAGATATTTTCTATTTGGCGTAATAATTGGGACTTGCTTTATGGCTACTAATTAAATTACATTTTTAAATAGTTTGATAGTAATATAGATGGAGTAAGTTTCATATAGAAGTTTTTGTGAATCGATATAATAATAATTATTTATTATCATTTTTATTAATTAAATTATAATTTATATTAATTTGATAAAGATTGATTGTAATTTTATAGAGATTGATTTTTGAATATATAATTTAATATATTAATTTTTCTATTTTAATAATAATAATATCACATAAAATTATATTAATAAATTATAGTTAAAATTTTTAAAATATTAAAAAATGGGTTTTAAAAATAATTGTGAAAAAAAATTGTACAAATTTATTTTTCTGAATATATTATGTAAATTAAGAAATCCACATATTATATTCAAAAAACTCTTTGTACGTATTGTAAGTTGTGAAAATATAGAATTTTATATTTTAAAATATTTTGATTTATATAATATATTAGTGTAATAAAATTTTTATCATATCAAAAAATATTTTTTAAATCTATTTTTAAATAATATTTGAATTTTAAGACTATATGTTGTTCTTTTGTAACATTTATCATATAATTACAATAAATTTTTACCACTTACTAAACTAGCAATTTTGTATCATTTATCTGGGATTCTTAAATTAATTATAAATTATTTAAAATATTGACATATTTTAGTAAAAAGATTTATTTATTTTTTACTACTTTTTGTTAAAGAGATATAAGATGTTTTAGAATATAATTTTATAACTATTTTTTTTGGGGGTAGGGTTGAGGGGTGGCGGGGAATTCACTTGTAAAAATGTAATATCTTGACTATATATCCCTTTTTTAAGAAATATTATTTTGATCTTGATATATTTGTGTAGTTAGATAGGCACAATTTATCACCTACTAATGAAAAATTTGGGAAAAATATTTTTGTTATGTGAAGGACCTTGAGATTGATTAAAAAACCTTAGATAATTATATTTAAGATATCTAATCAAGATGGCATCTCATTAATAACTACTTAATTATTACTTATTTGATATCTTCGATATATTACATAGCTTAGCTTGTGTTTAACCTTTAAACCAGACATGCATTTGAAAATGTAATTAGAGTGTTTTATTTTTTATATAATTTTTATAAATTCCAAAAAAAAAAAAAAAAAAACTTATTATGATATATGTAATATAAAATAGTTAAAATGATATGTACAACATTGGTGTTGATAAATTTGTTAGTTTTAACAATTTTAGTATGACTATATTAATAAATTGAAATTGAAAAATTAATGTAATAATATAAAATGCCAATAAAAATATTTTATTATAAATTTAATGTTTATTTAACAATTATAATATATTTTTAATTTTAAGTTTTAGATCAATTTTATTATTATATATAAAAATATAAACAAATCACAATTTAAACCTTATCTACATCCAACTTCATTTCAAACAAGACACAATAATTAATGTTTGTAAACAGATAACACACAATTTTGACAGTTTACAATGTGCTTGTATTGTGTGTATAATTGCTATATTGAAAAAGGGGAAGGAGCATTAATAATCTATTTTTGTTAAAGTCTCTGGTAATTCATAGGTGGCGTTGAATAAAAAATTGTGTACTTTGAACAAACAAGTGCGCTGAGAATGGCAGTCAACTTTGAGTGCGCTGGCCCGCAGTGGAATGCATTGTTCCGCTCAAAATTTGTGTTTTTTAAAGTTTCCCACCTATAAATACCCTTGCAACCGATGTAATCCAACAATTAATGCAGTGGGGATTAAGACCAACAAATATTACAGTGGAGATGAAGAAAACAAATGCTCATTTCTTTCAGACGCCGTAGTTTGGCACGATCCAGTGAGCATATTTATCATTACTTGATATAAATGCAATTGCACCGTGCCAAGCTGCGTGCAGCTGAAAGTGGTATGCAGTAAATTTTTTCTATTTGTGCAAGGTATGTTTTGTTTTTCGATAGTTAATAATTTTGTTGAATTTTCTGTCTTCTTCATTAATAAAAGATTCAATAGATTTGTGTTTGATTGAAACATGCTGACAAACTGGATTTGTCGACAATTTATATCATCACACGCAAATGAACGTACCAGCTGTATAAACTCTTTATAGTCATATTCTCTCTATAATAAAATTCAGATTGCCTTTATACATTCTTACAGTTTGCTGCCATGTACAACAAAAGAGAAGTTGTAAGTTCTATTATTAATTATTAATAGAGTGCTAATGCATTATAACACTTTCATTTTAATCTTAAAAAGATGACTGTCAATTGAGCACTGGCATCCTTATACATCTTAAAATCTTTTGCAAATGTAAATTTAATGGTAACATGCTTTTCGACTTCGAACTTTGAGGTTGACATTTTGTTTTTCTATGGATGTTATTCGGAACCGTACAATGGCCTCAAAGATGTTCTTAAATCGTCGGTCTTAAATTCTGAGCACTTCTAGAAATCTTGGCTTTCGTAACTTTTTGTTTTAAATAATTTAATCGGGTATTAATTAAAAAATTTAATTTAAACGTAATAATTAGAGTAAAAAATTTAAAAATAAAATAAATAAATAAATAATGATGATAATAAAGTGAAGAGTAGAAGTTTACCGCGTCAAAAGGAACTAACATAAGTATTGCAGTGAAAGAACCGAATAATTCAAAAACATCATCATAAAATATAAATAATTAACTACTGTCTAAAAATGAGGCTATGAATTATCTTTATATAATTACATACTTTCCAAACAAACAAATAAATCAATCAATCTCAAAAATTTCTAATGAAACAATTTACATATAAATTTCTAATGAAAAAATGCAATCGAAAATGAATGTGTCCCATAAAATAGCATATCCTTGAGTGATTAAGTTTGATGGGCTAAAATACTTTAATATGAATAGTTATTTTAGATTTGATTTTTAGAATCGACAATTTAAAATATTATTTTTATATAAGGAAAAATAGAATTAAAGAGTTTAATTATATTTTAAGTTTAATTATTTTTTATTGAAGAATTAAATATTTAAAATAAGTTTTATTAAATATAAAAATAATTAATTTTTATCAATTTAAATTGTGATTTAAATGAATAAGATTTATTTTAAAAATTCAGTGTATTGTTAAAAAATTTTAAGAATCATTTCCACTTTAATAATTCAATAAATTTTAATTTTTTTTATATTAATAATTTTTAAAATTATATTCAAATAAATAATTCATATTTTTATTCCTTTAAAATACTTAGAAATTATCATTCATAGTGTTACATAAAGAAAGAAATTATAAATCTATTGAAAATCAATTTTTAATTAGATCACCTTAAAAATCTAAAAACATTCATTCCATTAAATTCCTTTTAAATTTTTTCAACATACTCATCACTAGTTTCCAACTCAACTCTATAACCTATGGGTACTCAGTCACTTAGGAATATATAGACTCTACGTTCCCATTCTCCAAGTCAGTTGCTCCTCCGTCAAGGTGGGATAAGGAATATAAAGACACTATATCTAGTACATTAGGGATTTAAGATATTATTGATTTCATTTATAAATGGCATTATTTTAAATAATTATTTTATAATGCATTCTTTTTACTAAAATAAATTTGAAATTACAAAACAATGCTTATGGTGAATGTTTTCTTTTTATTTTTTCATTTTTTTGATGATATAAATAAAGTTATGTTTTTCTACAAAGTATGTGACATAAATAAGTTTATTGCAATATGGTCTTTAAAAAAATGTTTTTTCTATCATAAGTTATTATGATGTGAAAATTTCTATAATTAAATTGGAGAGTAATTTTATACAAACCTTCACTATCTATCTATATATATATATATATATATGTATGTATGTATGTATGTATGTATGTATGTATGTATGTATGTATGTATGTATGTATGTATGTATATAAATAATAAGGTTACATTACTTACCTAAAAAAATAGTGATATGGGTTCATGTTTTAAAATTTATTAAAAGATCTATGAAAGTACCAAAACTATAAGATATTCAAAAAAGATATTATAAAATATTGAAGAAATTAACCAACCATAACAAAGAGGTTAATATCAAGTAGATCATCTTAGTAATCTATTTTTTCTACCACTATTCAGTAAGTTGTTAGTTGTAGTCACAAAGAGAACTAGATTTGGAAGACAAATAACAATGATGGAAATCAAATAAAGGATTATTCATAAAAAACAACATAATAATAAATAAAATCAAGATGAACAATAACTACGACATAATCTCCACTAAAAAATGATCTAGTTGTTCAATTTTAGAGTTGAGAAGTTGTGGAATACATTCTCATTCATATACTTGCAAATTAATTGCTTTGTTTGCAATGTTTCTCTTGTTTGACTATATACCAAAAATAAAAGATTGTTATCTTTCTTCACATATTTTTGGCTTCTAGATGTCTTTTATTTTGTATTCACATGATACATGGCTTTTCTAAATTTTTCGTAATATAAAATTGTACTAAATTTAACTACACTTATGCCTATGCTAAAACTCACTCAAAAAAGTATAGATGTCTCAGGATGATAAAAATATATGACATGCCCTATTTAATTAAGTGTCTACAATATTATATTAATATAATACATTTAAGGTAAGCTAATCCTAACTAATCTCATCAATTTTTCATATCATAACTCCATTACCTTATACCTTAACTATCTATACAACCTTTGTACTTTTATATAAACATACACATATTAAATCATTATAGCCTTGTTATATGTGTAGATAATTGATTTTTATCTATAGAATTAGATTAGATAACTAAATATATTACCTTTAAAATAAATAAAATGAATTTCCACTTAAAAACTTGTTGTGCCCTAACACTCGTGCACCCTATTTTAATATTTATATGGGGACCCACTATAGATTCAATATCCTTATTTGAGGTCTTATGAATCTTAAAAGTCTACGAAATTGATTTCGAAAAGCATAAGCAGGAGTTTATTTCTAAAATCTATGGTATGTTTCAAAGTTATTAGGAGAAGAATCAAAGTTTCCAATATGATATATTACATGATTTAACTTTTGTCTTTGACTTTTATTTTACTCAAAGCTTATGTACATGTCATATTTTCTATTTAAAAGTTAACTAGGCTGACATGTTGTGTTGTAGTTTATTCTTTTCCTATGTTGTGCTTTGAACATGAAATTCCATTTTTAAGTATTTATCAGGACATTCTTTTACTGATATATTCTTTCCACATGACATCATTTTGCTTAATTGAAGCCCAAATGAAGATCACAACTCTTTTAAGCCATCCACATGTCATCATTCCACTAACTAAGATGAGGCTTATTTTATGATAACTAATTTTACACTATGGGAAAGCGGACCATTGGGATCCTACCACATGTCATCATCCCATTAAACCATAGAGGTCTCAGTTCATGATAATGACTTTTACACTTTGGTCAAGTTAATTATTGGGATCCATCCACGTGTCCTCTCCTGCTAACCTTTGACTTGAAGAATGATGTACAGTAGGTTAGAGCTCAGTTACAAGTGGAACAATGAACCTAAACACATGTCCCTTAGCTACACAAGTGAATAACAAAGACATGGATGCCAGGATCAAAACTATGTAAAAAATACATCTATCGTATTATGCTAAAAAGGAACTTGATAACAGTTAAAAGAATCCAAATACAAAAATGAAGTCCACTAAAATTGGTGTTAAAAAAATCAAATGAGAAAAGTAGACATGGAATGGAGTAGAATTCATTTCTATAATTAATTCTCATGTATTGGTGACTTAATTCATTCAATTCACAATTTTAATAAATCTAAAAAAATATAATTTGATTTTCCATACTTTATTTGAGCATGTTGCCTCATAGATACCAAGTGTAAACTATGAATTTGGAGCTTTAATATGATGTAGATATTTTAGACAATTAAGATAATATTGAGTATTCCTACCTAAGTTTCCATGGCCTCATCATCTCGCACCCCTCCACCTTGTGCATATTCAATTCTTGGGCCAACTGAGTATACAAACATAACATTAATTTTAGTATCTCTTAAGCATGATGTTAAACACTATTAGACTATCTAGGATGAGGTTGATGTTATGGATACATATAGTGTAGAAGACCAACTTTCAATTTTTACATAGAGATATAGGAATGACCTTATAGTGATAAAGGTATTCATCCTACTTGGGTTAAAACACATAAATGAGTCCCACTTGGTGGCTAGGTCCATCCAAACCCAAATAAAATGGGTTCAAACAAACCCCTTTCATTCAAAGGGGGTTTGTTCGAACCCCATGTGTAATTTTTGAAGGGGGTCAAAGGTTTACTTTATGCATTTGATTAATTTGAATGAAACAACCAATGAAATGATTTATTCAGAGGGGGTTTCAATGAAGGGGATTCATTTAAACCCCCTTTGTTTGAACCCCATGTGACATCAAATACTCACTCATTGAAGTGGAAAGCTACTATTGTCCTAAAATTCCCACTTTAGATTACAAGTATATATATATATATATATATATATATATATATATATATATATATATATATATATATATATATATATATATATATATATATATATATATATGTATATACATATATATATATATATATGTATGTATATATATGTGTATATATATATATATATATATATATATATGGCTTTACATATAACATCTTTTTATAAGCTTTCTAATAATATGATTTTTTATAAATTTTAATAATATTTAATATTAATTTTATTTTAGTTAGTAATATATACTTATTTATAAAATGAAGTACCATATGTTTGAGGCACTGGGAAAAATAGGAGACTATGGCCAATTTTTTTAAAAAAATACTAATGCACTTGACTTTTATGTCTCTATTCAAATGGTGAAAAAAATATTCGATTTTAACATATCTATAAAAAAATATCATTAGGAGAAGTCATAATCATTGATTTTCCCTGCCTTGATCATTAAAAAAGTAAATTAAAGTTATTTTTTAATAAAAAATTATAAAAAAAAATCTTACACTATATCCATGCTTTTAAGACCTCTTTGCAAAATTTTTATATATTTTTTTTTGAGAAAATGATGAGGACAAATCAAGTACTGAATAAAACATTTTGTACATGAAACATACACACTATATATTTAGGTATTAAAAAATATATTTTTATTTTTTCTTAATTTAAAAAAATAATAATAAACTAAACTTAAAATGAACCATTTCATTAGTTTACATTGTTTTCACATTTTATACGGTTAAGTCACTATTATCTATACAAATTGAGAAATGTTCACATTTTTATCTTTTTTTGTTCCCTTTGTACCAAAAAGAGTTATGCTTCAACAAACATAATGATGTAGCCAATCTAGAGATAATGACTTACATTGAGTTACTATTTTATTTATTTGTAAATTTGAAAATATCTAAACAATACTACATTTTATACTTAACAATACACTTGTATCATAAATAAGCAAAAATACATTCAAAAGGTACTATAGGCTCCCTCTTCCATAGATGACCTATAGACAAGACATGGAAAACTCATGGATCCTTAAAAACAAGATCCATATTCAATTGCAAGAATAGGATGGTTACACAAATAAATTTGTGATTAAATGTCTGAATTCTATTGTTCATATAGCTTTGTTCAAACTAGGGATAGGGAATTCAATATATTTATAAAATATGATATATGGTTTTTCAATCATTACTTATGTTAATGAGTTATGCATCCTATTACTGGATATTACCTTGACTTCCAACAAAATCATTAACATGGGGGAGATAATCAACTTTAATTTGATTCCATAAATCACTAATCTAGAGAGATTACAAGATGGAAAATTATACATGATGTCCTATTTTATAATTTTTATAACTGCAATAATGTCATCCATAAAAAAAAGTAGCGGTTAAAAACATAGCACAAAAAATGTAGCCAAGATAAAACATAGTAAGGAAAAAATGTGGCATGGATAAAACATCACAGGAACAAAACAAATTGAAGGAAGCACTCGAACATAAGATGACACAACTTTCAATTAAAGGACTAAAATCACAAAATCACATTCCACTCTATTATTTTACTTGTAAATTTGGTGCATTACTTTTTCACCATGAAATGTTAACTATTATCTCCAAAATGAACTAGACAATAAATAAATAATGTGATCATCACTAAAATGTCCCAATTATGCTCTTCATGACATTTTCATGACACCACCAATACTTCTACATTTTTTCTCTCTATCTTCTATCCTCATGAGGTTTTTGTCATACTACATTTTTATCATACTTTATTTTTACAACTACATTTTTATTCACTACTTTATCACATAGAGCCATACTAATACATTCAAATTATGAATAACCTTTGTAACCATCTATAAAATATACAAAAAATAACATTTGTGATGAATTCAACATCTTTCATGTTCATAGGTTTAAGAAACAAATGAGGAGGTTGATGGAGACCTTTTATGTTATGATGCATTAGGCTATTTATGAAAAGAACATCTCTAGATTTTTAATCAAATGATCAAATTCCTAAACATTTTTTAGGTAGCTATCCCACCCTCGATGATTTTAAATTACTCTCCCTACCTTTGTGGCACTTGTTTTCCCACCCAGTAGTTCAGCTCAACCCAACATGCATGTATGGTTGATGTACCTGCAACTCTAGGGATGGACCCTTGTCCATCATCCCCTATGAAGTATTCAACTTAGATTTCATTCAGGATAGTCAATTCAACATAGGATGTTCTACTTTTACCATTGATTCCTAGAATCCAAGTTGTTGCAGGGTCAAACCCTTATCCAAGTTCCTCCTCAAAGCCTACTGCAAGTTATTCTCCCCATCGGGATGGTGTCCTAGTCACCCTATGTTCTACTAACATTTACTACATGTCTCTAGTGGATAGATTTGTCTCTTCTATTTTTGATGCTCGATCCTCTAAGACCAAAGTTATTCTAGGTAGGAAGGGATTTTTGTATGAGAATCCTCCTACACAGCATGAGATGCAAAACCCAGATCTTGTTCCCTTAGTGGATAGGGTTTTAGTTTAAAAGGGATAAAAGACATGGTTGTTTCATAATACAAATTGTTTATTGAAGTAGCCTCCAAACTGTTGCTCAGATATGCACACAAAGCCCTCATCCCTACTCACTCTACTACTACGATGGTCTATGATGAGGAGGTGACCAAGAAAGTGCTTTCTAACAAAACTTTCTTTACAAACCATAGCATTATTTGTAGATTCATAAATCTCTAGCCTAAAGTTCAAGACCTCCACACTTGGATCTCAAAAAATTGGCAACCCCTCCTACAAGGTAATCGCAAGATTTACCCCATTACAAAGAGAATTTTTTATTATTATTTTTTATTATTTCAATGATAAGGATTTTATTGAAAATTAGTTTTAGAGCTTGAATCTCCATTATGTGATTGTGAAACCCTAGTCCGACCTTTTTAATAACCTTACTAAACCCCTAAATGAATGACCTATTTGCATTCACCTTCCTTACCTCCCTTTCCAGTTCTAGTCTAAACCTAACTTCAAAGCCATAGGTAATTCCCTAGGTAAATTATTTCAAACCCACCCAAACACTA
>JARHVA010005403.1:542500-552500 GCA_037957365.1 Torreya grandis
AATACCAATGTTTTTCCTTCAAAACATTCATAATTCTCTGAAACAAGGTGTAGCTTCTACAACGATCTTTGTGAAAAATGAAATACAAACCAAAAATTGATGTTAAATACTTCATGACTACTTCCATGACTTGAGGTTATGTGTCAATTTTATATTAATCCCTGATAACTCACCAAGTGCCAATCTCATTCAACCAAATTTATAGGTCTACTAATCCATTTAGTATTGTATTCACTTGTTCACCAATTGAGCCCAATAAATTTATTTTCCAACGTAAGTACCAAGTTTAAATGTAAAATATCCTATCAATCATTCCACTTAAATATCAAGACTATAATCCATTGATCAATAAATCAATAATAAATTTATTCCATAGTTCCCAAACCTTTATTTGAGTCAATCTTAATTAATATTAACATTGAATTAGAGTTAAAACATTATTATTATTATTAACCATAACATCTTCGAAACCAAAACAAATATTATGAAATAATACATAAGGCATGTTACCCCATATGATATAAAAAATGACACTAAGAAACATCTTAGGTTTAGACAACATTCTAAATTAGGAAAATAAATTTATATCTTATAACTTAGCTCTTATTATTTTAAAAACATTGTAAACTTATGATCAATATCCAACTTTGTCAATCATGGATTGCTATGTAATAAAAATATGATCCACACAAATTGCAATCTTAAATATCCACCTGTCAAAGACATATTATCAGAAAATCTTATGACATGAAGAAAAATATTAGATAACATGAATTTGAGAAGATATTTTTTTAAAAAATTGACTAAAACCATTTGACTATCTCATTACTTTAGTCCAATTGCTGATAGAATTTATCATACATATAAACTATTATTTGATTCGACATTATGCATGTATCAAATTCAAACCGAAAACTATGACACTTATGGATCACAAAATACACTATAAAATACCATTATAAACTGTATATATTTATTGTAAAAATAAATAATAATTTAATTTAGAACTAACTCATGCTTTTCAAAACAACTTAGTCAACATTAGAAGAAAAATTTATTTCAAAAGCAGAAATCACATGTTTGTCAAAGAATACAAATGTATATTCAACTAAATTCAAATAAGTATGCCCCCATCATTGTTTTATATTGTATTACATAAGTCGCATATATGATAGTATGGAAAATATGATTTTCATAATAAAGTAGGAGGTAATAAAATGGGATTAACACTAACGACCTTTCTAACTTGTTTTCCTCATAAGAATTAGTTACAATTATAAATTGCATTTTATTATCACCAATTAAACTTGAGAGTGTGATCCAAGTTTAATAGTTTCTTAAGATGTTATGAACATACCTCTTTATAATGAAAAATTTATTTAAGGATTGAATCATTTCACTAGCATGGCACAAAGAAAGGGATAGAGTAAATAACGAGATTTACGTTAGATAAATAGCCAATATAAAGTATTAAATACCAATTTTAAATGTTTGGTATTTTATCAACACATATATTTAGTCTATGTTTAAGTCATAAAGAAACTATCTCTAGAATAATCATAATGAAAATATCCAAAGCAATGTTTAGATGTTTGGACCCTATGAAGAACACCAGGGGACATATAAAGAAATGGTAAGAATAAATTATCGATACCAATTGTACAATCATGATTATGTCTTTATAAATGATGAATATGATAGTGAAGTGTCTAAAAGGATGTATGGAATAAACATGTCAATGATTATCTACCAACAAATCCAATATGATCCTACTATTATTGATTAGGATGCCAAGCGGATCGTAAGATTAAAATGGGTTTCTACATAAATTCATGTCCCTCCTCTTCAAGTAGAACCATATATGCAAGAAAAATTTGGCCCATCTGAGGAAGCAAATATTGGAGATAAATTTGAGACTAACCTAAACTCCCTTACACTTTTAGTTTTTGTTCCCTCTCCCAAGCGTACAACTAGCATAAACAAAAAATCTACAAGTCATAATGGAGGAGTTTGATTATTCTCCATGTTACCTCTACATCCAATAACCATAGTAAAACTAAATTAAGTCTTCTTATTTTCCTCTCTAATGTTTTTATTTTTTATCCTCATGGATCACCCCTTATTGTAACAAAACCACCAATGGTAGTGCCTAAATCTCTTAGGTGAGCATATTCACCTCCTATAATTCCCTTAATGGGAACTACCATTACCACTATACTAACACCTAGTACCACTTTAATCCCTTCATCTCCCACTCCACGTTATATAGGGCCAACCCTTATTACTATTAATCCTCTAATTACTTATAAAATAAATCCCAAGGCTCTTCCAATCTCACCCCAAAAGGTGAAATTAAAGGATAAACCTATAGACGTTTTAGGTGAAGAGAGAGAGATTAAATAATGGGTTGATAGATATTAGAATCTATTGAGATATATGATAGTGAAGAGAAATATAAATGATAGACAATTGAAGAAAGAACTGGAATAATTTTAGGAAACAAGGAAGGATGATGAAGAATATTTGTGGATGATTGAAGAATATACTCAATCTGGAGAGATTGAGATTGTAGGGGAATCTAAATAAGTTTATTTTAAGACAAAGAAGAAGCTACAGAAGGTGAGATAGAGTTAAAAATGCAAACCATTATATAAGAGCCATCATCAACCACACCATCATATTGTATATCTCAAACTACCATAATGATAACTATGGTAATTGTTACCCTACGTATATCCTCTGAGAGTGTAACTATATAATTTATCCATTCTTAGATAAATTCTATAATTTTTTATACTAGAATGGATGTAGTAGTAACTACTCATTCTTTGTATTATTTTAGCCCAATAAATTAGCCCAAAGTAGCTACAATCCTAATTTTGCCAACTATAGTCTACTATCCTATTATTTGAGCTTTTCCTCCCCCTAACCATCCTACCATGATTACTCTCACAATGGATACTACCATTAAGGTTGCTTACACATATGTCATTAGTTACATGCTAAATTTGTTTAACACATAAATAATATATTCATTATTTAGTGGAGCTAGTCCTTAGTGCTATGGGACATCAAATAAAGTAGATTATAAAATTCTAGTATCCACCTCCATTTTTTCAACATAGACCACACCCTCTAGGTTATATATTGATTTGGGAATGCCTACTAGCTATGTTTTCATTACAGATTTTGTTATAATTATAGGGAATAAGGCATCTAGGAAAACTAAGTATATCATTGGCACCCCCATCACAAAACAAAGTTATTGGGTGGATGAAGGACATAACTCCTTTACCTCAATTGGAGACATCTTAACAGATAATAATTCACCTTCCAAAACAATAGACTTCTTCTAATCTTCTAGTCATAGATCAATCTGGGTAAGAAGTTGCACTGAATGTCCTCTCATGAATTTAATAACTATAGAAGAGTAAGTAGGCAAACAATACCTAGTGATTTTTGATTAACCAACAACCAAGTTATATTTTTATAAATAAACAAATACCTTAAGGAAGGTTGAAAGGAAGACTGTGGGTATAAAGTGATGCAAAAAAAATAGGCCAACTTTCTAGAGGCCATAAGTTTTGACTCGTAATTTTGTCTAAGCTATTCCACATGCCAAAATGATGATCTCAAAAAGTTTGATTCTTTCATAAGTAGCTTTATCTTCTTAGATTTTATTTTATATATTTCAAAGGTCAAATGTGATCAACTGTGGGTCCAAAATTAATGTCTAATGATTTTTTGAGAATTTTTTATATTTATAATTTGTATATGTTTCAAACCAAAATTCAACTTCAGTTAAATTTTGTTCTATAGGCTAATTTTAGAGTTTATAATATTTTGGGAATTTTTTAGATCCACATTAGGTTGTATGAAAAACTTGCTATAAATAGCAAGTATTGAAAATAGATGTTTCTTTTTAGATCTTATATTTTTTGAATTTTTTCATGTCATCTCTAAATTCTAAGTTGAGGCTTATATAGGCATGGTTTGGGTTTGTAGTTATTTCAAGAAATCAATATAAATCAATTCTAAGTATTTTTTCAAAATCTTGGCCTATTGGTAATTTTTGGGTTCATTATCTAGTATCATTGCGAGTTTAAATCATGAAGGAGTAAATAATGGTGAGAGGATAAGGAGGTGTTGCATAGATGAATTAGAATATAAAATAGCTATATAGGAAAGTTAAGAAATCAATAGATGTTATCAATAATCAATAGAGAAGAAAAGGTGGTGATGAGGAAAACACAGACCGTGATGAAAATGTTTAGCAAGAAGAAGAACACTAAGATTAGCCACCATCAATGGAAGAGAGGATGGTTGAGGATTTAGAAGGGAGGAATAAAGGATTCAAGGTTGATGTTCTATACTATGGAGGCTATTTAAAACCATAGGAGTTGATAGATTGGATGAATATCATGGATAATTTTTTCGAGTGGAAGACTATGAGAGAAGACAAGAAGGTAAAGTTTGCATGCATGAAATTGAAAGGTCGTGTAATGATTTGGTAGGATGACCTATAGAAATAGAGATAGAGAAAAGGTAAAAAGAATATTAATTCATGAAAAAATATGGAGAAGAAGCCGACGGAGAAATTTATTTCTATGGATTATGCACGAACCTTATATAAAAGATTTCAGAATTTAAGGCAAAAAGAATATAGTGTACAAGAGTATACAGATGAATTTTAAAAGAGTTTCATATGAGTGGAGCATGATGAAATAGAAGATGACCTGAATGAAAGGTATGTAAATGGTTTAAAATTTTATATTCAAGATAAATTAAGAATTCATAGAAAACATAACATGGAGGAGGCTTATCAATTAGCTTTGAAGGTAGAAGAAAAACAAAATAGATAAAATTATAGAAGGACATCTACTAGTGAAAGAAGAGGTGGATCCCCTCCAATAAGTGGATAAAGTGGCTTTAATACTACCATAGGTGTCTTTAATTCCAATAAAGGTGAATCATCACATGGTGTTGAAAGGGAAGATGCTAATAGGTAAGGGTTTCAATACCAACAAAGACAAAGAGGATTTCAGAGATGATGAGGCTATGGTGGTACTAGAAGATGGTTTCTAAATCAAATTAGATCTTATGTTTGTTATATATGTGGAGAAGAAGGGCACGAAGAATTTCAATTTCCACACTATCAAGATCAAAAAAGGAGGCAAGAAGATTGCCTAAGAGTAAATCTAGTTGAGGCTTAAATAGTAGAAAAAAGAATATTGAGGTTGCACTAGTTGATGTTGGAAAGAATTTCTTGATGAGAATAATGATGATCACTCCAAGGAAGGATCAAGTGTAGAATAAATAAGGTTGTGATGCTTGGCTGTGATCAAATATTTTTTGAACAAGATGACTTTGGGTGGAAAGGTATGCAAATTAATTATAGATGGTTCTAGCTGTAAAAATATGGTTTCTCAAGAAATAATAGAGAAACTAAATTTACAATGTGAAAAGCATCCTAATCCTTATCAAATTTCATTGTTGAAGAAATGGAATGAGGTTACACTAGATAAAAGGTGCTTAATCAAGTTTTCTATAGGAAAAAAATATAATGATGAAATATGGTGTGATGTTATTCTGATGGATGCATATCATGTGTTATTAGGGAGACCATGGCAATTTGATAGGAAAGTAGTTTATGATGGAGCAATGAACACATACACTTTTTGAAAAGGTGTTACAAAGGTATTTTTTTACCTCTTAAAGAGGAAGAGAAGATAGAAAGCATTCTGTCTATTAAATAATTTGTTCTAGATATGAAGGTTGTAGGTTGTTGTTATACATTAGTAGTAAAGAATGAAGAAATAAAAATGGTGTTAATACCAATAGAAGAATCAAGAGTGTTGAAATAACATGGAAATGTTATGTTTAATGAGTTACTAGATGGTTTACCATTGAAGAGAGATATTTAGCACCATGTTGATTTGATTCTAGGATCAACTCTACCCAATCAAGTAACATATAGCATGAGTCCAACAAAATATACAAACTTAAATAAATAGGGTACTAAATTACTAAGGAAGAAGGTGATAAGAGAGAGTATGAGTCCATGTGAAACACCAACATTGCTAACTCCAAAGAAAGATGGAGGATGGAGATTTTGTGTGGATAGTAGGGAAATTAATAAAATTATAATAAAGTATAGGTTTCATAAACCTCATTTAGATGATATTATGGATGTGCTTATAGGAGCAATATGTTCTACAAAAATTTATCTAAGGACTGGTTATTATCATATTTGAATTCATGAAGGAGATGAGTGGAAAATTACATTCAAGACTAGTGGTGGCGTATATGAGTGGATGGTGATGCCAATAGGATTATCTATTATACCTAGCACATTTATGAGTGTGATGAGTACAGTGCTATGAGAATATGTTGGTATGTTTGTGGTTGTTTATTTTGATGATATTTTGATATTTTGTAAGACTAAATAAGAACACTTACAACATTTGAAAATTGTAATGGATTTGTTAAAGAGAAGTTGTATGCAAATTTGAAGAAGTACAGGGTTATGCAAAATAGTTTGTTAATTTTAGGATTTGTAGTTTTAGCAGATGGAGTGAAAATGGATGAAGAAAAGATAAAGGAAATTGTTGAGTGTCTTATTCCAAAAAGCATTATAGAGGTAAGAAGTTTCCATGGTTTATCAACTTTTTATAGAAATTTTGTTAAAGAATTTAGTAGTATTATGGTGCCAATAATAAATTGCATGAGAGGGAAAGAATTTGCATGCACTAGAGCAATGACATAAAGTTTTGAAATTTTGAAGAATAATATTATAGAAAGACCAATTTTAGCATTGCCAAATTTTAACAAAGTGTTTGAGGTTGATTTTGAAGCTTCATTTGTGGGAATTGGTGTTGTGTTGAGTCAAGAAGGAAAGCCAATAGCATATTTTAGTGAGAAATTGAATGAGATAAGGACAAAGTATTCTAATTATGATGTTGAGCTTTATACAATTATACAAGCATTAAGACATTGGATGCATTACCTAGTGCCTAAGGAGTTTATCCTATTTATAGATCATGAGGCTTTGAAGTATGTGAATACACAAAAGAAGCTAAATAGAAGACATGTTTGTGGGTTTCTTCCCTAAAGGGATATACTTTTATGTTGAAACATAAATCAAAGAAATAGAATTAGGTAATTGATGTATTGAGTAGAAGGGTAGCATTATTAACTACGATGGTGAGGGAAGTAATTGTATTTGAAGCTATTAAAGAATTATACGATACTGATCCATATTTTGACAAGATAGTTAAATAGTGTAGGAATCCATTAATAGGTGGGATAGATATTATTCATGATGATTATCTTATACAAGAAGGTTATGTATTTAAAGAGAAAAAATTATGCATTCCAGTTGGGTCTCTATGAGACAATATAATAAGATAATTATGTAGTGGTGGTTTGGCTAGACATTTTAGTAAGATGAAGACAATAGATTTAGTGGAGGAAAAGTATTTCTGGCCAAATATGAAGACATATGTGACAAGGTATGTTTCAAGGTGCATAATATGTTAGGTGGCTAAAAGACATACATAAAATATTGGACTATACATTCCACTACCATTTCCAAGAAGACCATGGACAGATTTGAGTACGGACTTTGTATTGGGATTGTCAAACACACAGAGAGGTAATAATTCAATATTTGATATTGTAGAGATATTTTTTAAATAGTTCATTTAATTTCATGTAAGAAAACCAATGATGCCACTAGAGTTGCATAATTATTTTTTATGGATATTGTGAGATTACACGGTGTTCTAAAAACTATTACTTTAGATAGGGATACAAAATTTACAAGTCATTTTTGGAGGACTTTATAAAAGATGATTGGTACTAATCTAAAATTTAGTAGTGCCTAACACCCACAAACATATGGGTAGATGGAAGTTGTGAATAGGATCTTGGGACATTTATTAAGATGCATAGTGGGATAGAAGCCAAAGCAATGGGACTTGGCTTTAACACAAGATGAGTTTGTATATAACAGTTTAAGGAATAGATCAACCAGAAAGTCACCTTTTCATGTTGTTTATAGGATAAATCCTATAGGTATTTTATATTTGGTACAATACCAATTGAAAATATAATTAGTGATGATGCAAAAGTGTTTTCAGAGCATTGCAATAGTTACAAGGAGTAATAAAAATGTTCTAGGAAAGTAATGAGAAATATAAAGCAATAGTGGATGTCAAAAAAAGATACAAGGTATTTTAAGGAGAGTTGATAATGGTTTACTTTAGGATATATTTTTTAAAGGTACATATAATAAGTTGAAGTGAAATAAAATTGGACCATGCAAAATTGTGATGAAAATCAATGATAACGCATATGAGGTGAGTTTACTAAAGATTTTTGATATTTATCTAGTATTTAATGTTTCAAATTTATATTAATTCCATGGAGAAGATGGTGAATATGATGAAGATGAAGAATTAAATTAGGATTAGCATGTTCCAAATAAGAAGAAGGAAAAAATATTACAGGTTTTGGATATAAAGTTAGTGAGCATAAGGCAAGGGAATTATAAGAGGTATTTGGTGCAGTGGAAAGGATTGCAATAAGAAGATAACCCTTGGATTATAGAATGGGATTTGAATAATATTGAAAATGAAAAATGATAGTAGTGCAATCAAGGCAACTCACAGGAGCTGAGTTGTTTTCAACCAGAGGAGAATGATGCGAAAAAAGAGGCAAAGCTTCCAAAGGTCATAAATTTTGACTGGTAACTCTATTTGAGCTCTTTCACACACCAAAACAGCCATATAAAAAATATATATTCTACCGTAATAATCTCTATCTATTTATATTTGATTTTGATATTTTTTAGAGGCCAAACATGATCATCTAAGGGTCTGAAATTCACATTTAATGATTTTTTTGAGAATTTTCTATTTTTATAACCAGAAGTCAACTTTCATTGAATTTCATTCAATAGGCTAATTTTATTATTTATAAAATTTAAATAAATTTTTATATCCATTTGTTCTTGCATACGAAATTTACTATAAATAGTGGCTACTAAAAATAGACATTTTTTTTAGATTTTAGACTTTTTGAATTTTTACATGTCAACTCTAAATTTTGAGTTGAGGCTTATTTAAGCACGGTTTGGGTTTGTAATTATTTTAATCAATAAATACAAATCAATTTTGAGTACTATTTCAAAATCTTTGCCTATTATTAATTTTCTTGTTCTTGATAGTTTTTGAGTTCATTATAAAGGGAGAGAAGGTTGAATTAGAATAAACAAAATATATATATTCTATTATAAAAATAAAGAAAACAAAACCTTCAGACTTGGATAAATATATCAAATATCCCTATAATTTTCTAGATGCTACTAGGGGAGTAATTAAATAGATGTTTGAAAGATATGACCACTCTATATAGAGGTCATAATAGAGGATAACTATTAAGAATATAAAAGATATTATATACAATGTATAGGGTACATCTTAAAAAAATTATACACTATTCAATTAATATGTTTTACAAAAGCTACATCCTAGTCTAAATGGGGAGATATACTTCAATTATTGAATAAAATAAAGGATATGAATGGTGTTGATGGTGAAAAATGACATGTCAATGAATCAACCCTTTCACATATCACAAAATTTAATGTGTAATCATATCAGTCTATTATTAAGGGTCTTAGTATTAAGTGTGATTCTAAATATGTGCATAATGAGTTTTTTAAACAATTTGGTAAAAAATAACATGTCAAATAAATAAAAATAATCAATTAATAATCAGATATCAAATATCACTTGAAATATCAAATAAAGAATTAGATTGCAATTATATAGCCTAACCTATCCAATATAGAAAGCCTATGAATTATACAATATATTGAAGGAAATATTCATTCTCCTTATAATTATATTTTAATCAATTAATTACAACACTTTTATCTTTATTTAGATTAAAAATAAACCTAAGGAAAAGAAATATAATGAACTAAAAGATAAAT
>JARHVA010005403.1:557500-560000 GCA_037957365.1 Torreya grandis
GCAACGTTTAACAGTGAAATATCCTATCAAGAATTCCACTTAAATCTTGAGACTAAATTCATCAATGCACTAATTAATAAATCTATAATAAATATATTCCATAGTTCCCAAACCTTTCTTTCAGTCAATATTGATTATGATTGACATTGACTTGGGGTAAAAATAATACTCCTATTTACCATAACATCTTCGAAACCAAAAACAATATTATGAAATAATACATATGACATGTTACCTCACACATTATAAAAAATGATAGTAAGAAGTATCTTAGGTTTAGATAACATTATTATGTTAAGAAATTAAATTAAGATCTTAAAATTTAGCTCTTAGGATTTAGAAACATTTTAAACTTATGATCAATATCCAACTTCATGAATCATGGATTGTTATGAAACAAAAATGTGATCCACACAAATTGCAATTCTAAATGTTTGAGAATTATATCAACACATATATATTCAGCCTATGTTTAAGTCAGAAAGAAACTATCTTTAAAATAATCATAATGAAAATATCGAAAGTAATTGAGCACTTATAACAATAGATAGTTCTTGAAGTAATTTACCTCCATAATGATAAATTTTTACCTTGAAACAATCATTGAATCAAAAAGAAAAGAAAAAAAACAAAGAAAACACAAAAAATGAAAACTGAAAAGGGAACAAAGCAAAGAAAACCACCAATTATAAAATTATTTCAAGCAATGTCTATTGACTGAATAGTAACCAATTTTCATCTAAATCTTGAAAATGAAAATTATTTTTTTCTAAGAATATAAGAATAATTAATCATATCATGTTAACCTAAGTCTTTATGTTCTTTGTCCCAATAAATCATGAAATCAACAACTTTGAAACTATTACTAGACACTTTTTTTGTCAAAGAACTTTTAAAAAATTTATTTTGCCCTTTTTAATTTTTGAAAGGTGGTACATTTAATTTCATTTAAGTCTATACAGTCATTAAATATTAGTTCAATACAATGAATAGCTCTAGATAAATATTGTAAAGTAGTACAAATAGAAAAAAATTTAAGTTCAGTAGGTAATATAGCTTCAAATCCATACGATAACATAAATGGAGAGTAACTAATAACTAATTTAAATATCATATGATTAGCCCATAAGGTTTAAAATACCTTAATATGTCAATCCTCTTATTCTAAAAAAATAATATTTCATAATAAAAATCAAATTTTTATTGATAGATACAACTTGTCCATTTCCTTATGGGTAATAGCTTGAAGAGAGAGCCAAAATAATAGAATAACATCTTAAAAAATCTATATATTATTTTAAAATAATTTGAAAAACTATTATAAGATATAATTTTATATGGAACACCAAATTTAGAAAATATTTTAATTTAAAAAATTGAAATGACTTCAGTTCTAATTGAACTTTTTAACACCTTAGATTTAGGCCATTTCATAAAATAGTCTATACCAGTTAGACTATACCTATTACCAATAGAAGAAGGTAGATGTATATTAGATATAATGTGTGTTTCTTATTTAGTAAATGGATTGTCTAGGATTATGAGACTTAAAGTTATTATTGGTAATCTATCTCTACCAACAAATAATTGACAAGGCATGCATGCAAGATCTAGTTTATAAGCATCCTGAAATAACATAGATAAAAAATAACTTGCATAATATGTAGTTTTCATTACATAATGACCACTATAGCTTCCTTCATAACATCCTCGAAGAACCTATTGATTTTGATAATAGGCTAACCATCTTAATAGTAGACCGTATTTGTTCCTATAAAACAAAAACAAATTGAATAAGAAAACTTTTAAATCTTATAATTTCAAAGATCATCTTTGCGTTTTATCTAAATTGTCAAAACATGTCTAATTTTGAAAAAGAAATATAGTATAACATGATACCAATCATCCCCAATCAACAAATAATCTTAATCATTCATTTCATGTCTAAATTTAAATTTTGAAAGTAAATCATCAATTTTAACTAATTGAAAATGGGGTTTAGCATTTAAATAATTATCCATAGATAAGACCAAAAAATTTATACTAGAAGAAGGATTTTCAGCTAAATGTTTTTTCAAATCATTTCCTTTAATGGTTTTAGATATTTTAAAATTAATATCAAATCTTGAATTCTCAAAATCTATTTTTCTAACCTTCCATTAATAGTTGGTTGTTTCAAAAGTTAAGAAAGAAGAGGTACATTATACCTTATTATAATCATATTTCCCATCAACATATAATGAAATTTAATTAAATAGAAAACCAATGTAAAAATAAATGTTTCAATATTAATATATCTTATTTTTATATCTTTTAAGAATTGACTAATGTCATTGACAAGTTTCTCATCACTATTTTCATCATTTTGAGTAATTACAATACCTATGTATTTATTGTTTTCATTCACATCAAGAAGGAAAGGTTTAGTAAAATAAAGTTTAGTAAGCACATGTGCACTTTAAATGTAATTTTTGATATTATTAAAAGAATAATCTACCCC
>JARHVA010005403.1:565000-630000 GCA_037957365.1 Torreya grandis
TGTATACTTTAAAGGCAAAGCATTATGAAAATATAGTCTAAACAATCTTTTTAAGGGTCTATATTCATATGGAATCTTTTGTTGTAGTCCTGTGAATCTACTTATGAATTGATAAATTGTTTCACATGGATATATAGAAATATTAAGTAACTCATTAACCAAATATAAATATTAAACTCTAACTAAAACCTTTTCATTCACAACACTTAAAGTATTTCAAGTTAATTTAAATGCATCTAAATGATATTACCAATATTTACCAGGCATTATAAAAATCTTTAGAATATTAAGACCTTTTAATGATGGAATATTACATTGATGAACACTAGTATTAATAGTATTTCTATGAATATATGGATTCATTAAAGGTTTGGAAATTTCATTGTCATAATTTACCTCATTATCATTCACTTCAGCTTGAAAACTATTATTTTGGAGACCTAGAATTAGGTCTCAAACTCCTTACTGTACGTATTAAAGCTATTTTGGTTCTCATTCCATTATAATTTTTAGTAAAATCTAATTATTGACCAAATTAGTTTAACTCTAATGTTTAATCAAGGTCAATAAGCTAAATATTAACATCAAGTTGAAAAGAATTAGAAAGAAAATGAATTCTAGGTTGAAGATTAATAAGTAATATTTATACTCTCTCTCTCTCTCTCTCTCTCTCTCTCTCTCTCTCTCTCTCTCTCTCTCTCTCTCTCTCTCTCTCTCTCTCTACCAAATTCATTGGTTAGTTTAATGAATATGGTACACTATTTCACATGAAACACTTGCTTCAATATCATTACTTTATGATTATTATGTTAACATAGGATTGCAATCAGGGGATATTAGTATTATGTTAGTGTATGAAATCAAATTCAAACCAAAATAGACTTATTAACTAATGCCTGAAGCCCATCTCAAAGGGAGAGCATAGTTACAAAAGTAAGATGAAAACATAACAAAAACATTAAAGAAACATTCCTTCACTTTTTTTGGATATTTCAAATGGTTTGTAGAATAGATTTCTTAGGTTGTTCTTCAAAATGTCTTTGACAATGTAGCTTTCGCTATCCTCCACCTCTTCTTCACATCATGTGTCTTGTGGCCTTGCCTTGTGGTGATTATTAAATAATTTGGCATAATAACACTATATCAAATGGATTTTGATATCATTTAATCATTATATCTTTACACCAATATAGATTTTTGAGGTCATTTGGGCATGATAAATTTGGCTTGAGAGAGCTTTAAATTATTAGTGTGAGGCCTTGTATTTATAGATTTTTACAAATGATTAGAATGAATCTAGATCATCCATCTCAACATTAAGATGTGTGGCTAATAATACAGTTAATTTTAGAAGCTAAAATAAATAAATACCCTCATAAATATTTGGGATAGAGAGGTATTTAAGAGGCATGGGAGGGCTTAATCAAATATTTGTTGTATTAATGGCCTAGGGATGCCACCCCATAGAATGATGTCTTAGATGATTTAGTTATTCAATATAAATTTCCATTAATGAAATATTCAGCAAGTTCCATGGAAAATTAACTTAATCTCTTGATTCAAAATAATTAGCCTTAAACATGATTTATCAATTTTGGTGTAAATCTTGGCAATTGGTGCATAAATTAATCAAACTAGTCAAAATGTCATATTATGGGCTCAAATTTTGACTAGATTGGATTTAGGATGCAATGTTAAATGAGTCAGAGCCAATGTACCATTTAGTATGTTTAAATAAAAAATAGTAACGAAACGTGTTTCATGCAATAAATTTTGTAGAAAAGAGTAATCAAGAGTACACAAGTGCAAAAATGCCATTTTGACTCAAAAAGATCTGATCAAAGATATATATCTCAATAATTGCATTACCCCATTTAGTGATACTCTAGCCAAAATTAACACTTGTATATGAAAAATTCAAACCATTTAATGTGTTTTAGTGTTTTTAGGCCAAATTGTGCATTTTGATGGAAATTGGTTAACACCCTAGTTAGAGGTAATTGGTGACTAGTTTTAGGTATCTATAGTTCAACCCTATTTGGTAGAGAATTTCAAGCTATAGGAATAGTAATGTATTAAAAAATAATTAAAATGTCCTATATGCTTACAAATTCAATGACAATGGATGAACTATACATACCCCCTCAAGGGAATGATTGACATAAGTAGGTTTCAATCAATGGTCCCTCAAAATAAAGAAGCAAAATGATGGGACCAATAACATGATGATGATGGGGTGAGAATACAATGAGTTTAAAAAGGTAGTCAAAATCACTGATAATGTAAGTGAGATGGTGTACAATGGTTTGTCAAAAGGTAATTATAAGCATTGTACCTCGATATTGGCAACACGGTATGATAACATAACGATTTGACCAAAGTTAGTTATAATGATTGAGAAGATGGAGCTACCCGAATTAGGATATAAATAAATATAACAACATGCCCCTATTTGGGAGTAATAAAGTAAAGGTAGTGAGAACATAATGATTTTCCCAAAAATAGTTATAATAATTAAGAAATGTAGGTAAGGCGGTGTACAATGGTTTGCCCATAATTGGTTATAATAATTAGATCCTAATTATGGAAAAAATGGTTGATTATTTTATGATGATGATAACTTGACATAGTGGATAATGATGAATTGGATCAACCTGCTAGTAGGGAGATGCTTGTCTAAACTAACAAAGGTTGAAGTTATTTCTTGGTTAACTACTCTATTTGGGATATGATTGGGATGTTGTTAATGCTAATGCCAAGGAGATGTTGATGCTAGCATTGTTGACTAGACTTCTTGAAGCTTATTTTTTTTGTAGCATTATATATTAGACATCGTGATAGAATACCATAAGTATTGGGCTGAAAGATGCATAAGGACTGACTCCCATAATCCAATATTCAAGGTGAAAAATATGCAAATGATAAAAACCATGATGAAAATGTAGATGTATGAATGTAGATGGATTCAAGTATAAGTGCACAAGGAATCACACAATGAATTCATATAGACTAAATTGAGGCAACAATGTTGAAATCAATGAAAAAAATAAAGAAACAAATGATAATTAGTCCTAATGTTAGTCAAAATAATGTGATGAATATTACCCTTGGAAATAGGTGACAACATAGCAAACAAACGTGACTAGGAGAATAGAATATTAAAAGGAAGTGAGTAGTTGAGCTATCTCCATATGCACTACGTAAATGGAGGCTGCCTACATAGATCTATGGATGTGATATCCAACAAAACATTAGGTTGGATGTAGTTCTCCTAGGAAATGAGAAGAAAATGATAACTAAGGAAAAACAAACATGATGTATGTGATATAATAATAGGAATGGTCATGTAAAATGGCAAATGCATTAAAGAAAAGGCCAAAAAATATCAAAAAAGTAAGTGACAAGTGATTTGATTATGACTTAGGAAGGGTTCCCAGAATCCTTAAGGTGAAGAAGTGCTTAATGTTTTTCATTTTTGTCTAACGATTTTACAAATGTTTTTGGAATTTTTTAATATCTAAACACAGTAGATAATGATGTAATAATAAATGGTATAAGCTTACAAAATGATGAGAGTTTTACTTAAGTTGCTCATAAAACAATGAGAATATGGCTTAGTTTTCTCAAAAAATGGTGAGACTGCATGGAAAGGGGGACTTCAGTGACCTAAACATGAATTGAGCACAACATACATAGTCCTGAGATGACCTCAATTCACATTAATTCCATCCATACAAAAGGTAGGGATAAAATTTACCAGATCTCAACAAGACAAATCTAGCAAATTACTAATCAAATGGAAACAACAATGGTAAGGTGATGCGACAATGCATGATAATCAAATATTTCCCCTAGTTTTCCCATACATGGTTATAACTAGGATACAATGGATTAGATCAGTGATACTAATTTTCCCATAGTTGGTTATAATTAGTACCAAGAGCAATGAAGACTAATTTTCCCCAGTAGGATATATAATTAGGGTCACATAAACAAACTTGATATAAGATGGAAAATGAAAGATACATTATCATAACAACTGTCACACTACTTTTATAGATTGTCATTATAAACACGGATTAGATTTATTATTGAAACTAGATTAGAATACCCTAAAAAAAGTGCTAGAAGAACCAAAGTAACCAAGACCAAAACAATATTTGATAGGATGAATAAAAATAGGCTTTGGTCTAAATAGGAATGATATGGTAAAATTGAATGGTCTTGTTCTAGGATAATGATGGTTTAATAGATTTTATAAGATGTTAAGAGGGTTTCCCCCAAGTGATCATAAAAATGGTTGAGGTATGAAACAATGGAAAAATGAATGGTAAATGAAAATGGAAAATGAAAACAACATGGTACATGTGTTTAGCATGGTTGTGGTTTTGGATTCTATTGTTCCTAATGATATGGAGAAGCATGTCCTAATAAATAAATGATACAAATAAAATAATAAATCATGTTGATTTATATGAATTCCCCTTCATATATTCAATAGTTGTAGCAAGATGAAGCAAGTAGACAAGCCCTAATGATCATTGATCAACAAATGATCAAGTTCCATTTTGAAAAACAAACAAATAACCTGTGTAAGCTCAAAAGGAAGACTGTGGTTTTAAATGGAGAGAAGGTCAAACTAGAAAAAAGAGATGATATATTTACTCTAAAAATAATAAGGAAAACAAATCCTTAAAACCTAGATAGATACATGGAAGATCGCTAAAATTTTGTAGATGCTAATAGTGGTGTAATAAACTAGATGTTCAAGAGCTATAACTAGTATGTATGAATTTCCCTAGAGAGGAGTATTATTCAATTTACAATATATATATATATATATATAATTTATAGGATGGTACTATAAATTTCTATGATGTTATTAAATTAATAAGGTCTACAAAAGATACATCCCAACCTAAGTCAATGAGCATACAAGTTACACCGATAGGTTCTTTACAAAACCCAATACCTTGTAACTCAAGAATTAGAGTGAATATCTCCTCACTGATCCTAAAATGTTATATTATTCCTCATAATATTACATGGCATACATAAATTCCAATTCAACAAAACTATGTCAAATCTATCTAATTTTTTGAGGAGAACAAGCCAATATCTAAAGATAATAATATACCAAATACAAATAAATGGAAGAAAAATTCACAAAAGTCATAGATCCATGTCTGAGTCATATAATTTTGTTTCAAAAATAAACCAAATCCCTAACAATATTAATTTGGATTCCAAAATAGCACTTTAGATGAAGAATACATAAATGAACAAGGGCATTCCCCAAGACTAATCCTTGATAAAGAAAACACCAAAATAATGAGTAAGATTTGGATCAAGAATATATACTCATATAGTTTGAAATATCTTGCTCCAAGTATGAGTAATAGAGTGGAGAGAACATCTCATAAAGAGAAATCAATTTATATTCTTTTTTGGGAGTACAATTAAGGAAGGGGTTTTATCATACTTGTTTTAATCCTTCCACCAGTGGTAAACAATATGCATAGCTATTTTATTCAACATTAATTTTATAATAACATCAATAGCCTCATGAAATTAATATTGATCATTATGATGAAGATAAAATATAAATATTATCTCAGGCCAAGAGAACCAAGGACGAGAAGATTTAGTGTATATATATCTTACTCATTGAGCACACATTGTCTAAAAATATTTAGAGCATGAACCTAAGGCATCTACACAAAAGGTACATCGTGAAAATTAATTAGTGACCAACACACCAAATTTTTAATTATGAAAAGACCATCACTAAATCCATCATCATTACAAAAAATCCAATGTCTAATACTAGTTTCCAAAACTTTCCGTATACTTTTGGAAATGAAACACGCCACAATGATTATATAGGCCCACATGATAATGAGATATTTAATGCCTAATAACTTCCAATAAATTATCACATGTGGATAACCTATAAAGATATAATTACTTACAAAAAAAATTCCATTCTTCATTCTAATATAAATTTTAAAGGTCTTAGTTTTAATAATTCTAATGGAAATTTTAAATCTTATTGTCCTCTGCACCAAAGAAATTGTAATACAATTTTTTTTATTAGAATGCTTTTAATTTTCATGTTTTGGTTAAAAATGATAAAACTTGTGAGCATTGTGTAAACCATGGGCATCCTATCTCTAAATTTTAGAAATTTCATCTGTGCAAATATTGTGATAAATCCACTCATGACATTTTACATTGTTTGAAAAACACTAAAACACCTATGTCTAAGGTTAAATTTTTTTAGACTATTAAAAATACTATAGATATTATAGACACATTGATATGTATTCTTATGATAATTCTTTAATTACTTCATGATGAATATAATTTTCAAGTGACACTTCTTCTTTGTCTCCATTTTGATAAATTCAATCTCTTTATGCAGTCCTTATTTTTTGATGCAAAGGAAACATGATTTGATTATTTTTACTAACTTATTTTTTTTAATGATTTCACACTTTCCAAGGGGATATAGATTTTTCTCAATTTTTATCTTTACAGATATTATTTTAGTCAATTATGTATGTAGATAAAATTTTCAATGGCATAATTTTTACTTAAATTTAAAGATTGGTGTTAACTTGTTTACTTTGTAGGATTTAGTGGTTCATTTATAATTATTGTTAATTTTTGTTCCATTTCTAGTTGACAACATTATCTGAGGATGATTCCTAGATATTTTTTATGGCCACATTTTCATCATTGTAACATTTGGTGACACCTTCTCTTTTTCTTCCTTTATAAAACTATTGCAACTCCTCATAAAGGAATTTTATATTAAGGGGGATATTAATGTAACTTCAACTCCCATCCTTGTTTGTAAAAGGTTTTCTCTACTTTTTTAACTCCAAATTAAGTTCATGGTGGGAGGGGGGGGGGAGATTGGAAATTAACCTTATTTATGTCATGTTGATCATTTTTTATCACCATGGCGAAGTAACACCCAATTCATTTCAAGGCTTTATATAACCTATATATTCTCAAAGTTTAATAAATTTTGGGGAAATCAAAAAAGAATGAGGTTAGACCATAATGATTTTCAACACTAAAACATTTTGAGGAGGTTATCAATAATGTGTTTTTCATCTCAACCTCCCTTTCATCCTTCTTGGCGAACACAATCAATATTGTATATTGTAGGGGTAAAACATCAAAATTACTTAGTTTATTTCAAGAAGTCTCCTAATGAAAAATTCAAGAGGTGATGATATTAAATTTGAAAAAACCCCACCAACATCTAAATTAATCCCAATTTTTTAATCACAACAAGACTTAGTCATTTCTTTCAAAGGTTTCCCCATGCCATGTGTCAATCTCACAATGGTCTTGAGCCCTTTCATATTTTTTTTGATATTAAGTAAATTGTCAAAGTTACACATCAGATCTCCATGTCATCAAGGTAGTAGACAAGTGGTTTAGTGGGATGTTTCTATGTGTCACAATATCTATGTCCTATAACCATTTGTGTAATTTAAAAACTCTCTAGTATATCAAGTTAGTAGTGTGATTCCATGTGGCATAATCCTACATACCCACTCTTCTAGATATTTTTGTGTAGAGACATGTTGGGGCTTAGATAATAGGTGATTAGGATGGAATTGCATTGCATAATTCCACTACCCCACTCTCTTAGAAACTATTGAGTAGCTCAACCATGTGTTACATTATTGAGTGAGTGAGATGATGCCAAATGGTGAAATATTATTTCACCATAAAATCAACAATCAACATTGCATTCAAGCATCATCCAAGTATTGAAAGAGTGAGAAGGATCCACATGGATATGGTATACCTAGATTATATAGAGGTAAGAGTGTACAATGAATAGGAGAAAACTAGCTAACACGTGATAGATTATAAATGAGAGAGAACCTAGGGAAGGGGTAGATAAACAAAAGATACCATGTGACCTTGTGAGCAAACCTATATCCTAGAGTAATTAAGGATATGACATGTGGAGACCATATAATAGGGTTGGGTCTCCATGGACTAAAGGGAATCACAAGGTCAAGTAATAATGGAAGCAATGAATAGAATAACACCACACCATCAATGTACTAGCTTAAAATTGATATATTGTTTAACCATAAAAATTATCAAAGGCTAATACATGCTTGTGCACGCACATTGATTTAAAAAATCATTTTTTATATTAATTCTCTTAAGAAATGATTGAGAAGGTGGTGGAGTTTAATAAATGATTAAGCATGCGACACCCACCAAAAAACATAGCATGTGCATTGAGATCAAGCACAAATCATAAAATATAAATTCAATTTAAATATGTATGGCTCTAACTACCAAGGTCATGTGTGGCTCGTGATCCCAACAAAATCTCAACTACATTTTGTTACCAAAATTCAATAGACGTATGGTTAAGTTATCCAAATTTAGAACATGTCTTTAAGCTATTAGATATATTGATCTATGCTCTCAACCTTATTATTATAATCACCTTTATTAATTTTAACTACCCTAATAATGGGTGAGATTAATTAATTATCCATTGTCTTCTCATTACCTATAAAATCCTAGGTATCACATTGTAAAATGGTCTTCCTTTCTAGGCATAGTAATGCTACTAAAATTTTCCCTTCATGATCCCTTTATCACCTAAAGCTTACATTTTAATGTGAATTAATTTCACCTCTCTATATGTTTATAAATTATATGTGCATTTTTGGTTTATTAATATTTCCCTATGATTAATTCTCACTACTCTCATTGTCATCCATTCTTTCACAAAATTGTGCAAAACTTGGCCCTCTCTTGTAGGACATATTATATGTGAATATAGGTATACGAAGACACTAAATGTGGATCATTTGTTATCCATATTAGATTTTTATTGTGCCATGAACCTACATTATAATCACTTATGTACTTGAAGTTCTCATATTAGAGACTTGTGAGTATGTTATATCAAGCTTGTAGAGTTGTTTTGTTTAGTCTTGATGCATCACCATTATTTATTTTTCAGAAAACCCCTTTCTCTTTTCCAAGCAATGTATTTTATACTTAGGATTAGTATTATATTTAATTTCATCTCTTTTAAGCCTACATATTTATCCTAAATCAGATGTATTTAGATTATGAGTCCAACCATCTCTAAAGGTTCATCCTAAGTAGCACCAGTGTCCCATACCTTGGGGCCAATACTATTATCTCACTGATCTAATTATTCTAATTCAATAGGTGCATGGTTTAAGTGATAAAAATTTATGTCACGCTAGATGGGACACCATTTTATGATATTCATATCATCCATTAAATAATTTTGGTGTGTTATTCAGTGCATCTTTCCATTTAGGGTAGTTTAGTCAACACCATGGTGACTCTGATTGTTAAATTTACTAATTTAAGCTATTTAAGCTATTAAATATTATAAAGTATTAAAATTTAGGTGATATTATTGATCTTTCCCTTATTTTTTATTTTTATAATCTCCTAAAAAATCTACATCAACTGTAACTCTGGGTTATAGCATACTGTTCCCATGTGTTGTAATCAAGAATGAGTTCAGCTCACATATATCCCATGGCTACTCGATAGAGGATCCACCCATTTTATCTATTCAAAAAATGAAACCCTCTTTTCCTAATTCATTATGACAATATACACATTAAATATCTGAAGAGTATTCCATTATTCATATGTGAGGATGAGACCACCACCGTTGATCACATCAAGGACATAGTCCATGTGTGCATAATCTAACATGTGGTTGAAGACATCATGGACCTATATCTCCTTATTTCATCATTTAAATGGATATCTCTATAGTTTTAAATCATTTTGAGAGTATGATCCATTAATATCTGGGATGATTTCGATAAACAATTATGTAGACAATGTGAAGAGAGGGTTGACTACTTATCCCTTGTTGAGTATCTAACCACCATAAAAAGGGCTCCCCATGAGCCCCTTATTGAATTCAAATTGAGGTTATAGAAAAACTAAGACTGAATCTTAACCCTATTGCATCCCTCAAATCATGTAATGTTCTTATACTATTTTAGAGCTCTTCACTGTGAAATTGTAGTCATCATCCAATCACTAGGTGGATTTTTTTTACCTGATGCTTATGGTCTTGATATTGTAGTAAAACAATGTCTCATTCATGATAGTAAAATAGGACCCATACCTCTAATACCCTTATTTACTAATCCTATACCCAATTATCCCATTTCATCTTCTATTCATACAATGGCCATTCTATAAATCTCATTCATAGTCACTCCTAGTGAGTTTTAAGAAGTTAAGAACCTCATCTAAAGCCTTTTAAATGAGATAGCAACATTATATAAGCTAAAATTACAACAAAGAAGGACCATTTAAAATAATTTGGACTTATTCCCCTATAAATGGATTAAATATTATTATACACAAAGTATAATTTTGATATATTAAAAATAAATAGGACTATAACTATGGTAATAGTTTGGATCTATTCCCCATATATTACATTGGAGATAATTTAAAATTATAAAATTTCAAATAATTTATAGTTATTTATGATAATTCTATTTATAATTAGACTACTAATAAGACAAAATCATTTTAAATATTCCTTAAAGCATTTCCTAACAACATTTACATAGAGTTTGTTAATCTCATATGTACCTCATCTAAGGTAGTGCACAAGTCCAAGCTAAGCTCTCATATCCTAAGCCATCTAATGTGCAATATTATGTTATTATAGTCACTCCTAAATATCTCATGGTTCACGATGCATCCTAAATTTAGGGGAAACAAGTTAGATTAAAACCACAAGTAGAAAAGGAGCAAAAAAAAACCACATTATGATCTTCTTCTCTTGAATTGGGAATATAGTGATTTTGGGGCATGAACATCAATGAGAGAATAACCTACGAAGCTTACTGCTATCATGAGGAGGTCAACTCAATTATTCCAAATATGTCATCAAAATAAAAAAAATAAAGAACATTATGAGCCTATTCTTTTGAATTGGGAATATAGTGATTTTTGGTCATGGATATCAATGAGTGAATAACCTTGGAAGCTTATTGTCATCATGAGGAGGTAGACTTAGTTTTTACAAATATGGGTTTAAAATCTAAAAAAGAGGACATTACTATTTATGAGGTTCTTTCTCTTATTGAGGATGTTAATCATTATCTTTTGATAATTTGGGAAAGGGTTATTATGAGTTTGATTCAAATAATTATATGAAGGATGGATGTTTAAGGTCTTGTGGTACGCATGAGGAAGACATATTCTAGGATCAGCTAGATGAATTATCCTCAAGCCTTGACATTAAACTAACATCCCTTCAAGAAGGAAATTATGAGTATCATGAGCAACAAGTGGAAGTAGATGCGATTCTAAGCCAATTAAACATGGTTTATGAAGAGCATCCTAATAAATAGGATGGTAGAGTAGTTGAAAGAAATTATGAGAGAAACCTTGATCACTCAAACTTTGTCCTAACAAGAAGAGACCCTATCAAGTACCTATCATAGTTATAGGTTAAGAAGGAGAAGATCTCAAAATTTGTGTTTAATTTAGAGTGTGTAAATGAACATCAATAAGACTAAAAACAACCTACCTATCCACTCCAAGATAGTTGTACTTTTAGTTAACTCAAGTGGGAAAGTGAGTTTGTTTTTGATCTTCAAAACTTATATAACCAATACATTAATAATATAATTCTTATATACCTTTGGTTGGCTAATATCAAAAATTAAAATCATCTAAGCTAATAAGTAAGGGTAGTTACTTTTTAAACTAGTTAATGGCTTTGTTTAGATAACCTCTTGATTGGTTAGCTTAGGGTAGTTTACCTTTTCTATTTTCTCTAAGTGATATTTCACATTAATTTAGTTGTTAATTTTTACTCTAAGTGATTTGACACTTTTTTTGTTTATGTTCTTTACTTTTATTATTTGTTTAGAGGTGAATCTCAATTTTGTTATTCAACATTAGTCTAAGCAAGTTGCAGCAAGGTTGTGTTCTCATAATAAAGATATTTGAAGGCTTATATCAATCCATTCCAAAAGGATTTATTCAAAGGCTATTGGGTTCATATTTAATAGGCACGTAGCTGATGGAGGTCACTATAATGTTAAACTTTTTTGGTCTTTATGGGAAAGTAACACCGAATTTTGTTCCAAGATTCAAATCACCCATAGGTTCTGAAAGTTTAGTTAATTCAGGAGAAATCAAATGAGTATGAGGTCAAGTTGAGACAAGTTTCAAAACTTATAAATTTTTGATGAGGTTATCAAGGATGTAGAAGTCTTCGTAGCCTCCCTTTAAACCTCCCTAGTGAACATAGAGCACTCCCAAATCTTGTAGGGGTCATGAAATAAAAGGACATTGGATTTTTAATGAGTTTCATAAAGATGACTTCAAGAGGATGTGGTATTAAATTTTAAGATCCCCTAGTTATGTATTGATGGCTTCCTAATTTTTTAATTATACTAGTATTTAGTGATTTATTTCAAAGGTTTCTTGGTGCCATATGTAAATTTCACAAAGGAGTTGAGCCCTTTCAAATGCTTTTTTACACTTATTTTATTTTCAAATTTTTTAGGTGGATCGCAATATCAACAAGGAAAGAAGCAAGTGGGTTAATATGATGATTATATATGTCACAATCCTTGTATCTCAACATCCAAAAACCATTAGTACTAAAAAGACCCTATAGGATAGTAGGTAATCATGATGATGCTATGTGGCACAATTCTTTGTCCCACACTCTCAAATATTTCTATTAATAACGATTTTAGGGTCATGTTATGTTGGGTACCTTATTTTGTTAAGTAAGGATTTTTTATAGAATGGCATTTGAATAGATGTGAGGCAATCATTTTTATTAATGATGACATTTTGGCATTTTGACACAAGCTGTAGGGTTCAACGCATACCTTACATTAACCATCAGGTGGTTAATTAGCTCCTAGATCTTCATAGCATCTTTCAAGATAGTTGATATGTGGTGATAATAGTGGAGAGTTCATAAGGTGATGGAGCTAGTGTGAATGATCACAAATAAACTAGATCATCACTCGTCATGCAAATTCCACCCTCACAGAGTTGATCCAAAAGGCTATAAAAGGATCCCAAACTAGTTGATGAAAGAAATGGAAATTAGTGCAATAAATCTCTAAAAAAATTGAATTTTCTTTGTACGCATGCATCTAGTAGCCATTAGACCTAGGCTTAGCATAGATGCCATGAAAGCTCCATTTGTGTATGCCCAATCTTATTTATGACCCTCTAGGTCATTTAGTATGAATTAAAAATATGTTTTTCCATGAACTCTATAATCTATATTATTTAAAGCTTTAATTAATGACAAATATGGTTAGTTTAAAACATTATGTTTCTATTTTATATGCCTTTTTATATTACTAATGGGATTTTTACTGAATATAATGTTGTAGTTTAATTTCAATATGTTTATGTTAAGGAATGGTTATGATATTCTAGTTAATGACATTAATGGAGTCCCTATAGTAATTAATGATGTCATGATAAATCTTTAGAGATAATAAGTATATATCTTGCACCATGTGTTCCCATCATTTCTATAAGTGCAAGCCTAATATGATCACTTAAATTGAAAGTATCCCTTTGACCCTTCAAGCATCTATATGAACCTAATACTAGTCCACCAATAATCTTGGTCCATGAAGGGATTGTGCCTATGGATCTAATTAAGCCTTATTTGAATTGACTAAGTCTTATAATTAATATCTCACATCATATCACAACTATCCCAACACACGTGTTGAATCTTTCTCAACTACACTTTGATTGAATTCATAATTCCTATGCTTTATTTGGATTGATGCGAACATAGATGAGTGTTAAATGTTGAGTACAAATGGAATATATTATGTTTGCACCTTGTCTTAATAAGTGAAGAATAGACCAAAATAACTTTGTCTGACCCTTTTCTACAATATTTTGGTTCTATTTCTGAGACCCACATTAAATTTTGTTGTTATAACAGTGTAGTAGAATGGCATATTGAATCTCCCTTGAAAACATTGAGTGCTGGATGAAATAGGTTAAAGGTATATTTACATTGAAGCATCCAACCTAAAAAGTAAAAAGAAACAAGAAAATGGGTTCAAAATAACCTATATGATGGTTTATATGAGGTATTTTTCTATGAGTTACTTGATCATGTGTATCAATGGTTAGCTTCATATTCCAGCCATAAAACAAGAAGATATGGACAACACTATGAGTGGATGAAGGAGTGCCTAGAGATACTTGATACCGTAGATGCTACTTGGACTAGAGAAATAGTTAAATAGTGGTAATGAGTGTTGAATAGCTACATACTTGAGTTCACAATTTCCACATACTCATGCATTGAGAAAGCACATTAATAGTTTTCTAATGACCCTAGAGGAACATTTATTATGGAATTCAACATAAAGATCAACAATATAATGGTGGATTATGGTTTTGAAATTTTGGGGATGGAAGCCTAAAGTATTTTCATGTATGATAAGCGCAAAGGGGGAGAATGAGATGTATAAGTAAATAAAAATAGAAGGGAACAAGCATATTGACACCCAATAGATCATAAAATAGACCTATAATAATAGACAACATATATTAATGGAAGATCTACAACATAGAAGTGATGAGAGAACTCATAATGAGTGGAAAGGGCATGGGGAAGGATCTCTTGAAATACAATAGCGTGAGGATGAGAGATATAATGAAGCAATGGTTCAAGCTCATCACTTGATAGGTGTAGAATTTGTTCGGTTCCTACAAGATTTGGTAATTGAAAATATGCTTGATATGCCTACCCCATTTGAACCTTTGGTATATGCTCATGCACTGGATCCCCCACTTGGAGAAAATACAAAATTAATAATTAACTCTATTGATGAAATAGATATTAAAATTTTTGAAGACTAAGAGTGAAAATTTGTGATGGAACATATCATTCCATAGAAGGAGGTGATTAGAACTACCTCTAAACCATTGGGTGCTTATTCACCATAATAGAACATGGATACCAACATACCAACTTAGCCGATATCACTAACATAAAGTGGGAAATAATACATAAGAAGTGGTCTAACACCATAAATAAGTAGTACAGTGCCATAGAAATCAATGATGCCATCAATAATGATGGGAAAAGTGTCTATGATCCTAGATGCCCCCATAACAAATCTACTATGAAGTGGAAATGTAGTTGATAGAGTATCATGGTATAGAGAATACCACTGAGAATATGTTAAAATGTGAACTACAGTGGCACATATGGGGCATAACTCAATCAGAGAACAAGGATACCTAATCTATGATGACTTTACTTGATTGTGCCTACACTTATTATAGGAAAATTGACCCTAACTAGGACATGTTTGATTATGATATACTAAAGGATGCTTTCTTGAAGGAATTTGACATTGTAGAGATTGAAAAATAGAGCATCAATGTGTTAAAAAAGATTACCCAAGGACTCTTAAAAATGTGCACCTATATAATGAAATGTTCAAGGATCTCCTATAAAATCTCCCATATGATATACACCCTTCCCCTCATGCATAATATTTCATTGGAGGGTTGCTATGAAATTTTTAAGAGTACTCTCCATGAAGAATTTTACAAGTGCTCACAAAGCGCTTGAAGTTGCACTCAGAGACAAGGTAGTCAAAATCACAAATATTATAATTATCCCATTTATAGAGGCACACAATGCATCTATGGCTTATAAAATCCAAAATATTACCACTAGTTATTCACACAATGCTCAAAGTGGATTATGGTATACTGACTATGAAGTAGAAGGCCATAATCAAACTAACTACCTACGAAGGAATGTACATACTTTAATTCTAACCTACAAAGTCTATCAAGAGGCACATGGCATCCAAAACTACCCTTTGTTACAAAATGCTAACCAAGTTAACATAACCTTCTACAATCTATTGTGTAATGCCTACATCGATATCATTAGTAATTTCCAGTTGATTGACAAGATGAATGAGAAGATGGAAAGAGGTGCATGAAAAACCACTATAGTAGTCAGATGGTAGGCTAAAAAATGAAATTAAATTTATAATCAATAGAATATATGGTTTGAGATGTAGAAAGGTACTATAAGATGATGTGGAGGATGTTGTGGTGTGAGGTTCCCATCATTCTCATGTTATAAGTGTGGCTCAATAGAGCATTATTAGTATAAATACTGTACACATCCCATATGTGGGTAGTTTCAAGGTTCCTATAAGGTCTAAGAATACCCTAACTCATAAAAAAACATTGACCCAAGGGAGGATTGACATAGATAAGTGTGCATGAATGATTAGGCATGAGCTAAAAATGGAAAAATGGACCTCAAAAGTGAAACTAACCTACACAAAGATAGTCAAGGTTAGGCAACTACTCACGGTGGATTCACCACTCAACTGTAAGTTATTCCAATACCTACGTTACCCATAGAATATATGAATAAGGGTTACATTGCATAATGTATCTTGAATTCAAATCTATGCCTTCCTTAGACTGAGCATGACAAAATGATGTAATATAATAGGCCATCAGTGTATTCCAAACACTACAAGGAGATCTTCAATTAGTACAAGACATTTTCATGGGGATACATGTTGATATCATTAGTGATGGAGGAGATAGGTGTGATGGATGGTGATGATGATAACCTATGGGTTTTCCCACACCATCATGAGTCCCCTAAGATGAAGTATCAATCTTCATTTTCCTACCTAGATTTTTTCAAAATCAAATGACAAGAGTGCAAAGGTGGTATGAAGAGATTTACCAATGCCTAGTAGTAATTACAAAAATTTTCTTAATGTATAATTTATTTGTAGTGTATCTAGAATTCACAGATGAGACCCTGTTTTGATGGCTTAGGTTGCCTTATTAATTTTATGCTAAGTATTACATGGTGATGCTAACGAGGATTCCCAACACAAAACAACTAGAGATCCCAATGAAGATTGTGGATAAAGATAGGATTAAATTGAGGTGCTAGTTTGTGTGCCTCAAATCCAAGGCTACCAAAGATGAAGAGGATGTCTCTAATAGGATAAACCTCCATCCCCTCTAGAGATAAATAATAAATAGGTGCATCTTTAACTTATACTACAAAATGAAGGGTGGTGATCTAGGAAAATAAGATGATTGACCCCTCCTGATCACTGATGAATGGAAGTTTGTGCTGAATATGCTTGAGAAGACCCTCTAAAAGAAGTGGGGGAGAAAATTAAAGAAATAAAGGAGTACATTAGTGACGATTTCCTCTAGAGAATAAAATATACGTCCATCTCATAATAAATGCATAACCCTCATGCCAAAGAGTGATTCCTCCTGAAAGAAGCATAATAAGAAGAAGATTAACGGACCAATTGTGTTCACTACTATAAATATGGTGTAGATGGAGAAAGAGGCCACCCTCACTAACAAAATAGATTAAGATACTAAATAATAAATAATAGGGACATGCATCCTTCAAATAGAAGAGGAATAATATCCAAGCACCAAGGATGTATAAGAAAGTACACGATTCCCTTCAAAGTAGAACAACTAATGTGCTTGAAGAATTAGAGGAGCTAACAAGATCCTCATCCAGTGAATAATCCTCCACATTGCCTCCATAAATAGAATAGGAGAAAAGAAGTGTTTAGTAGGAAATGGGCTTGAGTGAGGGAGACATTGAGAAGGCACTGGTACTTGAAGAGAAGCACATACTTACCAAGGAAAATGAAGAAGAAAAGGTAGATAAAAAATGCTAGGAAGTCTCCTACAAGCATAAGATTAGCCATTCAAATAGTTAAGTAATCACCTAACACCCTGACCATGAAGGCAAAAGAAGCTACACAAGAGGCACATCTAAGTAGTGAAAGGGAGCCTCAATAAAAAGAAGGTGATACTAGCACCTTAGAACAATAAAAAGAGATAGTGGAGGAACCCCAAAAATAATAAGGTGAATTTGTCACCAAAAGATTTTACCTAGAGTTATGCATTGAGAAACCTCAAGATAAAGAAGTAGATGAAGGGGAGAAATATGAGGAATAAAACCCTAAGGATAAAGTAGGTGGATCTTTTGAGGATAGTGCTAAAGAGATTGATGGTATTAGTGAAGAGGAAGAATGACAAATAGAGATGGACATCATCAAGAAAGATGACACACAATTGAGGATAAGGGATAAGGTATAGAAGGGATTGGGAGATGAAGACCTTTAAATGGATGATATCATGCCCCCCCCTGCAAGCCACCATAATTAGGATGTGTAAACACCTAACTTTTGAATTTAATCATTACATGGATAAGCCTCACTTCAAAGCACCTAAAGTGGATACCTACATCTTTGAAGAGCCTGACGAGGGACAGTACTCCATCCTTATAAACATTTGTGCCATGAACTAAGTCTAGTCTTGCAATGTGTTGATTATAATGGATACTAAAGTTTCACATCGAAATATCATGAATGCTAGCATGGAAAGAAAATCGAAGAAGATCCAAAAATAATTTGAAGATAAAAAACAAGCCACCAAATTCAGGATTTATCGACTCTATGAGCACATAAAGATGACAAAACCATCACTTATGGTTGGTGTCAATACTTTGAACCTCTTTGTGGTTGAGATATTTGTGTGTTAGTAGAGCATAATATTTGAATATTAAAACCCAATCTAGTACAATAAGAAGAAGGGGATCCCTAAATCATTCTATAGAGGGATCTTGTTGGTAAGCTCAAAGAGGTAGAATACCTCTTTTGAAAACTATAAGAGGGTGTGGATTTAACATATGCCATCTTTTTTAGATTCTCCAACCAAGTATAAATCATAAACATGCACCTAAAGTAGGCAATGCAAGAGAAGCATAAGATGATGGTGTAGGTGTAATCAACGAGAAAGTCAGAGTGGGCGTAGATCATGGGAAGAATCAACATGATTAACAATTAGATGAAGCTACAAGAGAAAAACTTAGAATCACTCTTTTTTGATCTATAGACTAAGGCCTATGAGCAAGGAAAAATCCTTGATGGGATTATGTAGAAGGCAAAGGCAAATTAGAAGCATTTTGGAAAGACATGAAGAATATTGATGTGCTTGTACTTAGTGTTGTGTCCATTGAAATAGATAATGTTTTTGAAGAAATAAAGCTCATCATTAAGGGATTTGAAGACTTCAACACTAAGCTTAAGGATAACACATCCAAGATCTATGCTCTAAAGACATTGAAAACCTAGTTCAAGGACAGACTAGAAATTTTATATGGGGTAATGTCAAGACCCTTATTTTCATAAGTATTTGTGACAACATGACATCCACATTGACATGAGGCAATATTTTTATTAATGATGACATTTTTTCATTTTGCAACATGATGGACATTTCAATGCATACCTTGTACCAGTTGGTAGATGGTTAACTAGTTCCTAGATCTTTAAGACATCTTCTAAAATTGGTGATACATGATGACTAAAACATAGAGTTTATAAGGTGATGGATCTAATGGGAATGATCACCAAGGCTCCAAGTCATCAATCAGTATGCACATTCCAGCCTAGTGGAGCTACTCCAAAAGGATATAAAAAGAGCCTAAACCAATTGATGAAAGAAATGGAAAATAGTGCAGTGAAACTTTGTTGAATTTTAATTTGCTTTATATGCATACATCCAATAGCCATTAGACTTAGGATTAGCATGGATGCCATGAAGGCTCCATTTATATATGCCCAAGATTGCCTATGAGCCTTTGGGTCATTTAGTATTAATTGAACACATCTTTGACTATGAAATCTATGTTTTGTACTATTTAAAGATTTTATTAATGGTGAAGATGGCTACAATGAAACATTATGTATCTAGTTTATACACCTATTTTTATTGATAATGGGATGTATAATGGATATAATTTTTTAATTTAATTTCATTTACATTTATGTTAAGGAATGGTTATGAGATTCTAGTTCATGTCATTAATGAAGTCTCTATAGTAATTGATGATGTCATCATAAACCTATAACGATAACAACTATAGATCCTACACTAAGTATTCCCATCCTTGCTATAATTGAAAGCCTTGTATGAGCACTTAAAGTGAAAGCAATCCTTTGACCTCTCAAGTGACGATATGATGCTAAGATTAAACCACCAAAATCCTTGTCCCTATAAGACACTAGGCTTGGCCCATGAAAGGCTTTCCCCTATGGATCTAATTAAGCCTTCCTTAAATTCACCAAGTCCTATAATTGATATCTCATTCCAAGATACAACTAGCCCAAGTAGGCCTTAGTTCCTTCTCATTTGTGCTTCAAGTGAGCACATAAGTCTTGTGCCTTTTGTGGATTGATGATAGTACATCCAAGTGTTGAATGTTGAGTGTAAAAATAATATCCTATATTTATTTCTGGTCTTAATATGTGAGGAATATACCAAGACAACTTTGCGTAACCCTTTTCTATAATAAGCTAGTGAGTAAGTGGGATGGAATCACGTGTCATAATCATGATTCATTTCTCTCCTATAAATTATTGAGTAACTCAGTAGAGTGTCAATGTAATAGGTGAATGTTATGACACCATCTTGTGAAATATTGCTTCACTATAATAAGATTAATTAATAATGGATTTTAGGCTCAATCGATTAATGGAATAGAGATAAGCATCCACGTGGAGATGGTAAGCCTCGAGTAGACAATGGTTGTAGTGCTTAGCATATAGGAGAGCACCATTTGGCATTCGACATAGCTTAGTTGATAGAGATCATGGAAAGGGTAGACAAATAATAACTTTCCACATCATCTAGCTAGAAAACTCATAGTGAAAATCCTAAAGTAATTAGGAGGATGAAACATGTGTAACATAGACTATGGTTGGGGCTCAGTGGATTAAAGGAATTGACACATTCAAGTAACAAAGGAGGAAACAAATGGAATAATTCCATGCCATCAATGTACCATCTTAAAATTGACTACCTATCTAACAATCAAAACTTTCAAAGACCTAAACTCATTTCCTCACCCACATTAATTTACAAAAATGAGTTACAAAATTATTCCCTTAGGAAATGATCAAATAGGTGGTGGAATTTAATTCAAGATTAAACACATGAGACCCACCAAAAATCATGGCATGCACATTGGGATAAATCACAAAGCATAAAATATTAATTCAAATTAAATAGGTATGGCTCTAACTATGTAGGTCATGGGTGGATGGTGATCTCAATACATTCCAAATTTATTTTTGTTACCATAATTCAATTAAAGCACGGTTCAATTGCACCAATTTTAGGCATGCCTTCAATTTATCAAATATTTTGAGCTACATGCTCAACCACCCTCTTCCAATCACCTTGAATCATGGTAACAACCCCAATAGTAGGTAAGATTAATCAATGACCTAAGGGATTTGAAAATCCTATAAAATCTTGAGTCTCACATTGTAAAATGGTGAACATTTATAGGCACAATAATGTTTCCAATATTTATCCATTCACCACTTGAACCTTTAATTTTAATGATAGTTAAGTTCACCTATTTCTATCATTTTACATTCTCTGTGTATTTTCGGTTTTTTTGTAATCTTTGGTTATGGTTTATTCTCACCCCTCTCATAGTCATTATTTCATTCATGCGTGTATGTATAACATAGTCCTCCCTTGAAATTCATATTTTGTGTGTATGTAGGTCTATGTAGACTCTATTTATGGATCATTTTTCATCCCTCTTAGTTGTATAATATGTCATGCACCTCTATGTGCATCATTTATGTAATTAAAATGTTCATATCAAAGCCTATGTTATATATTCTTGTCTTCTATGATCTATAGTTCTTCTTGAAATATTATAGGTTTTCTTTGTCTAGTCTTGGTACATCACCATTATTTCATTTTTAGTAACCACCTTTCTCTATTTTCCCCAAAATATATTTTAGATTTAGGATTAGTAGTATATTTCCTTTTTACTCTTTTTGTCCCGCATGTTGGTTATAAATCATAAGCATTTATATTAGAAGTAAGTTGATCTTCTCTTGAAGTTTGTCCTAAGGAGTGCAAGTTTCCCACACCTTGGGGGATGATCTCATTGTTCCACTAAACCAAGTCTTAAATTTCAATAGGTGCATGATTTGAGTGATAATAGATCCTTTAGGTTGTTTTAAATTTATCCCAATTCTCTTTAATGTGTGTATTTATTATTATTATAAATCAATTTTAACCCAAATTTTTGAGGTAGCTTTCACCTCTCTTATCCATTTGTTGGGTATGGCACATGGAAAAAATTTAAGAGTTATTTTAAGGTCATGATTGGATACTTTTCACACCCTCATCCATCCTCTTCATCTATTTAAAGATCCTTCTCCTCCTCTCTTAAACACAACAATATTTTTGCATTCTTCTATTACACTTTTGGATTAAGGTGATTCTTATTTATTTTACTTAGCTTATACTTGGCATGTACTTGGAGTTCATTTTTTTTCAAGAATTCTAATAGATTTTGGAGTTTTTCTCCATTTGATAGTTTCCCCACTTGTAAAATATATTATCTTGTGTTTCTAGTTTACTTAATTTTCAAGGTAACAATGTTCCTTTAAGTATTTTCATTCCTTCTTTTCAATGTTAATATTTCAATCTTTAGAAATAATTCTATTATTCTTGATCAATACAAGCCATATCTTTGATTTCATGATTCCACTTGAAAGTATAACTATATTTTTTAAAGGAAACTAAGATACCTTGACAATTAAAAATAATTTCTACAATGACAATAATAGACTACAATATAAACACACAAAACTACACAAAAGTAATAAAACTAATACTAAACTATATCTAATGATCCATAAATTAGGTGGATATTCCACTTCAAGCTTCATGAACATGAATCATTTAACTCATATCTCAATAAATGATTGAAATGTAACTTTTATAGGATATTTTTAATACTAAAAAAAAGATAAATGCATGTTATAAATTAAATTTAGAACATACATAATGTGAACATGAAGCATGAAAAATATACATATCATAATAAAATATAATAATTGACCTAGCTAAATCCAATGTATAAAAAATTAATATTGGGAAGGCAATTACACTCCTCTTCCACTATGAAATTCAAGAAATATAAGAGTTATAGCCAAACGTGGCATTTATGGATATAAATATTATTACTACCATATCAAAAGGTTACATAAAATATTTGTTTTCACTTCTTATACACTTCACCAAACTTTAAACATGGATGAAAAAACCATACATAGCTAGGACCAATGACAAAAAAAGAATGAAGACAAAAACTTGTAAACCACAACATGAATATAAATTCACTAGTTCTTGTTTGATATTACCTTATTCTTTGCATTCAATAGAGGTTGTATTTATTCCCTCTAACCTTGAAACCCATAAAAGATGTCAGATGAACTATTTTAAAGAAGTGGAATCTTTTGTAACCATTCCCATTCTAATGTTTTATAATGTGGAAAATAAATCAAATATGTAGACCAAAAATTAAAGAACTGTCAGGGTGGTTTTACATATGCTACATTTATTGCATAATTAACACCTAAAAATACTAGTAGTTACACAGTTATCAAGCTACTTATGTAACCACCAAGTACAAAAATATGTAATTTTATCAACTATGACAAACCCCTCAATTGTAAGAGATTAAAACTAGTGGCTTCATTATCATGAGGATGTTTGGATCATTTTCATATTAATTATTCCACTTAAACTTATTTGAACTATTATTTTAACATGAACTGTCTTAAAATAGTATGTTACAAAAATGAATTACATAAATTGAGTATAGTATAAACATCTTTCAAGTGTATAAAATACATTAGATCCATATTTAGATTAATAAAATATAGAAAACATGGTCTACTCTGTGTGTCTACCTCTATTGAAAGTGCCTTTAAACACCCAATGACTATTTTTCAAATCAAGAATTTTCCATTAGGTTAGCCTATACACATTCTTTGCATCATCCATTACAAAAAAATAATAAAGTGTTATCTATAAATACAAATATGTCATAAGTTTATACTCATCTAGCAACATCTTAGAAAGTCCTAACAAGCTTGACAAATCCACTGTCACTCTTTTGAGACATTATCACAAAGGCACAAGAATATTAAAACCCATCAAAATATAAGCCATAGAGATATGTTTGAATACACAAAAAAAATTAAAGTTTCATGGTACCAAGTGTTGAAATCCAAACATTGTATTACATTCTACATTTATCATGAATTTACACACACACACACACACACACACACACACACACACACACACACACACACACACACACACACACACACACACACACACACACACACACACACACACACACACACACACACACACACACACACAGAGGTGGGATAGGTATGTGTGTTTTAAGCCCTCTTTAGAGTAATAAATTATGGGAAACACTCAATTAATTATCAAGGATCTATTAGGATTATCAAATGCAAAATAATAACTCATTTTTCAAGAGTCATCTTGTTATCAAAAGTGCTGTTAAGGTTTGAAATGAAGGATAAGAAAAAAAATATCAATGCACATGATTGGATGCAAGTGAACACACATACCACATCTATAGGTATATAATATAATATGAGGGTTCATAGAGCTGCACAACATATAGGGAAACTATTGGTAGAGTTAGGGTAGTACCAATCATTATAGGGGTTTCACTATTACTGATAGCATGTAAGCAGGTTTTGAGCTACAATTTCTTGATATGAATAGTGATGAACACAAGTAGAGCTTATTTAGAACTAGTAATGACTGCTATGGTCAAAAAAATACCAGCATGGGTGAAGTACATATTTCTCCTTTAATTTATGAAATTCATATCTTCTAAGTGAAATATAATTGTATCTATGTCTTAATTTAAATTAGGGATTTATTTTGATAATTCACACAATATAAATTATCCATTGGTTTAATTCATTTAGATAACATCAATCTAAAATAGTTAAAACACTTGTTTGTTTTTTTAAGTATTATTATATTTTAAATACTATTTTTTTAAATTTTAAAAGTGATTTATAATTCCAGAATTTTTCAAGGCAATGACACATTTGTCACATGAGGTGGTTATTGGAAATGATAATAATCATATTGAAGATAAGGATGGAGACAATCGATACATTTGTGTTGCAGAACGATGGGATAATGCTGATAGTTTGAAAAAAATAAAATTTTGTGATGGGTTGTATACCTTTAATATATTTAATAAGGTATAGTTTAATTTTTCAATTTTATTTATGAAGATAGTTGTGTGCAAATTTTGAGTATGGTAAGGTCTTATTTAATGTTCATAGTTGATGAGAGTTCAAAATTTCTTTTAAGTACATAAAAAGTATTTTATTTTATATTATTTACTTTTGATATGTTACCTCCCCCCCGCGCACCACCACCCCCCCCCCCCCCCCCCCCCTCCACACACACTTTAAAAATATATCATCATTTATTTCTTTATATACATTTATTTAAATATATGTGTAATATTTTTTTTAAATAAATCATGACACAACTACGTTAATTGGTAGAATATGGGTTTCTTTTTGAAAAAAATCATGTAAAATTCTAACACATGTTTTTCCTACCAAAATTATTTAAACATATTTTTTTGAACATAATAAGATTGGAAATATTGATGTAAAAATGGTTGACGTAAAATGCATCAATAAAAGAATCTTCCATATATTCCACCAAAACCATTTGTGAACTTATTGTCGTTACTTGTGGAGTTACATCAAATCGGTTGGTGCAAAAATTGTAATGAATTTTTTTTATAGTGTTAATTTTCTTCAATTTTGTCACAAAAACATGAGAGTAGACTAGTGCTACTCTATTTCTAGATATGACATTTTTCTCTAAAACATTCATTGTTGAATGTGATGTTTTGGGATATGGCATGGATGGGTTACTCATTCAAGAAATAATATCTATTGTATTTGAGTGTTGTTGAATCAAGGGTAAGAATTTATTGAATCCTATTTACGAGAAGGAAATAATGATTATCATTCACACATTTATACAATTTAAATTATAATTGATAAGAAGATACTTTAATGTGAATTTAGATCATGATAGTCTTAAATAATTCCTATAAAAAAGATTATCATTATAAGAACAACAAAAATCGGTCTCAAAAACACTAGCATATAACTTTTAGATCATCTACAAGAAAGGACATGATAATCTATCAGTTAAAGGACCATACATGAGGGATGAGTCTAAAAAAACACTATTGTGAGCCTTGTCACTATTACAAAAAATATTAAGTGAATGAGGCAAGATTATAATGAGTGAATTACATAAATACAAATAATCTCATTTAGGATCTCCAACAAGATTCGAGCATGTTATAAAAAAATGTATGGAAAGGGTATGATCAATCATATAAGGATCATATATATCTATGTAATCACTCAATATTAATTATATGGTTGTTTCGGAGTACCATGCTTCACAAGTAGGTTGATACTCAAAATTATTGAAGAATTATCATAAAATCAATTATGAATTTTTGGGAAGGGTTCAAAAGCTGAGTACATAAAATTTTGGTAGAATGTTTATTGTTTTATAAAAATAAGAGTGATACAATCAAAAACATGGGTATTTTACAACTTATATCTATTCCTCATCAGAGCTTGGAAGAGGTTTCCATGGATTTCACCATAGGTTTTCCTAGGTCTAAATGGAAAAATATCATCATGGTTGTAATGGATAAACTCATAAAACATGTAGTTTTTTGTGTCTTATCACATCCTTTTTTAGAAAGTATTAAAGTATCATATTTTATCAATATATTTCAAAAGCTACATGGGACACCAATGATCATAGTAAGTGATAATGATCATTTATTTAGCAGTAAGGTTTTTGATTGAGTTATTCTCATAATTGGGTATCTAGCTAGCCCATAATTCATCATATCACCCTAAATCTAATATATAGATTTATGTGGTCAATAAGTGCTTGGACAATTATTTATGATGTTTTCATTCAGATCAATATGATTCATGGGTTCAAAGGTTTCCACTAGAAGAATAGTGGTATAACACTTCTTTCCACACTTCATCCAAAATGTCTCCATTTTTTTGCATTTTATGGGTATCTTCCACCATCCATAACGTCATCCTTGAGAGTTCAATGAAAGGTTTGCCAAGTCAAACAACACATCCAACACCAGTAGGATATACTCTTAGAGATAACTTGGTAATGACACATAACTGAATGAAGCAACAAGGTAACCAACACTACAGTTAAATATATTTTGAAGTAGTAGGTGATTGAATTTTTTTCTAACTAGAACTTAATAATAAAATTACCTTTAAACAATATAAGTATACAATATTTCACCTAAGCATTACAGATCCTATCCGGCTAGGTAAAAGATAGGTAGTGTAGCATAATAACTCGAGATACCTCACTCAATAAAAACACATTTGATCTTCCAATTTTCCTACTTGAATAAGATGATTGGAAAAATACATTCAACATGGGAAAATTTACAAAACTTGATGAGGAGGACCAAATTATTTTAGAACCTAGGGATATCATGTAAACACACACACAGATGTTGTGAATGACGGTGATTACATGGTACTTGATCAAAGGGGAAGAATCTAACCAAGGAGGATACAACTTGGGATTAGGAAGTGTTGTCACAAAAATATCCAATGATTCTCAATGTTGAGGACAATGTTAGTTTGAAGGGAAGGGGCATGTTATGCCTTTAACTGCTAGCATATATTTGGATGTGTGTGGTTGAATTATGACTAACATAACTTTTTACTTGGTCATATGATAATTTATGTATATCCATACTAATAGTATTGTTGGTTTATTGAGTATATATATTTTCTATAATAGGATATATATAGCACATAATAGTTAATATTAAAGCAACATATTAAACGCTATGTTCTTATTTTAAGGTTATGAAGATTTTTACATCAAATGGACTCAATCACATGTGTGTGTGTGTGTGTGTGTGTGTGTGTGTGTGTGTGTGTGTGTGTGTTTATAATATTTTACCATGTTATCAATTAATTATGGGCATTTGTTTTATTCTTCTTTTATTATTGTGATTCATTATTTTTGTTATGTTTTTAATATTTATATTTCCATCTATTATTATAATTTTTTCTTATCTATCTAAATAATTTTATAATAAATCATTATTTTCATAAGATTATGTATATATGTATTATAATAACTGTAAGATAAATGAACCACTTGACACACATAAATTGAAACAAACAATTTCAAATATGCTGAATAAACATATCAAATTTAAGGTAGAGACATTTGAATAAATATTTATTTATGTTTATGAAGAAATAATGGAGAAGAATGCAAGGCCCAAAACGTATCGAACAACCAATCAACTATTATTTAATTTATTCTCTATGACTTTTGCTAATTATATATATATATATATATATATATATATATATATATATATATATATATAATCTGACACACATATTCAACTTTGTAATACCGACTTGGATCCTGGCCAATTGTGGCAGAAAGCAATTGCCAATCCATGAATTTTCTATAGAAAAAATTACTCAATCAGTCATAATATGGCTGTTTAAAGTGAACGACCATGCTATCAATCATGCTGCCTATATTCTACTTACTATTCCTTTCTACTTTTGCCAATATTTTATTGGTGCTATTATTCCTCTGAATTAATATCCTATTTCCCTTCTGCCATTATTCCTTTGAATTAACATCCACTCTCCCTTGTGCCAAAACAAACGAGATAAATGGGGCTGCCATGTTTCTATGAATGCCCATTGCCAGCTTCCCATTACCGACACACAGAACCAAACCTGCTGCAGTTGTAGGGAATTTTTGGTTGATAAATATTTTCATCCACTTGAAAGTGACCTTCCTGCGAATAAAATTTCAAACGGGAGGCATGGGTGGAAAAGCATTAACGCTTTAATTTTTATCAGTTCCAAATAAATCATGTCAACTTTTTTCCTATGCTACTGACACAATAATTATCTAATTACTTTGTATGCATTTTTTATAAAGTCAAAAAAATTACTCATTATTATCTATGTAATATAAAGGCAATTAAAATTAGTTTTTATAAAATTAAAAAAATTATCATAATATGTATGTAATATAAAGGTAGTTAAAATGGTATATAAAATATTGATGTTGATAGTTTTGTTAATTTTAATAACTGTAAATGTAATTATATTGAAAAATAAGAAAAGGAAGAACTTGTGTAATAGTATGAGATGTCAGTAAAAATAAAATATTATAAATTTGATATCTATTTAATAATTATAATATATTTTTATTTTTAAATTTTAAATCGATTTCAATAATGTGTGTGTGTGTGTGAACAAATTGTAATTTGAATCTTATTTTTATCTCATTCTTTTTTTTCCATTTCAAACAAGACTTAATAATCAAAATTGTAAACAAATAACACTTATTACATTCTTCAATCATATTAACCATTTTTCATCACCATGACACATTAATAAATAACTCTATAAATAAATTTAAAAACTATTTTACCCCTCTACATTAGAAACCTTAACTTCTAGAAAACACATTTTTGAAAGTGTACAATGTACTTATATTACATATAAAATGGCAGAAATAGTCAATAATTTGTAAATAAAAATAATTAAAATGGTATGTAAAATATTAATATTGATAGATTTATTAGTTTTAATAGTTTTAAGTGTAATTATATTAATAAATAAAAAGCGGGAAGAATAAATGTAATGTAATATTATGAGATGTCAATAAAAAGACTCAATCATAAGATATTTTCAACTTTAAATTTTAGATCCATTTCATTATTATATATAAAAATATAAATAAATCACAATTTAAATCTTATCTTTATTTAACTTTTTTATTTTTATTTTCCCATTTCAAACATGAGACAATGGTTAAAGTTGTAAAAAAATAACACTTATCACATTCTTCACCCACCCATATTAACCATTCTTCATCACTATCACACATTAATAACTAATTAAATTAATTAAAGAAAAAATTACCCCTCTGCATTAGAAACCATGACTTATAGAGAACACGTTTTTGACAGTTTACAATGTATTTGTATTTGGTGTCTAATTAATATATTGAAAAAGTCGAAGGAGAAGTCAATACTCTATTTTTTATTTTTTTTTTGTTAAAGTCTGGTAATCCATAGGTGGCGCTGAATAAAAAAAATGTGGACTTGGAACAAACAAGTGCCGTGGCCCGCAATGCAATGCATTGCTCCCTCAATATTTTCAGGCAGATCTCTTTCCAGATCTAGGTGGTTTTTTTAGTTTTCCACCTAAAAATACCCTTGCAACCGATGTAATCAAGCAATTAATACGGTGTGGATTAAGTCCAACAATTAATGCAGTGGGGATTAAGACCAAATAATATGTTCATTTCTTTCAGACGCCACAGTTTGGCACGATCCAGTGAGCATATTTATCATTGCATGGTATAACTCCAATTGCAGTGTGCCAAGCTGCGTGAAGCTGAAAGTGTTATGCAATTACAAATTTTCTATTTGTGCAAGGTATGTTTTCTTTTTAGAAAGTTAATAATTTCTGGCTATTATAATAATTTGTTGATTTTTCTCTACATTTTTCATTGTTCATGAAGTTTTTTATTTTTTATTTTTTATTTATTTTTTTCTTTTCTTTCATCTTTTCTAAAACTTAAAAGATTCAATATATTTTGATTGAATAAATTAGCCGGCAAACTGGATTTGTCTGCAATTTACGTTATCACCCGCAAGAGCGGTAAACAATCCGTAATTTTAATCAGTCAGTATCAACGCAATGAACGTACCAGTTGTATAAACTCTTCAAATATAATCGATTTTCTGATATTCACATTCTACCTTATTTAAAATTCAGATTGCATTATGGCCTTTACATTCTACCAGCTTTATAAACTCTTGCCACCATGTACAAGAGAAAGGAGTTGTAATTTCTATTAATAAGTATTACTAGAGTGCTAATGAATTACAATACTTTCATCTTAATCTTAAAAAAAGACTGTCAATTGAGCACTGCTATCCTTATACATCTTAAAATCTTATACAAATTTAAATTTAAGGGTAACACTGTTTTCCACTTTGAACTTTAAGGTTCAGATTTAGTTTTTTCTCGGATTGTAAAGATATTTGTGACATTTCGGTGGCATCTCCATTTTTTTTGCAGCCTATAAAATGCCATTTAATTCTAAGCGATATTAAAACGTTGGTCTTCATTTTGCTACTTACTGCACGTTGAAATTTTGACCACTTTCAGAAAGCTTAGGATATTAGGCATGACTCGTTTGCATCTTTAAATTTATGTTTTTAATAACTTAAAAAATATTATTTATTATTGAAATGTATTAATATAATAATAATTATTATTATTTAATAAATAATAATAATTATTATTATTTAATAAATAATAATAAACAGTAGTTATAATAATATAGTTAATAAAAAAATTATTTTTTAATTTTATTTTTAGATCAAAATGAATTATTATAATGAGAGAACCAATCGACTCAAAACAGTATAAAATATAAATAATTAATTAAAAATTAATCTCTTAAAAGAAAAAAAAAGCTAATCATATTTATATAATTATACACTCCCATGCCTTCCACCACCCACCAATAAAAAAGTTTCACCAAAAAGATCCGGTGAAACAGCTTATATATAAACAAGTGCCGTAGGAACTCATGAGTACATGCCCTTGCACTAGAGTTTGGAGGCAGTCTTCCAGTGTTTGGACCGTGTTTCAGCCTTGGAAAAAAATAACTAACCACATGGAAGAAGCGTATATAGATGAAGTCGCCAAAGACAATAGTTGTTAATAATGTATTAAAAATAACATAATATAGCTTTCATTTTGTATGCAGGCTCTTATTCCTTGCTTAAACTGGGATCTGCAAAACCAAGAGAAAGGCACTATAAGCATAGGCAGCGGAAAGCAAACATTATTTTGAAGGCACCCAATAGTAACCAGTAAAATCCACATGAATTGATTCATTTACCCTGCACCCACCATATGACTAATGTATTGACAACTAGCAATACAATGCCATCCAGCTTTGAGAAAGCATGAATTAATGTAATGAAAATGTTCTATTGAACATAAACTATTCATTAAACAACTGATCAAACACAAAGCTCATGACTTTCATTTCAACATACATGCAAACATGACTTTCATTTCAACATACATGCAAACATGGTTGTGTTGATTTCTAGTTCCACAACGAACAATATGAAATAATCAGAAATTAATTCACATAATGTCAAGTACTGAATGAAACTACCCAAATTCATTTCATTTACACAAACATTCAGATACAAATTTCCAACCATCAATAACACATATAGCTGTGAATTGATAGAAATATTCTATCTGGCTATATGTGTATCGATTATAAATGTAGAAAAGTTTTACTGTATACAGACACCTTGCTCTCCATGTTGTGCATACGCAAAATGCGGTTTATCCCAGCTGCAGACCAAGATTTCAAATATAGATGCATGTCCGCTATATCTAATGGAAGGGGCTTTAGCTTTTGTGATTACAAATACACCCATAATTCCATTTTTTATGTGGCGCGAGGTACTATCCGAGTGTAGCAGTATGTCATTGGGCTTTCACGATTATGAATGTATTTGATTTGCTTGTGATGATTCAGTTGGATTATAACACAGGTAGAAATGTAACGGGTGTGTGTTGTGTTGACCATCCCTCAGTTTTTTCAAGTTATTCAGTATGCTCGTATGCCCTTGTTCATGGATTAGGTGCCACACTGTTGCTTAGGGCACAACTGGGCATTGCTCAGACTACTGGCCATGCATTAAACCACAGAACTATGACTTAGGCAGATATTGTTCTACTGATAAAGAACAGTTCTTCAGTGGATGCAGCATTGAGAAATTAATCCCCAGTTAATGGTAACAGGTAAAAATAACAAAAAACTAAAAGTGATCCCTCAAACATAGCAAAATTGCGAACTTAGAAATGACAAAAGGTTTTGATTAGACGGCATGGCATGGTTGACTGAAGTAAACGGAGAAGGCCATTACAATAGTACCAGGGAAGTACTGAGAAAACATATGCTCAGTTCTAGAAGACAGTCCGTATACACTCAATTTGTATCGAAAAATTACTAATATAAATAATTGCAAGCGAAAATGACTCTGTCCGATGTTAACATATCCTTGGCTGATTAAATTTGATGGGCCAAAATATTTTAATATGGATTGACGACTTAAAATATTATTCTTTTATAACAAGGAAAAATAAAATATAATTAAAAATAATTATATTTTAAGTTTTTAAGAAATCAAAATGAATGGTACACTATCATTAAATTTAGAAAGTCTAATTTATTTTTTAATTGAAAAATTAAATATTTTAAATGAATTTTGTCAATTTTATTAAGTGTAATAATAATTAACATTTTTCAATTTTCAATTTAAATTGTGATTTAATAGAAAAAAATTATTTGAAAAATCAGAGTGTATTGTTATAAAATCCAAAAATGGTTTTCACCTTAATAATCTTATGATTTCTAAATATTTTTTATATTAACAATTTTTATAATTATATACAAATAAATAATTCCTATTTTTATTAAGTTGAAATATTTACAAATTTTTTATTCAAAATGTTATGTAAACAAAAAATCATTAATTTTTTTTAATATCACTTTAAAATTAATTAACAAAAAATAAATGATTCTTATTTTATATAGAAAGTCATTTTATTTTTCTCATTAATTATTTATTTTCAAAAAAAAAAATTAATCTGAAAAATATGAATTTCAAGATTGTATAAAAAAATTCTTATATAAAACTAAACCATTTTACGAAATAGAGAATATCTATCCAATCCACAAATACATTTAAATTTTTTTAAAGACATACTCGTCTCTACTTTCTAACTCAATTGTATAACTTCGGTTTGCTCATTCATCTAGAAATATATAGATTCTATGTTCCCATTCTCGAACTTAGTTGCTCCTCCATCACGATGGGATCGAGGAATATAAAGGCTATACCCACGTTAGGGATTTAATATATTCTTGATTTCATTTATAAAATTTATAATGTATTATTGTAAATAAAACAAATTTGGCGTTACAAAACAATGCTTATGGAGATTGATTTTTTTATTTCTTTTAATCTTTATCATTAAATTATATGAACACAGCTGTCTTTCTACAGAGTACGTTACATAAATAAGTTTATTGCAATAGCGTCTAATAAGAATGGTCGTTCTGTCATAGTCTACTATGGTGTGGAAATCTCTATATTATATTGAAGTGTAAGTTTATACAAACCTCCACACACTTTCTTTATATATATTTAAAATAGGTTATATTACCTTCCCCTGCCCAAAAAAAAAATAGTAACATAGATCCATCATTCAAAGTTTATTAAATTGAGCATGTGAAAAAGATCTATGAAAGTTATGTGAGAAGGTTTGGCAAAATTTTATCCAAAACTTCAATTTTTTAATGTAAAAACATTTTAAAATTCAATTAAAATCATTCAAATTCAATTAAAACATGTTAGTAAAAAAATAATAGCTAGAAAATGGTGTAAAATATACCTTAAAATGGGGGTAAAATGTCTACCATGTATCGTAGATCTTTATTTTTTCTTGTGCCATACGTCAGACATAAGGTGGACATAGGCAGGGCATGGGAGACATAGGGTTGACAATGGAATAGGTAGTGTCCTTTCTTAAGAGCTTTTGGAAATAAATTGTCTTTTGTTTAGGTTTCTTAGTCATTTTCAATATAGCATTGTCGATTTCATTTATCTCTCTAGTAGTTACTTATTTTCAGCAACAAATTCATAATGAAAACTTTGAACTTGCATTTAGTGCTCAGAACAACTATATATCCCTACCATTTAGGGGGTGAAGGGAAAGGGGGAGAACAAGGAATAGATGCAAGGTGCATGACAAAAACTAACTAAAGTCCATGCTTCACGAACTTTGTATACAAATAAAAATAAAACCAAAAAAAAGAATAGACGTATAAATTTTAGAAAAAATATAGGTTTTTTTAATTGAAAATCATACATTTATTGATTAAAAAAATCTATAGTAAAATGCTAATTATACCAAAAAATATAGGTGGAGAAGTCATACCCCAAAAATGAAGCCACATCAGGTGAAACATACTAAAAGTTGAGAAGACTAAAGAAAAAATGGCCAAGCCCATATCCATAATACATCAATTTTTGCACTTTTTATTTTGAACCTCGATCAAACACCCTAAACAACTAAAATCCATCATACTAAAAATTACTATCTAAAGCTTATGATTATGTTGAGGATCAAATAGTGGTTCATCCTGATTATATTTTGAAATCTCAAATTCATGTGATCTCTTGATAGCACCCCGTATCACATTATCTATGAATGTTGTTTTACAAGAAAAAATATGAACTTCTTTCTTCCATGTCCCAACTCTAGAATCTTTCATGATCTTTGTTGGAAAATTGTTCTCATATGGTTTCTAGCCTTTAGGATGAGAAGATTGATCTTTTTTATTTCTTGTCTTACTTGTATGCAGATAAACCCCATGGAGATGCCCAATTTGCTGGTAAAGACAACATCTAATAGTAATGTTTTCATAATTCAAGCTTAGGAACCTAAGGAATTTATCATGTTTCAGTTGGACTTGATCTAGAAGACTTTTTTCTAAGGTTAACTTCCACACAAATATGATCGTAAGTAAATAGCTCTTGTGTAGACCATTCCAAATCCATATTGATGAATCTTCCAAGTGAATTACCAATAACTTTAGATACTTAGATTGGATAGAGGGGCCCCCTCTACTTTATATAGAGAGAGGGGCCCCCTCTACTTTATATAGAGAGAGGGCCCCCCTCTACTTTATATAGAGAGAGGGGCCCCCTCTACTCTACCTAACCTACTTAGATTAGAGAGAGGGCCCCCCTCTACCTACTTAGATAAGATAGAGGGCCCCCAAAAGGGAAGAGGGATATTTGAGAAACAAACCCAAACTAACATTTTGGACACCACCATTGTTGGGGGATCAAAAAAAAAAAAAAACAATTTAACAAAGAGCATAACTCTTCCCCAAAACCTAGGTCCCTCCTTAAAAACTCCATGATATTCCTCAAGCTCCATAAAATGGACTATGAAAAACCGTTTAGAAAATAAATGAATCACATAATTTTTTGTCAATGTATCATCAACCCATTGTTGCAACTCTTTTGATCGAGGCTGGAATCCATAAAATCTTCAAATAAATGCAAAATATTCAATTAAAAAAATTAATCCATTTATCTTCGAATAAGAGATCTCTAATCCAAGTACTTTATCATATATCTCCACAACATACAAACTACATAAAAACAAAGGTGAAGCCAATGGAGACTTGGGGCATGAAACATTTTAGTATGAAATATCAAAATAATTGGCCATAAAATCCTAGGTCTCATACCATATAATAAGGGAGGGAAAAATATCATGGATAGCCATTGACCTTTTGTAGACCTAGTCACCATCATAGGCTTCCTCTACCTTTGTTTCCATTTAGGGCTTCCTCCACCCAAGCTTTATTCTAAGAACATTCATTCGTCTCCTCTCCACGAGAAATTTTAATTTTTGCATAAAGTCAAAGTATAGAATTTTATTTTTGAAACATAAAAAAGAAATGTACAAAGTTTGGATAGAATCATTTGGTTTTGAAATTAGTTTTAATTTTTTTAATTTTATTTTCCATTTTGATTTTCATGGTTTTATGAAATACAATAGCCTCCTTCAGAACAAGAATAAGGATTTCCATGGCTTTATGAAATATAATATATGGTTTATCAAAAATTACTAATTTTAATGTGGTATGCATCCCATTAATAGATATCATCGTAACTAACACCAAAATTGTTAACCTGGGGGATATAATCAATCTATTTTTATTTAGTTAACCACCAATCTAGGGAGATTATAATATGGAAAATTATACATGATGCTTTATTTAATAGTTGTTCTGACTATAATAATACATTTAGCTCATGAAAAACTCTTAAAACCATATACAGAATATCCAAAAAAAAAACATTTGTGATGAATTCAACATTTTCCATGTTCACAGGTTTAGGAAATAAAAGAAAAGGTTGAAAAAAACCTTTTATATTATGCTTTATTAGGCAATTAATGGTAAGAAAATGCCTAGATTATTAGATCCCATAAATAAAACTATTCAAAAAATGGGTGATTATTGATTCTCTCCTAAGTGAACCATAATCAGGAAAGAAGGTACCAACGTAGACCTTATCTATTTATCACAAATAATTCTTAAAATTTTATTTAAGCAAGAAATTAATGCTCACTTGGCTAGAAATGTTGGTGTTGGGTTGTGAAAGTCTAATAAAACAAATGTTCACCCAACCCCTGTCAACATTAGGCAAATATAATATATGAGGTGCAAAGACTTACTGTTTGTTGTAAAAATCAAGATGTAAAATTGATTGAAATGGGAAATGTTTAGACATTGTGACCCTATAAATAATGTCGGGGGACATATAAAGAAATATGAGAAGGAAAGAATTAATTGTGGGTGCCAATAGTAAAATCATGATTATGTATTTATGAATGTAGGAGATGTTATTGAAGTTGCTATAAATATGCACACAGTAAATATGCCAATGATTATAACCCAATGGATCTAATATGATCCTTTTATTATTGAGTAGGAAACCAAGAGAATCATTAGAGAACTATGGGTTTAAACACCAATTCAAGTGCCTCCTCCTCAAATAAAACTAGATATGTAAGAATGATGTGGTGGTAAAAGACTATTCATGTAACCTTGTTCACTAATGATATTGTGGACACTATTCATCCTAGTGAGGTGTCCACAACAATATTATTGAGTGCTTAGGTGGCATGGGTATAATTTGTAGAGTGGGGCATGAAAAGTGTGATAAAAATTAAGAATATATCACCTTTTGGAAGCTTGTGATAGTGTAGAGACAAGTTCCACTATTCTTGATTGGTATCTACTTTTTCCTTTTGACGTTCCATGAAAGGTGGTGGCAAATTTTCCAAGTGAGCTTTGTCCTTAACAAATCATGAACTGATGTGGAGAAGGTGGCAAAGATTTTAGGGGGATACTACTTATCTTTGTTGAATATTCCCCTCCCCCTCCCCCATGTGAATTGGTGGAACCATTTTGGGGCCCCTTTGCTCCTTTGTTTTTTTTCCTCATCTTTTTTTATATAAGATTGTATTTTTGGATTATTTTGGTGGGATAGGATGGAATGGGAATAGTTTGTGATAATAGGTTTGTATGAAGCCTCCTTGCCATATGGCCAAGTTATGTATTGAGTTGAGAGTATAAACTTGTTGAAACTTCAGTTATATGTATGAGAGAAATTATGAATTGATGAGAATTAATTAGAGGGATTTTATGAAGTGTTTATGTGTTTATTAGTTATATGAATTTATGAATCCATCTATGTGGTTGGAGACCAGATAAAGTGGTATTAGAATAATTTTTTATTCCTTTGATAGGGAATATGAGAGGAGAGAATATTATTGAAGAGTGAATGTGTTTGTGTATTTTTGAAGGTATGAAAAATACAAAGAAGAGTGGAATAATACCACCTAAAGAAGAATGGATGAATAAATTAAAGACCTAGGGTAGGCTTCTACAATTGTTGATAGAATGATATGAATATTGTAAGAATGCAGAAGAAGAGGATTTGGTGTGGGAGATGATAGGCTTCCTTAGATCAAAGGTGGTTATGTTGAATAAGGAGATATCCACATGGAAGGATAAAGAGTGAAACCATGAAGAGTTGTAGATGTAAGATTAGAAAATGAGTGAGAAGAAGATGGTTATCTTTGAAGATCATAAGGATCTATCATGTAAGCAGCCCATAGGAGCAGTAGTCCTCCTAAAGGAGGATGAGAATGTTAGTTTTGTTGAACTAGATGAAGGAAACCAATTATGTGATGATGGAGAAGAGTTGATGAAATCTGAAGAGGCTGAAAGTTGCAGTAAAGAAGATTTGAATGTTTCTTGTGAAGAAACATTGGTAGTACTGATTGTGTGGTCTGCTGCACATGAAGAAAGTTTATTGGAGGCTCATTTTCAGGCACGTGTGGAAAGAGAAGAATAATATAAAGTTTTTGGGGGAGTATTTGATGATCCAAGGCTTGATATGGAGATAGATGATGATTTGATGATAGAGGGGTAGTTGCAAAAAATTCAAGATTATAGCCATCTGGAAGAGTGTTGGAATAGAGAGAGATTACAACCATTAGGTGTTGAAAATAGATGGAGAGTACAACTAGGTGGAGTTGCAAGTTTGTTTTGTAGAAATATTGGGATTGATTTTTGTGTAAGAGAGTGCACATGTGGAGAGGTTGATGAAAGATGTTGTTGTAGCCATGGGTCAGAAGCTGAAAGTGATGATATGTGATGGTGTGGATAATCCAATAGGTGTTTGGATGATGCATGAAAAAATTTAGGTGGGATTTTGGTGGATGTGGATGGTTCGTGGTGGGCTAGATCTCACATGGGAAAATGAGATGCATGGTAGATCATCTTGGATGCGAAGGTCTGTTTATGATGGTGGGATTCAATCCACATGTGGATCCATTGAGATAAGGATATGCTTTTGGTAGAATATGATGGTTACATATGGGTTGGGTGATCTCATAACGATGGTTTATGGTCCTAAGGCAACAATTTTGGAAAAGCTAGTATGCAGATGCTGGAAGTGAAAAAAGACAATTCTCTAGGTACATGTGGTGTATCAAAAGGGGATGCCATGGTCATTATTCTTAGTGATTTAAAGGGTGATTATACCACTCAACCCATCTATGTGGTCATGATATCACATTATTTATCTTAGGTGTTTGTTGTGGGAGCATCCTAGGGTTTGAGTAATCTTGTATCAACCAAAAATAGAGTGGTGTGCTTTCCCTTTCTTCTCAAAATAATTGGCACATATATAATTATAATAACTCATAGAAGATTAATTATTTTTAAACTATAGGAGAATGATGTAGTACCAAAACACTATTCATGTAGCACTACTCATGTATCATTATTCATTGATGATGTGGTGGACACTATTCATTATGGTAAGGTGTCCACAACACTATTATTGATTAATTAAGGGACATGGGTCATATTTACTATGTGTGTGATGAAAAGAGGAGTCAAAAATAAAACCCATCACCTTTTTTAATCTTGTGATAGTGGGGAGACAAGTTTTACTAATCCTAATTGGTATCACCTTTTTTATTTTGACTTTAATTGAGAGGTGGTACCAAATTTGCCATGTGAACTTTATCCTAGGGTTAATTTTAATAGTCCTTACTAGATAACATATTGGAAATATTTGGTAAATATTAATAAATTTTAATTTTAGCTTTGGTGAATCCTCCATGGGTGATGGCAAACCTATGAAAATTTTAAAGGAGAGAAAATAGGCATTTTTCTTTTTCCCATACAACCATTCAACTGCACTGAATGTATTCACCGAATAATTTTGTTGAACATTTATGCTAGATAACTCTATTTAATAATTATGTTATATGGCTAGGATGAACAAATATGATGGATGGATATGTTAGATGGATCTATTGAATGATTATGTCAGATGGATGTGTCGAATGACTATGCTAGATGGATATGCTGAATGATTATGCTGGTCAATTATGATAAATGACTATTCTAGATGGATGTAATAAATGACTACATTTAACAATTAAGTTAAGCCAAGCTAGAGGGTTACCATTGTAGATGATCTGTTATCTAGTTTCCTAGTCACTTCCCTAGTCCTATAAATATGCCCTTAGCCCTTATTTTACACATATTGTACATTTGATTATGTATCCTTCTTCATCCCCACCCATTATAATTCACCATGGTAATAAAATATGTTTTGAAGAACTTACCATAATACCAAACTAGTAAAGGTTGAACACCATACAATATCCACTACTAGATGCATACAAGGTACACAAGGATTGGATTTTTAAATACAATTTTGAGTCTTGATGTTGTGCTTTAGATTTGTCTAGCTATATCCTGTAGAAATAATAAGTTCACATTATTCAAGGAGATCTTTTTGAATATGAAGATAAATAAAATTTAAAAGTTGTTTATAAACAAAATTCAGATTCCATGTGTTAAGAATTATAAAAAATGATGGTGCCACCTCTAAAAGTATAACCATTATTTTAGACAAGTTGATATGAAAATGATTAAATGAGGAACTCGTCAAGCTACCTCTTGTAACCAATGTCATGGATATATTCGATAACTTTAGAATCCATCTAAATTCATATGTGCTAGCTAAAAAAAAGGTAAAAAATTACTATTGTGAAGTTTTGGGGTATGAATTAGATGAAATGTATAATGAACAATAAGATATGGTAATTGAACAAGGATCAGTCAATAAAAAGATGAAACCCTGGGCGACATAAATATTGAATTGTTGCATGGAATTTATAATTAGGATTAGTCTATATGGTGGTTATTAGTTCTAAATAACATGCAACAATTCAATCTTTATGTCACCAAGGGTTTCATCCTTTTTATTGTCTGGTCATTGTTTAATTACCATCTCTTGTTGTTCATTATCCCTATCATCTAAATTGTACCCCAAATCTTCACAATAGACATTCTCAACTAGTTTTTTTAGCTATTTAATATGATTTCAAATGGATTTTTAAGCTATCCAATGGATTCATGACATCATTACTAGAGGCAATTTCACTATTTCTTGATTTAAACTTTTTCATATTAACATTCTTTCAAAACAAAGCCAATACTTGTAGAAGACATAACATCATTTATGATAACTCCTGAAACATGAAATATGAATTCCCCTTATAAGTTTTATTTGTTTTCATATTCAAAAATATTTCCTTTAACAAAATATGAACTTCTAATTTCTATAAGATAGTTAGGCAAATTTAAAGGTGCACATTCAATGTTTTGTTTGTACATTCCATTAAAAGTCACTTTGGTATCCTACAACATGTGAAGTACATTTAATGATTCTATCTTTCAAGGTTTCAACATTGGTTTCCTTATTCTTTTTCACCTTATACTAGTAGGGTTTGGGAATACAATAATTTTTTTTTTTTGTTTTACTTTGTTGTTCACAATGCCTTAAGATTTAACCCATGGTGAATGTTCTTATAGTTCTGTTCAACATTATCATTTGATTTGTCATTCAATAATACCATTAAATAGTGTTGTTTAGTACTACAATTCAAAACATCTATTCAAAAATATCAAAGGTGTTGTCATTCATCATTTTAATTTGTCTCCTCCAATCGAAACTGTTGGCATTCAATGTTTAGTGTCACCATCTAGTTCCTTGATTCATGTTATGCTAGTTTCCTTGTTTGATATTTGGTGATCCAACCCCAAAACTAATTTATATCCCTAAAATTATGATGATTCAGTCCCATCTACCGACCTTAAAAATTTGCTAAAACCAAAATCCAAAATTGGAATATTCATGAATTAATGAATATTCATCACTAAAACTTACCTTGTTTCATCTTTCATAAATCATGATCCTATGTGGATAAGGTGGAATGGATTCATGGGGATACCACTTGATTTTGTAAAATATTCCACCCATGTGAATGGCTAGAGAAAATTTGGGCCCCCTTTGCTCGTTTATTGTTTTTCCTCATATCTTTCTATATATGATTGTATCTTTGGCTTAGTTTGGTAGGATAGGTTAGAGTGTGAGAATTTATAAGGATAGGATTATGTGAAGCCTTTGAGGAAGCCTATTTTGCATGTGGCCAAGTTATGTATTAAGTTAAGAGTATAGTCTTGTTGAATCATTGGTTATGTGTATGAGAGGATTTATGAATTGATGAGAATTAAGAGAGGATTTTTATGAAGTGTTTATGTGTTTATGAGTTATATGGATAGTTAAATCCATATATGTTGTTGGAAGCTACATCAAGGAACACTTTAGCCCATCTAGGGAAGCAAATGTTGAAGATAGATTTAAGACTACCCTAATATCCCTAACATATTCAGTTGTTATTCCCTCTCCTAGGAATATAGATAGTATAGAGGAGAAATATATAAGTCCTAGTGGATAATTTTATTTATTATTCATGTTACCTCTACCTTATATAACCATAGTACAATGAGTGAGTCTTCCTTATTTCCTCACTTAGGTTTATATTGTTTCTACTCATGTATCAACACTTGTTGTAAAAACACCTCCAATGGTAGTTCCCATATCTCCTAGGTGACCATAGTCACCTCCCATAATTGCCTTAGTGGTCACTACCATTCTAACTACACTACCACCTACTAACATTGTAATCCCTTCATCTCCCACTCCACTTTTTATAGGGCCATCCCCTATTACTAATAAACCTTCAATTATACATAATATAAATCACATGACTCCTCCAATCTCATCCCATGAACTGGAAATAATGGATAAACCTATAAAATTTTTAGGGGAACAAGGAGCCAAAATAAGGGGTTGATAGAGATTAGACTCTATTGAAATATATGATAGTGAAGAAGAATATAAGTGATAATAAATTGAATGAGGAAATGGAATCATTTAGTAAAAATATAGAGGAAGATGAATAAAATTTGTCTATAATTTAATAATATAAGTTCAATCTAGAAGGACTAAAATTGTAGGGTAATTTGGATAAGCTGATCAAAAAAGGATTATCTTTCTATCCATCGAGTTATTATTAGACAAAGAGGGAGATATGGAATGTGAGGTAGAGATAAAACTAAAACCCTTAGTATATGGGCCCTCACCAACCTCTCCTGAATGCTCTCCATCTCTAACTACCATAATTATAATTTTAGTAACATTTACCCTAGCTATCACCTCCCAAAGTGTAAATATAAAAATTCCCCATTTTTTGATAACTTCTCCAATTGTTTCTACTACAATTGATGTGGTAGTAACTTCTCATTCTTTATATTTTTTAAGCCCAAAAAATAGGACCCAAGTAACCACAACATAATTTTACAAGCTATAGTCCAGTTTCATATGATTTAAAATTTTCCTTCCCCTAACCAACCTACTATGAGTCCTCTTACTATGGATATTACCATTGCAGTTGAATACACATCTATCACTAGTTACATGTAACATTTTTTTAGCACCCCAATGATATACTCATTCTATAATGGAGCTAGTCCCTAGCATCCTAGGACATAAAATAAAGTACATTTTAAAATTCTAGAATCCACCTCTACTTTTCCAACATAGGCCACACCCCCTAGGCTATATACGTAGTTGGGAATCCATATTAGCCAAGCTATCTAGATAAATTCCCCTATGATTATAGTAAATAAGAAAATTGGGAAAACTAAGTATATAATTTATACCCTATCATAAAACATTTTACTTGATGGATAAAGGCTATACCTCCTTTACCTCAATTATGGACATCTTCTCATACAACAAAACACCCTCAAGACAATCTCATTCCTATACTCTTGTAGTGACAAAGCAAGAAGAGTAACATGTTGCACTCAATGTTCTCTCATGGATTCAACAACTACAACAAGAGGAAGTAGGCAAACAAGACGTGGTGATTACTGATAAACTAATAATCTATTTCCATTTTTGACCAATAAAAAAAATACCTTAAGGAAGGTCAATATTAATATTGTGGTTGCAGGGGGTGAGAAGGTTGAATTGGAAGAAATAAAATATAATTTTCTTTAGCAAAAAGAAAGAAAACAAATCCTTTTGGAATGGATAGATATAGGGAAGATCCCTACAGTGTTTTATATGTTAATAAGTGTAATATAAACTATATATGTTTAATAGCTATAAGCAATCTATAAAGAGGTCATAAGAGAGGATCACTATTCATGTTCTATATGATATTATATACAATGTATTGGGTACATCTAAAAATTTGTATACACTATTCAGTTAATATGTTCTACAAAAGCTACAGCCTAGTCTAATTGGGGTGATATACTTCAATTATTTTTTAAAATGAAGTATACGGATAGTGTTTATGGTGAATAATGACACATCACTGAATCAACCCTTTCACCTATCGTGAAGTTTAAGGTGAAACCATACCTTTCTAATGGTCTTAGGAATAAACTTGATTACAAAGATGCAAAAAGGGGGGATTTAAATTATTTGGGATAAAGGAACAAGTCAAACAAATTATAATGCTCAATTAATAATCATAAATCAAATATCACTTGAAATGTCAAATGAGAAATTAGATTTCAATTATATAATCTAACCTATCCATTAGAGAATGCTTATAAATTAGACAGTCTCTTAAAGGAAATATTTATGATCCTTATAGTGTTTTTTTAATAAATTACTTATAACACTTTTATCTCTCATTGTATTGAAAATAAATTCAAGGAAAAAAAGAGAACAAACTAAATGACAAATAAAACAATATAAAATAAATATCAAACAATGAAATAGAAACAAAAAAAAAAAGAACTAAAGAACTAAAAGAACCTAATCAATAAATAACTTAATCTAGTAATTATAATGAGCTAAGAATAAACTAATAGATTTAAATAAAAAAACATACATTAATCTAATATTTACGTCTAAGGTGAAAATAATAAACATAAATCTAACTAGAAAAAGGTTTAATAAAACTAATATCTAATATATTTTAATTATCTAAGTAAGAAATGAATCTACTTATCTAAGAACATAGAGGAAACCTACCTAAATAAACTACAAGTGTATAACGAAATAATATCTTTAAAATATAAAAATTATTTATAGCAACTAAAATATCTAAATAAACTATGAAATTAAGATAAATTTAATTTAAAACATAAATAAACACCACTTAATAAAAATGCTAAATTAATAACAAATTATAAAGTCTAAATAAATAAATAAAAGTTAAAGAAATAACAAAACATTAAATTGTCTACCAAGGCCTCTTCCACAATAGCTTGATCCTAGTCATCCTGTGAAATCCTTATATGATCCCAATAATTTTTTTTGGTTTCATGTTAGTTGGGTCATTCTCTGAGAGTTTTAGGTAATTATGTATTTTGGCTATAGATTTCCTTCTCAATCCCAATTTTGACCTTGATTCTATCATTCATAAACGTCAACAAGACTATGACATTGCCTTCAAAGCCCATAAAACACAAACACGATCTCTAGTTTTGGACCGGGATAATGCTCAAATGGTCATCTATAAATATCTTCTTCTGAATCACCAAACAAACAAAGATACACCTACTCCTACCAATAATGTTTATTATCTTATAGACACAACTCCTGAAGGGAATGTGGTCAATATGACTAATATGTGAAGGGTGGTTGCGTTCATTGTTCCTCATCCCATCCACACTCCTCAATCATCTCACACTTTTCATGTTTTCTAGGACTCTTCCCTAACTCACTTAACAGAGTTGGGGTTAGAAGAACTTATATCTTTAAATGACCCAATTCTAACAGCTCTTTTTTATAACACTTCTCATACCATTTCTACCACTTCTTCAACCTCTCTACCCATAACTAATGATACTCAAACATATATTACCGCTTCTTCCATTTTATCTCAAACCAAACCTACATCCATTACCCCATATTCTCAAGATAATCAATAAATTTTTCCTCCAATCAGACCTCTTGCATATTATCAACATAAATTCACATGCACTTCAACCACTCCTTTCAAGGATCTCTTTCAACACTATGCACCTCTTTCTAATAGTACCATTATGGGTTATGATGAGTTTGATCCTATCATATAACTAATTGATCTCCCATATCAAATCCCATTTTGTGAACTTATGCGAACTTCTCCACATCATCATAATCTTCTTATGTAGCTCTTACTCAAAATGGACACCCCACAGCCTCCCCTAGCAGGACATAAAGCCACCTTATTCAAATCATAATATGGAATTTTTCAACAGTTCAAAGAGATGTCCATACACATTGATGAAATAATATAATTTACCCTCAAATTCCCCATTACTTTTATGATCCTCGATGAGATTCTATATTTGTAGATGACCCTCCCCTTTTTATCAGAGTCTAAATTGTTGATATCCAAGTCAAGCATGACTTGACTAATGGGGCTTTGAGAACTTGTGTTTCCTCTCTCAAATTTATTAAAATCATTAAATATTTTGAATGCAATATTAAGTCAACATGCATCACATGTTGAGGCTATGATCAAAGAAAAATTCTTCCCTTAGGCTATGTGTGGCTCCTTATCATGATCCCACCTATCAATATCAAGTGAAGGTGATGATATTCAACTTTCCTCTATCCTATAAAATTATGCTCTGTAGGATATAGACTCATCACATGAGATAAATTATCTCTTCCACTTTCCAATGTGTCAAATATCCTCACAATGGAGTAATCTATAGGATATAAGGTGGCACCAACCCTTAGAATTTTGATGATTACAATAATGTGGTATATTCAAGATTCTAACCCTTAAACCTTTATCGAACATTCCATTTCATGAATATCAATGGTTTAAATTTCCTTTCAACTCCACCTGAGGTTATAATGGTCATCCCAAACTCATTTAAAATATACCACCTAACCTCCTAGATTTAGATGACTATGAGCCTAACAAGATCACTATCAAGATCAAAACCTTAGATCTATATCCTCATCTCATTTCCTATCTTCCACCTTCTTTGAAACCACATTCTCATCAACCATCTTGTGATGATATACCTATTTTCTTAACTAAAACTCAACACTTCATTCATCAAACCACATCAAATAACAAGGTCATCCATTCTTATGCCATTAATCTTCATACACCTAACTATTATGACTGATATACCTTAGATAATCCATTCTTAGGATGTCTTATTTAAGCCAAAGATGCTGAAATCATTTTTTATCATTCCTCTTTGCTTCAATATTTTTGTATATATTATAACATTCCATTATATATATTTCTTAGTTGTAGCATTTTTCCTCTTGTTTGCAAGGTATATATGGTGTGCACACCTCTACTTTCTAAAGACCTTCATAGGAGTATGCTTATGTATCATAATATGACATGTCTCTATCACGTTTATATATATTAAGACCCATCTAGATGACTTATCCTTGAGATGCTTGTAACTATCACTTAGACTTCCATGCATTCCATCCCTCCCTCAATTGAGCCCAGTTCAAATCCTATTCCTACTCTCTCTCTAGCTGAGTCTCTTACTATTTTAGACCATATTTATCCTTCTATCAAGCCTCACCAAGTCTCCACCAACCCCACCTTCCCTTACTGATGGTTTACTCCCTCTACTACAACTTGGTCTATTCCCACCAAATGGGTCGATCAACCATATTTTGATATTCATAAAGTTGTCGATCATTAGACTAGAAACAATTCATTACACCAACCTTCCTCAGCTTTTATTTCCACTACCTGTATTATTATTCATAAAAAATATACTAACAAGTGTATGTATTACATCCATGACATAGATAATCATTCATCCACATATTATTGTAAGCTATGGAAATATATTGACACCTTGTATCCCACCACTCCTCAATCTATATACAAGGCTATATCTCCCTAAAAATTACTACCTAAATATCTTCCCAAATATGGAGAGGTTCATTATTCATGGCACCAATGTAGTACTCATCACACTGATCATTTTTGCATCCTTCAACAAAATCTAAAGGATCACCTCATGACCATTCATGCACCTACTATGATTCTTACCATAGGTCTCCCTCATAGTAAGTCTCCCCATTATTCCACCATGGCTCCATCACCTATGATCTGTTCTCCACCTCCCCTTTCTCCACCCGTGATTCCATCACCTATGGATCCTCCTAAATGGGTAACCCCTTCTCCACTAATGACTCCTTCACCTATGGCTAATTCTTCACTAGTGACGCATTCATCTCCCGAAAATTCCATTCCCATTACTTCTCCTGAGCACCCTCTGCATGATATCCCTCATAAGCATGATCCTTCAGGTTTTCCTACATTTTACATCAAACAGATTTGATGCAAAGTATTTTCTCAACTTTACCTAAAGATCGATGAAACATTGGATGCAGTCTAAGTCCAGCTTCATAGATACATATCAGATGTTATGGATAATGTGTGTGGACAAATATATTAGTATTTATAAACACAATAATGGTGTTATTTCATTTATTTATTCATTTGGATTGGATGTGTTCTCCAACTTTACATTTATCTATCTTATATCATTTGACATTGTGTCAAATTCTTATCTATCTTACATGATCACTTTTGTTTCATGTTACATGTTTCTTATGATTTCATTATTATTTTTATGTTCTCTTATTAATTATTTTTCATGATTACGTAGTTATTATTCATGATTTTATTTTCTATGTTTATCTTGTTCTCTTTCATGATTGTTTCCTATCTTATTTCTATAAACATGGATAATTATTATTTTGACTTGGTTATACAAACCTTGCTCCGTTTATTCACTCCTTATTTACCATGTGATTAGTTAGGAAAAAAATGATCTCATTAAACTAAGCATATCCATCTATTTCCCTTATTTCATTTCACAAACTAAGTATACACATGGTTGATAATTGAGATAACATGTTGGTCCATAGTTAAGCTTAAGTTTTCTAGTCAGTCATGTCTTTGGATACTTATCTTCCTTTAGCCTAAGCTTAAAGATAATTAATGTGTATCACTTTATCTCTTATGATTGGTAATTTAAAATGTTTATGAGGAGGAATATCAAAATTCATAAACATTCAAAAGAAAACTCATCTTACAAAAGGCACTGACCTAAATGATAACATTCAAAATTTTCAAAATTTAGTTCACAATAAAAGACATGATTCTAAGTACATTGAAATTTTCTAATCAAAGATAAAAATCAAAATTTGGACTCATGATAAATTCAATGTTTATTGGGGTGTATTAGACTATTCTATTGGAAAAGGAGAATTAAAAAAATATTTTAGTGCTACCTACTTTCTCACGTAAGTACCCAAACTTTTTAGTAGACTGATGTCTTTGTAAGGGGTCATAAAGAATGGGGAACACATTATGGAAATTTAGGTCCATTTTAATTTTATTATTTTAAGAAAACCAACATGATTTAATCTTACCACCACAATTATTTGACTACACAAATTTGTGCCTATAGTGAATAGGTATCCTTTCTATATTGATGGTCACTAGTCGCTTAGTGCCTTTCTATATCCTTAGTGTGCCTTTTGTTTCCTAATGTCTTATAATAAGATGCCTATGTTATTATTATTAAATTCCCTTTTACTCTCCCTAAATTCGTAATATTTCCCCTTGAAAAATATAGTTTTTTTCACTAATCACTTCACTTAGGGATTCCCTTTGTGAGTTGTAGTGTAAGACCTTGGACAGGACTAGGCCTTCCTAAAAATTACCAAATTTTCACACTACCATTCCAAACATCTCCTTTTACTAAACATTTACCTTTTAAAATTATTTCCACCTCATTGATGTTCCTTTTTTTAGTTGCATAATAAGACCATGGATAGGACCTTTCCTTATAAAATTTTCCAATACCCAAGCCACAACAAAATTACATATGTCAAATTTGAGACAAGCCGTGATTGATTAAGATTTGCATGTCATTGGAATTCTTCCTATCTTGATTTAGTATATTTAATGCTTACTTATTTAATATTTCACTTTTAACTTCTTATTGTTTGATTGTATGTAAGAATCCAACTAGTTTGCTTAAATTTACCATACTTACCAACTTGAAATAGTGTGATTATTTTAAGTCCATTTTGTAAATTTTGTTTATCTATTATAGTTCTAAACATGATTTAACATGATTTATTGAATTAATAATTTTTTTTCCTACCATTTGTATTTCACATTATTTCAGTTTTATTACATTATTTTCATACTTCCCAACTTGATATAGTGTGATTTTACTTGTTTTAGTTTTGTACCAATCTTATTTATTGTTCAAAAACATTTTTTGTCCTCTTGTTTACCACTTTTTGGTTTATTATACTTAGTCATATTTTGTTATTACACATTTCCCATCATGAAATAGTATGTAGTACATTTTTTTATGATCACTTATACTCGTCCATGTTCTTTTTGCCAGTTTATTTTTAACCATGCATGTGTATTGCATAATACTAGAAAATAAAACACTCCACACATATTTCCTATAGCATATACAAAAAATTAAGATAAATGTGATAGAATAAAATATTTCCATACATCAAAAACCACAGCCAAAATATAACTCATGAGACCCAATTCCAACTGTCAAAACAAAATATCTCTATATATCATGTGTTTCATACAAAAATACATTACTCCATCACTATGGTTGGGCTCTATCATGCCCATTTCGTGGCCTAGCCATGATAACCATAGATACCTTAGACTTTACCCTCTGCATAATACATTTTAATTATGTTGTTTGAGATCTCAACCCTACTACCTATTCATGTAGGTTGGCCACCTGGGTTTGTACCTTTCCCAACTAGATCACGGTAGCTATGTGTATGGTTTTATCCTAATCTAGGTCTTGTTAGGCCTATACCTCTCATTTACCACCCATATTAGTGGTTGAAATACATCCCTATGTCTCTATATAAACCTTACATCCTCTGACACCAGTCTAAACTAGCCCTCTTAAGTTGGATTAGATGGTACCATAGGATCATCCAGTGTGGTGGGGTTGTATAGTGACAACATCCCATCCTAAATTTCATGGTGTATTGCCATGACTAGGGATTCCCATTTGATCTAATCTATCACATGGTCTGTAAAAACCAAAATATAGATATATATTAGATCACATATACATTTCAAAATCTATCTACTTACATTCATATACAACTAGTATTCTATCTCAAAGATAAAACAAAATTAAAACATTTTCTTACCTATCCTAGTGTCACCAACCATGATCTCTTCATAGGCCCATCCTATAAGTACCTCAACGATGGGATGTCTCCCTATCAAATAAAATCTCTGACTCACCACATGTGCACACTATATGCCTCTTCTCAATCATTCTTCTATCAACTAGATCTATGCTTGGGTAACTATTGGATCATCCTATGTGCCCACCATAATTTGTAATTGATACCATAAATTCCATATTATCAATGGTAAGCTCAAGTTGGTCACTATTCCTTCTACATTTCTCACTTTTGTACCTGTTATAACCATACATCCACATCCATGCCCTCTCCTCTTCAGGTTATCGACTACCATGCTCAACTAGTTCATGATCTCACACACTATAGCCTAACTATGATCTCTCAACTATCACTCCTACTCCTCTCCCACTTATCTCTATAATTTTGTTCCTAAAAATTAGGTTCTACTATATGATTCTATAGGTTTAGGAGTATAACCTATCCTAAAAAGTGTGACACTAGTTATGACTCTACCCACTCAGTATAGTGGCTTGTGATCTACACTCAAGCCACCATAATGCCATGATTGTCTAACTATCGCAAGTAGTATCAATATGTGTGTATGTATGCTACAGAATCTCTCCTCATATGCCTATCTAAAATGCTATCACATGGGGCACAGCCTGCACTACCTAGTCCTATCTCTATCTAATAACTTGTGGTAACCCAATATTGACCACATGGGGAAACCCAACTATCTGATACATCAATAACCTCTCATATATCTTTGTGCTCATTAACACGATAGGACCCATGATATTTTAACCTCTATAAAACATCCCATACATATCATGCATGAGTTGGACCTAGATGCCATATGCAAAATCTTAGAGTGCCCTCTGATCCAAATAAACTAGCACAAGGGTCCCACATATAATGGTACTATGAATCCTCTTATTATTTATATTACCATTGGGGTTTCTTACACATCTATCTCTAATTACACACAAAATTTTATTATTATCCTAATGACATAATCATTCTTTAGTTGAGCTAGTTCTGAGTCCCCTTGGACATAAAAGAAAGTAAATTTTGAATGTATAGTATCCACCTCCATTTTTTCAACATAGGTTACACCCCCTATGTTATCCAAATAGTTGGAAATGCACGTTAGCCAAACTACCCAAATAGATTCCCATAAAATTTTAGTGCATAAGGCAACTTGGGAAACTAAATATATAATTGATACCCCAACATAGTATAAAGTTACTAGATGGAGGAAGGATATAACTCCTTTAGCTTAATTTCTAACATCTTCTCCAAAAATAATGTACCCTACATTATAATCTCTTTGTTTTACAACTATACTCATAGAGCAAGTTGAGAAGTAAGATGTACATTGAATTCCCACTCATGGATTCAATAAATTAATCAAGAAGAAGAAATTAGATAACCCCTTTTGATTATTGATCAAAAAATGATCAATTTCCATTTTGAAAAATAAATAAATACCTTAAGGAAGGACAAAAATAAGACTATGGATGTAGATGGAGAGTAGATTGAATTAAAACAAAGATAAAATATGTTTACTCTAAAAAAATAAGGAAAAAAATCCTTCAGACCTAGATAGATACATAGAAGATCCCTAAAATTTTGTAGATGCTACTAGGGCTGTAATAAACCATAAGTTAAAGAGATATAACTAGTGCTTACAAATGTCACAATATAAGAGTATTGTTAAAGATCTAAAATAGATTATAGATAATGTATAGGGTGTAACTAAAAATTTGTATGACACTATTCAATTAATAAGGTCTAAATATGGTATATCCTAACCTTAGTGGGGGATTTACTTAAATTATTCAAAAAAATTAAGGATATGGATGTTAAGATCCACTTCCTCAGAAAGAACATGCCATATTACCATTTTAATCTAATAACAACAATAGAGGCTACATGGGCCCAAAATTATGTGTTTTTTAAGATGGATAACTTACTTTACTAGCATCGAGATATGTGAACTTTAGTAAAATAATTTACAAGTCAAGAAAGAAAGGTTCTATCCATTTTGAGGTGTGTGAGGGTCACCAAGTTAAGCACTTATTTTAGGTAGTTATTTCTTAAGCCTATTTTTGAGAACCTTGTCTAAGCTACAACTAATAGATTTCAAGTGGAAATTGAGGGAAATTTTTACATAACCAATGAAGAAATCATGTAACCAGTGAATTTTTCTAGAGACAAAGTTATAGGGATAGACACATAATGTGGAGGTTAATGTTGCATTGACCACACTCAATAAGTTTAGAGAGAGGTTTCTAAAACTATTAAAAATATCTTTGGTAGATTTTTGAACTGCTTTTGTTGCCTTTCAGGTGAATTATGCCTTGTATTTAAAAATGGAACTAGTAAAGAAGTAAACTTAGATAGTAGGGGTACCACTAGGACCCCATCAACTAACTCTTTATCAGTTTGTAAAGTATACACAAGTTAAAACATAAACATGACTAACATATGTTCCACATCCTATATCCATTATTACAACTACATACATGGTAACATTTTTTATAACTCTTTTTGGTGTATCTATATCAACAATTCCCATTGTAGTTATAACTCAAGTTATAACTTTAGTCTCATCCACATCAGTGATGATGCAAGTTACACCCCTTAGTGCTTCCCAATCATAGATAGATTTTTATATGATTTAATGTTATATTTTTAATATAATTTTATTTTGGGACATTATTACTTTTGGAATTCATCTAGAAAAAGATTATTTATAATCACATTCTAAACATGCATGATATACATGAATTTTTGGCACCTAGTTCTATTTTTTGAGATGTAAATTTATATTTTTATTGAGATATGAGGCATATCAATCCCAATATTATATACACTTGTATCCTCTCAATTAGAAAGGGGGGATAATTTTGGCTATTAATAATAGTAATAAATTATATAGATTGTTTTGTAATTCATCTTGATGAGTAAATCATGTGCTTCTCCAAATTTATGTATCTTGAAATAAGTTTTGTCAAATGGGTATATTAGTCTTCTAGTTATGCATGAGTATTATTATAATATAGTTATTCATATTTTTATATTGATAATATGAATGGATTTTGTGTAATAATCACAATATGCCTTTATAGATGTGTAATTTCAATCTCACAAAAACAAAAACTTTTGATTATATAAGATAAAGTTTAATGTATCCTTGTTCCCTTAAATTATTAATTTTTTTATTATTGATATGTTTATAGTAACTTGCAACAAATATTGGTTCCTAATTTCGTATCCAAACCTTAGTTCAAGAGATTGTTTATAATGGTTTCATCTTGTTTGATCCAAATACTTTCTTTCTTTCCTAACATTTCCTTCTTTTTGAGTTTCTTTTTATCAAGCCCAACTTAGGTTAGAACCATCATCAATTCACCAATCTCAAGTAGATTTATATTCATGTCATATATAAACCATCTGAGTTAAACAACTACTCCACTCAACTTTATTCCACCAATAAGTTGTTTAAAAAACCCAATACCTTGTAAATCATGCCTTAGAGTGAATATCTCTTCACTGATCATAAAACATTATATTCTACCTCATAAGTTTCCATGGTGTATATAAAAATAAAATCAACAAAACCATGTCAAATTTATTTCAATTTTATATAGAGCATAAGCCAATATCTAAAGATAATAATCTACCAAATGAGAATTAAAAATACTTTGAAAAACATAGATCCATGTCAGAGTCATATAATTTTGTTTCAAAACCAAACCAAATGTTTAAAAATCTATGTTTGGCTACTATAATCACACTTGGGATGAAGAACATGTAAATGTACAAGGGCATGCCCCAAAAGTAACACTTGGTAAAGAAAACACCAAAATAATGTTTAAGATTTGAATCAAGAATAGAGATTCATATAGTTCAAAATATCTTGCTCCAAGTGTGAGTAATAGAGTGGGGAGACCATCTCTAATTGATATTTTGATACATGGGAAGATAAGTCAAAACCAATTTATATTCCTTTTTGGGAGTATAATTAAGGAAGGGGTTTTAACATAGGAGTTTTAATCCTTACACCATTGTAAGACAATATGTATAGCTATTTTATTTAACATTTATTTCATAATAATGTCAATATCTTCATGAAATTAATCTTGATCATTATAATGAATAAAAAATATAATTATTACCTCAACCTAAGAGAACCAAGCCTAATAAAATTTAGAGTATATATATCTTACTCATTGAGAATGCATTGTCTAAAAATATTCATAGCATGAACCCAAGGAATCTCCACAAAAGAGACATCATGAAAATTATTAATTAGTGATCACAACAAAAAAATTTGATTGATGAGAATACCATCACTAAAGACATGGTCATTCCACAAAATCTAATATTTAATATTGGTTTAAAACACTTTCCATATGCTTTTGGAAATGAGGCACACCACAAATTTTATAGGGTAACACACAATAATGAGGGTGTTAATCCCTAATAACATCCAATAAATTATCTCATGTTGAGAACATATAGAGATATAATTCCTCACACAAATAAATCCATTCTTCATTATAATGCAAAATTTAAAGATCTCAGTTTTAATGATTGTAAAGCAAATTTGAAATCTTATTGTCCTCTTCACAAAAATAATTATAATGCTCTTTATTTTGATTATAATGTTTGTAATGTTCATGCTTCCTTTAAAAACTATAAAACTTGTGAGAAATATGGAAAACATGGGCATCATATTTCTAAATGTTAGAAATTGCATATATGAAAATATTATGATAAATACACTCATGACATTTTGCATTGTTTGAAAACCACTAAAACACCTACATCCAAGGTTAAAACTATTTAGATTACTAAAAATACTATATCTTTTATACACTTTGATATGTCATCTTATGATAATTATTCAATTACTTCATGATGGATATAGTTTTCAAGTGACAAGTCATCTTTGTCTCCATCTCTATAAATTCAATCTCTTTATGCAACACTTATTTTTGATACAAAATAAATATGCTTTGATTATCTTTACTAACTTAATTTTTTGAAGGATTTCACAGTTTGTGATCAAAGTTGTCTTTTTCTCAATTTGGCTTTATAGATTTGCTTTTATTCACTCACATATTTAGATCATATTTTTAATGGCATAACTTTTACTTAACTTCGAAAATTGGTGTTACTTGTTTGTTTTATAGGATTTAGTGGATCGTTTTTCATTATTATTATTATTATTATTATTATTATTATTATTATTATTATTATTATTATTATTATTATTATTATTATTATTATTATTATTATTATTATTATTATTATTATTATTTGTTCCATTCCTATTTGGTTACCTCATATGAAGAGTATTCCTAGATATTGTTGATGACCACACATTCATCTTTGTAACTTTTGGTGGCACCTTCTCTTATTCTTGCTTTCTTAAAATATTGTAACTCCTCTTAAAAGAATTTTCTATTATAGGGTATATTAATGTTACTTCAACTCCCTTCCTTATTTTTAAAAAAATTCTCCATTTTCTAACCCCAAATTATGTTTAAGGTGGAGTTTTGGAGATTAACCTTATTTAGTTCATGTTGATGACTTTTGGTCACTATGGGGAAGTAATGCCCAATTCAGCTCAAGGTTTTAGATCACCTGTAAGTTCTTAAATTTCAATCAATTTAGGAGAAATCAAACAAGTATTAGGTCAAGCCCAAATAATTTTCAACACTTAAACATTTTGAGGAGGTTCTCAAGTGTGTAAAAGTCATCCTGGCCTCCTTTTCAACCTTCCTAACGAACACAGAGCTCTCTCAAAGCCAATAGGGGTCGAGTAACAAAATTACATGGTATATTTTTAATAATTCTTCCAAAAATAGATTCAAAACGTGATTATATTAAATTTTATAGGACGCCAAAAATGTACTGAAAACTTCCTAATTTTTTAGTCATAGTGGGATTTAGTTGTTTTTTTCAAATTTTTCTCAGTGTCATGTATCAATCTCACATCCATCTCAAGGCATTTCATATAATTTAAGACACTTAGTCAATTTTTAAAGATGCCCATTATATATCCATGTTATCAAGGTATTAAGCAAGTGAGTTAGTAGGATGATTACACATGTTGTAACCATGACTTCCTAGAACAATATGTTTAATTAAAAAACCTCTTGTCTAGCAAGTTAGTAGGATGAAGCCATGTTGCATAATCCTATTACCTTGCTCTCTTAGGGATATTTGTGTAGAAACATGCCAAGGTCAGATTAGTGGGTGAGTGGTAGGGCACTGTGTGGTTTAATACTATTACCCCACTCTCTAATAAATTTTTGAGCAACCCAGTAGTGCATTAGAGCAGTGAGTGAGTGAGATGACATCACACATTGAAATCCTACTTCATCACATAAGGAAGAGTCAACATTGAATTTGAGCCTCAACCAAGAAATGAAAGAGTGATAAGGATCCATGTAGACATGGAATATAGCAAGCATATAGTGGTAGAAGTACCCAAAAAATAAGAGAGAACCAGTTGGTACTTAATAGAGCCTAACCGAGGGAGATCCTATGGAAGGGGTAGATAAATAAGAAGCTACCATGTGATGCAATTAGAAAACCCACAATATAGATACTAATGTAATTAGGGAGATGCCATATGGACACCATAAACTATGATAGGGGCTCTATAGATGAAATGGAGTGGCATGGTTAAGTAACAAAGCAGGCATCAAATGGAATAACACCACACCATCAATATACTAGCAAAAAATTAATAGCTTGTTTGACCATAAAAATTGCCAAAGGCCAAAACTCATTTGGGCACCTACATTGATTTAAAGAATCAAGGAGCATATTATTTACCTTAGGAAATGATTGAGTAGGTGTTTGAATTTAATACATGATTAATAATGTGGAACCCACTAGAAAGTATGGCATGTGCATTGGTATCAAGAGCAAAGCATAAATTATCAATTCACCTTAAAGAGGTATGGATCTATCTACATAGGTCATGTGCAGTTGGTGACCCCAACACAATATTAAATACTTTATGATACAATAACTAAATGAAGGAATCATCTAGTTATTCCAATTCTAAGCACATCTTCAAATTGCCAAATATTTTGAGACACCTACTCAACCACCCTCCTTTAATCACCTTAAATCATTGTAACCATCCCAATAGGGGGAAAGATTAATCAGAAACCCATGGGCTTCTCATTACCTATACAATCTTGGGTCTCACATTGTAAAATGGTTAACATATCTAGGCACAATAAGGTTACCCAAATTTACCCTCCATAATCCCTTTACCACATGAACCTTACATTTTAATGAGAATTAATTTCACCTCTCTCTATTGTTGTGCATTATATTTATAATTTTATTTTTTTGACCTTTGTCTATGGGTAATTCTCACCTCTCTCATTGCCATCCATTCTTTTTCACATCTATGCAAAACATGGCCCACTCTTATAGGTCATATTTTTTGTGTATATAGGTATATAAAAACACTATATATGGATCATTTATCATCCTTTTTAGTGTTTTATTGTGTACTATACCTCCATGCAAATCACTTTTTCAGTTTAAGTGTTCATATCATACCCTGTGTGATATTTTATTATCCTATATAATATGTAGTATGCTCTAAAAAACTTATAGAGTTGTTTTGTCTAGTATTAGTGCATCACTATTATTTCATTTTCAGAAACCCCATTTCTCTTTTCCCCAAAATAAATTTTAGATTTAGTATTAGCTATAGATTTAATTTCATATTTTTTAGGCCTACATGTTGATCCTAAATCAGATGAATTTAGATTAGAAGTAATCCAACCTTATCTGAAGGTTCATCTTAAGGATCATCAATGTCCCACACCTTACAGGATACCACTTTTATATTATTAAACCAATTATTCTAGTTTATTAGGTGCATAATTTGAGTGATAACAATTTATAGCATGCCGAGTGGGACACGTTTTCATGATCTTCACATCATCCATTAAATAATTTTTGTGTATTTTTTAGTGCATTTTGTGATTCATAGAAATTTATTCAATACCATGACAATTCTTATTGTAAAATATAATGATTTAAATACACCAAGTGATTAAATATTATCAAGGATAATGATTTAGGTGATATTATTTATCTTTCCCTTATTTTGAAGTGATTTAATCCCCTAGCAACTCCACTTTGAGTCCAACTCTATGTTATAATATACTGAGTCTATATGTTATAATCAAATGGGAGTTTAATACCCATATATCCCATGGTTATGTAAAAAGACATCTACCCAACTACTATAATCAATAGAGGCAACCCTCTTGCCCTAATTTACTATTATAGTATCCCCATTGGATTTCTCAAGAGTTTTCCATTCCTCATAGGTGATGATGAGACTACCTCCATTTAGCACATCAAGGACATAGCCCCTGTACATGTAGTCCACCATGTGGTTAAAGATAATGTGGACATTTATCTCCTCACTTCATCATTCACGGGAGATTTTTATGGCCGTAAAGAAGTCTGATATTGTGGTACACTCATAACTAGGATAAGTCAAGTTATTAATTATGTAGATGGTCTAAAGAGAGGGTCGACTACTTATCCCTCATTAAGGATATTATAACCATAAAAAGGGCTCACCATGATCCCCTCATTGAATAAAACATTATTTTATAGTAAATGTGGGACTGAAACCCAACCTAGTGAATCCGTTGGCTCATCTATCATTCTTATACTATTTGAGATCTATTTATTATGAAGCTATAGTCATCATCCAATTACTAGGTGGAGTTTCCTAACCTAATGCTTATGGTATCGCTATTCCAAAAAAATAGTGTCTCATTCATGGTGATAAAATTAGACGTAAGCCTATAATACCCCTATTTCTTTAGCCTCTACCTAATCATCCCATTTCATCCTCTATCCTTGCAATAGTCAGCCAAACAATCCCATCTATACTCACTACTGGTGGTTTGTAGGAAGTTAAAAACCTCATCAAAACCCTTAAAAATGATCTATCAACCTTCAATAATGAACACGTATAATAAAAAAATAGTCCCTATCAACACTTTAATATAGATTATCAATTTCATAGGTATCCCATCCAAGGCACTGCACAAGTCAAAGTAGAACTCTCATATCCTACGTTATCTAATGTGCAACATTATGTTTATACAATCACCTATAAATATCTCATGGTTTAATATGAATAAATGTTTTATGGGAAACATGTTAGATTATACCCACAAGTATAAAATGAGAAAAAATGAACATAGTATGAGCCTCTTATCTTTAATTGGGAAGATAGTGATTTTGGGAGCATGAATATCAATGAGAGAATATCCTTTGAAGCTTACTACTTTCTTGAATAAGATGACTTAATTGCACCAAATATGGGATTACAATCCACAAAATATAATGTTATTGTTTTTGAGGCTATTGATCTTATGTAGGAGGTTATTGATTTCTCATATGTTGATTAAGCAAAGGGTTATTATGAGTTTCATCATGCTAATTATATACATGATGCATTTTAAAGATATAATCGTATGCATGAGGAAGACATGTTATAGGATGAACTATATGAATTGTTCTCAATCCTCAACATTAAACTAACATCCCTTCATGAAATAACTCACATGCAGCATGAGTGGGACGTGGAATTAGATGTGCTTCCAAATCAGCCACACATGGTTCAAGAAAAGCATTCTAATTAGTATGATGATAGAGTAGTTGATTGCAATTATGAGAGTATACCTGATTGATCAATATTTGTATTGAAAATAGGATGACATATTAAGTACTTTACCTAGTTTTAGGTTAAAAAGGAGAAGATATTGCATGTTGTGCTCAATCTAGGGCATAAAATTGGACATTAATAAGGCTGAAAATAACCTGCCTATCCACATAGAGACATACATATTTCCAATCAACTCATGTAGGTAAGTGAGTTATTTTGTTCTCAGAGAAGTATATCACCAAAAAATTGATAATACAATCCTTCTCTAACTTTGGTTTACTTCATTCAAGCATGAAACTCAATCTAAGTTGATAATAAAGTGCAGTTATTATGTGAAACTAGTCAATAGATTTGTTTAAACAACCTTTTAATTGGCTAGTTTAGAGTAATTTAGCTATTTTTATTTCCTCTAAGTGTTATTGGACATTAGTTTAGTTATTAATTTTTACTCTAAGTACTCTAACACTTTAGTTTTTTCTATTCCTTTATTTTATTTTCCATTTGGAGGTGAATCTTAGTTTTATTATTCAGCATTAGGTTGAGCATGTTGTAGCAAGGTTGTGTTCTCAGAATCAATATTTTAAAAGGACTCTATGACTACATTCCTAGTGGAATATTTCAAAGGATATTAAGTTCCTATTTAATAGGCAAACAACCTATAGAGGTCACCAAAATGTTGACCATTTTTTGTCAGCATGGGGAAGCAATACCCAATTCAGTTGAAGGATTTAAATCACTTGTAGGTTATCAAAGTTTAGTCAATTTTTGGGAAATAAATTGAGAATTAGGTTGGGCCTAGATGAGTTTCAACACTTATAAATTTTAAGGAGATTCTAAATCACATGGTAGTCTTCCTTCCCTCCCTTCAATCTTAATGGAAAACATAAAGCACTCTTGAAGCTTTTAAGGGTTGAGAAACAAAAGGACGTAGTCATTTTTAGGAAGTCTCTTAGTGATAACTTCAAGAGGTCATGATATTAAATTTGAAAATCCCTAAGTAATATCTTGACAAAATTCTTAGTTTTATAATCTTAGAAAGAGTTATCCATTTATTTCAAAGGTTACCAAGTGTCACTTGTCAATATCACATCAATCCTAAGATTTTTCAAATGTTTTTAAACACTTACTCAATTTTCAAAATTTATAGGTAGATCTCCATGTCATCAAGGTAACACTCAAGCAGGTTAATGGGATACTTACACATCTCATAATCCTAACATCCCAACATCCCAGAACCATCTATACTGAAAAACCTCTCTGAGCTAGGGGTTTGGTAGAATAATGCCATATGGCATAATCTCATTTCCCCACTCTTATGAAGATTTCCATGTAGAGATATGTTAAATCCATGATAGTGGTGATTCAAAATAGCACCATGTGGAACAATCTTGTTATCATATTCTCCCAAAAACTATTAAGTAGCCCAATAGTATGTTAGAGTAGTGGGTAAGCAAGATGATGCCACATCAAAAAATATCACTTCATCATAGAAGGAAAAATTAGCATTGAACTTTAGCCTAAACTAAGTAATGAAAGAGAGATAATGAGACACATGAATATGTAAGGCCCCAAACACATAATGATTGGAATGCCCAATGAATAGGGGAGCACTAACTAGCACTTAATAGAGCTCAACCAAGAGAGACTTTGAAATGGTAGACAAATAATAAGTTGCCACATCATCTAGTTAGAAAAACCATAATGCAAAGTTTAAATTAATTATGGTGATGAAATTTTGAGACCATAGACTATGGTCTGGGATCAATGGATTAAAGGGAGTGACATGTTTAAGTAATAATGAAGGTAATGAATGGAATAATGACATGCCATCGATTTACCATTTTAAAATTGATAGCCCATATAACTGTCAAATTTATCAAAGGTTAAAACTCATCTAGACACCCTTTTTGATTTACGTAAACACGTTACAAATTGATTCTCATAAGAAATGATTAAGTAGGTGGTGTAATTTAATGCAATACTAAGTGCGTGGAACCCACCAAAAATCATGGTATGTACATTGAGATAAAGTAAAAATCATAAAATATGAATTCAAATTAAAAAGGTATGGATATAAATAGGTAATTTGTGTGTGGATGGTGACCAAACATAATCTATGATTCTTTCTACTATAAAAATTCAATTGAGGCATCATTCAGTTGTGCCAATTTTAGGAATACCTTTAAGTTGTCAGATATTTTGAGTTTTATGTTTTACCACCCTCTTGTAATCACCTTGAATCATTGTAACTACCTAAATATTATTTCATATTAATCAATGACCCATGAGCTTCTTATTTCCTATAAAATCGTGAGTCTCACATTTGAACACGTTGACATTTCTAGGCACAATAATGTTTCTAAAATTTGCCCTCCACAAACACTTTATCACTTAAACCTTGAATTTTAATGATAATTAAGTTAAACTCTCGAAATTGTTCTATATTTTATTTGTATTTTTGGTTTTTTAATATTCACCTATGGTTAATTATCACCCATCTCATTGTCACCCATTCCTTTGCACCTCTGTACAAAACTTGGCCCTCTCTTGCAGGTCATATTTTGTGTGCATATAGGTATATGCAAACAATATCTTTAGATCACTTTTCATCCTTCTGACTGTTGTATTGTGTCTTGTACCTCCATGTGAATCACTTATGCAATTGAAGTGTTCATATCAGATCATATGTCATATATTCTTATCCTTTGATATATGTAGTGTATTCTTTAAAGCTTGTACAAGTTTTCCTTTTAGTATAGGAATATCACCATTATTTCCTTTTTGTCAACCCTATTTCACTATTTTCCCCACAACAGGTTTTATATTTAGGATTAAGAGTAGAATTTCGTTCAACTCTATTATGCTTGCATGTCTATCCTAGATCATATGTATTTAGTTTAGAAGGAAATTAGCCATCTCTAGAGGTTCATTCCAAGGAGTGAAAGTTTCCAATAGAATGGGGGATGATCCCATTATTCTATTGAACTAGTTCTTCCAATTTAGTAGGTGCACAATTTGAGTGATAATAAGATCTTTAGGATATTTTAAGGTTATCCCATGTCTCTTTAATGTGTGTATTTATTATTATAATACATGAAATTCACACCATATTTTTGAGACAAATTTCACCTCTCTTGTCCAACTATTAGATTTGGGTGTTACTTTCATACGTAACTCTTCCCCCAGCCCCCAACCCCTTATCCTCTTTTTTTGAATATGACACATGGCACAAACTTAAAAATTATTTTAATTTCATGATTAGAATCTCTTAACTACCTCATTCTTATTCTTAATCTA
>JARHVA010005403.1:635000-665000 GCA_037957365.1 Torreya grandis
TTTATGAAGTCAAACAACACATTGAACACTAGTAGGATGTACTCCATATTCTTAGAGAGAACATTGTAATGACAAATAACTGAATGACGTAGGAAGCTAACCAACGCCACAATAAAATTTATTTTAAAACATTAGGTGATTGCACTATTGTCCAACTAGAACTATATAATAAAACGACCTTGAAAAAAAAGAATAAGGATAACAAGATTTCACTTAAGTATCACAGAACATTTCAAGGCTTGTAAAACATATGCAGTGTATAATAATAAATAGAGATATCTCACCCACCAAAAACACATTTGGTTTTCCAATTTCCCCAAGTGAATAAGGTTATTGAAAAAATACATTTAATGTGGACAAATTTACAAAACATGATGAGGAGGACCAAAATATTTTAGAACATAATGGTATCCTCTAAACACACACAAAGAGGTTGTGAAGGAGGGTGAATACAAGGTACATGATCAGGTGGAATAATCTAGTCAAAGAGGATGTAACATGGGAGGAAGTGTTCTCTCAAAAGTATCTAATGATCCTCAATGTCGAAGACAATGTGGGTTTGAAGGGAAGAGGCATATTATGCCCTTAACCACTAGCATGTATTTGGATATGTGTTGTTGATTTATGGCTAACATAACCTTTTACTTGGTCATGTGATAATTTATGTATCTGCATATTATTAATATTGTTGGCTTATTGAATATCTATAGCCTAAATATGATATATATGGTATATAATAGTTAGTATTGGAGGATCATATTAAAAATTGTATTCTTGTTTTATGGTTTTGAAGATTGCTATATTAAATGAGCTAAATGATATGTTTCTAGTATTATATTATGTTATCAATCAACTATATGGATCTATTCTTTTCTTATTTTATTAATATGACTCATTATTTTTACTATATTCCTAATATTCATATTCCATCCATCATAATGATTTTATTTTCTCTTTAAATAATTTTATCAAAAATCATTATTTTAATAAAATTATTTAATATATTTTTAATTTCATACAAACAATTTTATGATACGTTGAATAAACATATCTAATTTAAAGTAAAGACATTTGAATAAATATTTCTTTTAAGTTTATGAGGTTATAGAAGAGTGCAAGGCTCAAAACGTATCGTATAACCAATTAACTATTATTTAATTTATTCTTTGACTTTTATTAAATACTAAAAATTTAATGAAAATAAAAAAAATTATAATAAGATAAACTTGACTCCCATATTCAACCTTGTAATACCGACTTTGCTCCTGACCAATTGTGGCAGATAGCAATTGCCAATACCGAATGAAAGAACCATGTATTTTCTATATAAAAAAAATACTCGATGAGTCATAATATTTGCTGTTTAATGTGAAAGATCATGCGATCATTCATGTCGCCTATATTCTACTCACTGTTTCCTTTCTACTTTTGCCAATATTTCATGTGCCATTATTCCTCTGAATTAACATCCACTCTCCCTTGTGCCAAAACAAACGATATAAATGGGGCTGCCATGTTTCTATGAATGCCCATTGCCAGCTTCCCACTAAAAGCCTTTTGCCGACACACAGAACCAAACGTGCTACTGTTGTAAAGGAAAATTTATTTTATTAATATTTTCATCCACTCGAAAGTGGCCTTCCTGCGCACAAAATTTCAAATGGGTGGAAAATCATTAATGCTTTAATTTTTATCAGTCCCAAATTAATCATGTCATTTTTTCCCCAATCTTACCGACACTCATTGGCCACGTCTCTAATTAAACTTTATTCTTACATCAATTAAGGAACAATCAAGGTTCTTGCTTTAAAATTGGCAGGTTTAGGTGCAACATGGAGTAAGTTCAATACAGTTTTTTAAAATCTGGCGTAATAATTGGGATTGATTTCATCGATATTAATTAAATTACATTTTTTAATAGCTTGATAATAATATAGATGTAATAAGTTTAATATAAAGATTTTTGTTATTTGACATTAGATAGACATTGATTTTCTAATATATTTTAATATGTTAATTTTTTCATTTTAATAGTAATAATATAATATTATATTAATAAGTAATATTAAATTTTTTTAAAATATTAAACATTAGGTTTTAAAAATAACTGTATGATAAATTTTATTAAAAAACTTTTAAATATATTATTTAGATTAAAAACTCTTTACATATTATATTCAAAAATATTTCTATACATATTATGTTTTAAAAATATAAAATCTTATATTTTAAAATGTTTTCAATTATATAATATATTATTGTAAAAAAAATATTATTATATTAGAGTTTTTTTGTTTTTTTTTTAAATTATTAAAACATGATTTTTGAATTTTAAGAATGTATGTTGATTTTTGCTAATATTTATCATTTAATTACAATAAATTTTTACCACTACTTAAATTAACATCTTTTGATCATTTATTTGATATTCTTAGATTAATTATAAATTGTTAAAAATATTAACATATTTTTGTAATAAGATGTAATTTCTTTCCTACTTTTTATTCAAAAGATTTAAAATGTTTTAAAATTTAATTTTCTAATTTTGTGTTTATTTGAATATTAGTAAAAAGAAAATATGTTTTTTTTGAAAAATTCAATTAAAAAAAAATTAATATCTTGGTTATACGTCCTTTTTTTTTCTTTTTCTGATAGTTAGATAAACACATTTTATCGTGAAAAACATTATTACTATGTGAAAAATCTAAAATAATAATTTTAAGATTGATTTTTAAAAAATAAAATAAAAATAAAAAAATAAAAAAAAATAAAAATCAGATAGATATATTTAAAATATTTATACTAATTTTACAACATTTGTCTTATATATTTACTAAGTACTTTTTCCCAACTTATTTAGATGACATCTTGTTAATAAATTTTTAATTATTACTTATTTGATACTTTTAATATATTAGATAACTTAGTTGGTGTTTTAACATTAAGCCACACATTTATTTAGAAATGTAATTGGAGCACTTTATTTTATTTATAATTTAGTAATTTTAAAAAAAAAATACCCATTATTATGTATGTAATATAAAAGTAGTCAAAATAGGATATAAAATATTTACATTGATAGATTTGTTAGTTTTAACAATATTAAGTATAATATTATTACTGAATAAAGAATAAATAAAATTCATGTAATAATATGAAATGGCAGTAAAAATGACATATAAATTAGATATCTATTTAACAATTATAATATATTTTTGAATTTTAAATTGATTTCACTATGATATATAAAAATATAAACAAATCACAATTTAAATCTTATTTTTATCTAATCCCCTTTTTTTCCATTTCAAACAGCACATAATAGTTAAAGTTGTAAATAAATAATATTTATTACATTCTTACCCATATTAGCCATTCTTCATCACTATCGCACATTAAGAACTAACTAAATAAATAAATGTAAAAACCAGAACACATTTTTGACCGTTTACAATGTACTTGTATTGCGTCTATATATACTATATTGAAAAAGGGAAACGAGCAGTAAATAATCTATTTTTGTTAAAGTCTCTGTAATCCAGAGGCGGCGTTGAATAAAAAATTGCAGACTTAGAACAAACAAGTGCGCTGAGAAGGGCAATCAACTTGGAGTGCGCTGGCTCAATATTGGTGTTTTTTCTAAGTTTCCGCCTATAAATACCCTTGCAACCCATGTAATGCAACAATTAATGCAGTTGGCAGTAAGACCAAGAAATGCTCATTTCTTTCACACGCCGCAGTTTGGCACGATCCAGTGAGCATATTTATCATTACATGGTATAACTGCAATTGCACCATACCAAGCTGCGTGCAGCCGAAAGTGGTATGCAATAATTTTTTTCTATTTGTGCAAAGTATGTTTCGTTTTTCGAAGGTTAATAATTTTTTGATATTATATTAATTTTGTTGATTTTTCTGTGTCTTCCTCATGGTTCATGAATTTATTTATTTTTTCTTTTAAGTAAAACAATTTATGTCATAACACGCAAATGCGGTAAACAACCGGTAAATTAATCGGTGTATAAGCTCTTCAGATATAATCCATTGTCTGATATTCACATTCTTGTACTTGCCACCATGCAAAAGAAAAAAGAATTTGTAATTTATATTATTAAGTATTAATAGAGTACTAATGCATTATAACACTTTCATCATAATCTTGAAAAAGGACTGTCAAGTGAGCACTGCTTTTCGACATTGACCTTTAGTTTTTGCTGTGAATGTTATAAATGGCCTCAAAGAGAATAGTGGCATCTCCATTTTCTTTTCATCCTATTAATGCCATTTAATTATAAGCAATATTAAATCATCGGTTTTCTCTTTTTTCTTTTTAATGAAATATATTAACTTAATAGAAATATACAAATAATTCACAAAAAAATAGGCGGTATGAGAGCAGCCACACAGTTACATTAGGAAAAGTCTAGGAACCAAAAATAGAAGCACTATAAATAACTAGGTCCCACCAATGAACAAATCATAATATCATAATAAAAGATAATTTTAAACAGCAAGAGCAAGCCCAGAAGGTGGAAGATCCATATCATTAGGACCGCAGCCCAAGCTTGACAAATCAATGTCATCTGGAATAGGGTCCCAGCTAGTAGCTTGAGCAGTGTCCTTGTCATCTTCTTGTGTCCAAGTAGGCGAAAAGGCCGGAGAAACCCTGGAAGACTTGTCCATCACATCGGACTGACCTCCAAGTGGTACCCCCTAAACATCAGGGCATACAGGAGGAGGAAGAGTGTCCCAACCATCCTGATTAGTAGGGGAACAAGGTGGAGGCTGCCACCCTCACTACTTCCTAGGAGGGGTCATGCACTGGTATGGGGTATTGTTATGAGAGTGGCACCGAGAATAGTTTTGATGGTGCCCATCACAAGGCGGCAAAAAAATTCTATCCTCTAGTCTGTAGTCTATGGATGGAGATGGCGGAACCCAAGCCATTACATAAGGAGCATATTCCCAATTAGGGAAGAGATCATGAGGGTTCCTAAGCTGTACAACAACTTTATTTGTTTGAACTTAAATATGTAAAAGAACATTTGAGATAATAGAGGACTTACTCAAAGTAGAAACATTGCAATCTAAAGAAGAAGAATTAAATACAACATTATTTCTTTCTTTCCAAAGCTAGACGAGAATCTCCACTCTAAAAGTATGAAAAACTTGGATGTATTTAAGAGGCAACGTGGGTTTATCTCCAAGGAGGATGTGCTCCTAATGAAAAATTATGGCTGAAAAAACTTGAAGAGATAGTGGATCCATGTCTAGACACTTTGAGCTTTGGATTAGTATTAGAAAGGATGAGGAAGCATCTCAAGATGCCCACTAAAAGGGCAATTCGGAAGGGGAACTCCTAGATGAATGGGCCTTCTAGAAATAGTTAAACCTTGGTAAAGTATACACAAAGTAAAATGAGCTAGCTTTGACTCCACGTAAACCCCCCCAAACATTGCTAAACTGGAAGTTCAACATACAAACATGGGAATGTAGTCCCCAGTGGGAATTAAGCTTGTCCATTATGGGCAAATGGGGGTATGCCATCCATAACCAAGCTAATGGGTGTAATTGTGAAAAGGATTTTCCACATACCACTTCCAGTCCTTCCACCAAGGATGAGTGGAACTTACAAAAACATTTGGAGCATAGTGGGCAGCACGGTGTTAAGTATCTCCTAGTAGGATTCTTGATCGAAATTGGCTAACAAAAATTAGGTTTTCACCTCTTCTAAGGATAGCCAAGAGTGAGATCGCATGCATTAAATATTTTAGATAGTATGAATACCCCTACGGATGAACTTTAGAGCATTGATCCAAGGGACCTCTACTAGGGGAACTTCATTGAAATTAAAAAACAAATGACCACCAAAGTGTGTGGGTGTTTAAAGACAACCCATCTGTAAACCCTGAGCCATTGTAGAGAAATCATGGCTTACTCCTTTCCCATGCCTTCCATATGCTTTTATCCACAAAGAACCATATGATTTGAATGAGAGATTTAATGATTAGCAAATTAGGGAAGTTAAGCCCTTTCTAAGATTTCTTTCCCTTAGGAAAGCCCAAAGATATGCTATGTCAAAAGAAAACCTTCCAAGCTTATTTTCTCTCAATGGCCCATACAATCCATTTGGAACATAAGGTGGATCTTTTTCGAGCTATGTCAATGAACCCCATCCCTTTGATAACCTATGTGAGGTAGAAATATTCCTCAGCCACCCTATGGAATCCTTCACCATAAGGAGAATTGGCTCAAAGGGAGTCCTTGAGCAATTAATCTATCTTCTAGTAAGATTTATTAAAAGGCACCTGACATGAAGAGTAGTGTACATGGGTGGTTTCAAGTAGGTTTTAAATTTTCTTTCCAATTAAAGAGACTTGATCACCTAGTATTCCAACTTCTTAGAAAATCTGTCTACAACGTATTTACAAAACAAAGGTGGTGAGGCATCAAAGGCAAAGGGGATGCTAAGAAATTTGAGGATTTTATCATGTTGGATCCATTTCTAACCATATTTAATAGCCCACACTAGTGGATGGAGGTATGATTTCCTATAGCAATGAGTTCTTTTCATTTTATGCTAGAGATAGAGGCCAAGTACAAGGTGTTGAGACACTGTAAGGTGTTATACACATTGGTCTCATCCTCTGTGAGATTAAGAAAAGAGTCATCTACAAAGTGACCATTAAGCAATTACATATATGCGTGTGGGTTCACAACATCTAAAGGGAGATAAATTATCTTAATAAGGCCCCTAGCTTGGACATTGCTAAGAAGATATCCAAAACCCTCAGTTGCCAGCACATACATGATGGGAATTAGAGGGCACCCTTACCAAATAGAGTGGAAAAAACCAGAATACTCAAAGGTGACTCCATTAATAGAGAGGATGGTTGAGGCATTTGTAAAAAGCATATGGATGGTTTGGATAAAGTTGGGCCTAAACCTCGAGGTTCTAAGCATGGCCAAAATGATTGGCCATTGGATACGATCATAAGCTTTTTGAATGTCAATCATAATGAACATAACTTGTTTCTTATACCTTCTAGACCAATCCATCCCTTCTCAGAATGTTATAATGTTGTCCAAAATATATTAGCTTTTGATGAAACCCATATAGGACTCACTATGAGAGACAACATATTCCATAACTAGATCGCTAGAGCCTTGACAATGATTTTATAAGAAACATTAAGGAGGGTCATGGGCCACCAATTATAGATCAACTCAAGATCTCCCTACTTAGGCATGAATTTAATGTTTCCTTTATTTATATTTTTTCCCATAAAATGTGTGCTAAAGGCTTCTTGATAAACCTTATGCAAAACACTTCCCACAAGGTCTCAGAGGGTTTTATAAAATTCACATGGGAATTCATCAATTCTTGGATCTTATTCATTCTCCATGTGAGATATTGCCTCATGTAAATCATCAACAATGAGGAGCCTTTCGCAAGCCACCCACTAGGCAAGAGTGAATTTGTATGGCACCACTATGAGACATTGTTGAAGGATAATTTCATGCTTAGTTAAGGATGCTTGAGCTTTAAACACTTGTTGATAGTGGTGGACAAAGGCTTAAACATTATGTAGGTTCTTTGTGAGTATGTTGCCAACCTCAAATATAAATTGAATTTGTTGATTTCGAGTTATTGTCTTACAACATTTCAAATAATTACTTTGATGCTTTGTCCCCTATTATGAGCTACTAAAGCCTAGATTTAACCTCAGCTCCTTGGGCATTGTAATTATCTACAATCTCAATGTGATGCCAAAAGGAAGATACTCTGACCTACAGGATCTCATTGAAGGGATCCTTTTCCAGAGGTAATGCCTCATGGCTTATCTCTAAAGAAGTAATATAGTAAGGGTGTCTCCAAATTTTAGCAAATTGGTGGCCATATATTCATAGAAAGTGAGAGGTTCTTCTAATGGTATCATCCAACCAGAGAATCCAACTAGATTCTTTAGATGGATGTGGATCCAAATTCCATACTCTTTGAATATGTGCCACTATGGGCCCATGCTTGAGTAGTGAAGTGTTAATAAAGAATTATGTTTTGTGTACTTTGTATTTCATGAACTACCATGTCACTCTAAACCAAATAGGAGAGTGGTCATAAATCTCAAAATCTGGTAGTACTTGCACCAACGGGGAAAAACCATTATCAAAGGAGATGTATGGTTGGGTGGACATCATTACAATATCTAGGTGATTCAAAATCTAAGTGAGGCCCTCTTTTAGATTAATCCATGTGTACCTTACAACATCTGTAGGCTAGTGGATTAAATTATGGTCATAAAACCTTATTTAGTGCACATATAATACCACACCTCCCTTTCACCAATTGTCCACCACATTGCCAAGTGATCCACTTTGTCCTAAAGATATGCCATCATATTAAAGTCACCACATGAAACCCAATGGGCATTGGGGAGATAATCTACTATCCATCACCATAAATGGGTATGATCCAAGGCATCATTTAAGGCGTAAATGTTTAAAAAACCCAAAAGAGTGGCTTTCAATGCTAAAAAGGGCCCATACTAACTAGTTGGTGGGGTCCATGCTAGCTTGCACTAAGTGCAACCACCACCTTGGACAAATGAATGTGATCACCCCTCCACATCTTTCTTCATGATTTTTATGTAGAATTATACTATTGTGCAAGATGAAATTACTGACAGTCGTCAATAAAAAATACACCACCTTGACTTCTTGTAGATAAAGAATGTCCATCTAAAGAAACTTCCTTTTGAATTCATGCACAATGAACTTGCATTTTGGGTATATAAGACCTCTAATATTCCATGAAAAATAATTCATATATGATGGGTGTCAAGGGGCATGTCCTTCGATTTTAGTCCTTCCAAGGCATCATATCAATTCTAAAAAAAATGCCCATTGTTGGCATTTAAAAAATCATCAAATTGCTTCCTCACAATAGGTTCAACTTGATACTCTCCTTTATCCAACTCATCTCTCCTTTGAGGAGGTTTTTGAGATTATTTGGGTGTATCTCATTGAGAAGGAATTGAAAGAGTGGTTGGTTATGAGATTAAAAATATGGAAGAACTATGCAAAGGAGCCTCGAGAACCTAAGACAAGAGGTTGGAAACCAGAGGGGTGTTAAATACCCTAGGTTTTTCTACTAATTTTGGGGCTTCAACCTGAGAAGAATCGTTCTCATAAGGAGTCTCCTCCTATGGGCCATTGTTTGAAGATGGGTTTCCTCCTTTGGGAATAGCACTTGAACTTGTGACTTTGGTATGGATATTGTTATTTCCTACTATTGGCCATCTATTCTCAACTGGATTTTTGATATCCTTTGGAGAGGACTTGAGGGGAGAGGATGACTAGTTAGAGACATTTTTGTAAGCCAACTAGAGCAGACAATCGTAAATTGTATGGTTTGTGGCTAGGCAGTGAAAGCAAGTGTTAAGCAAGTTCATATACAAAACTTGTTGTGAGTATCTCACATCCCCAACTTGAATTTTCATAAACTCTTTGAGGTCCTAGGAAAGGTTTGCTTCTACAAAAACCCACTTTTTTTGTCTACCAAAGTAGAATCAATTTTTTCTTGGTAAACCACCTGACCTATGGAGGACGTTATCTAGTAAATACAGTGCCAGTAGGGGAGTAGGACTAGAAATTCAACCCAAACCAAGACTCTTAGAGTAGTTTGTTCCAAGACCACAAAGTCTTGTGTCCAAGGGGAGAGAACCATGAGTGAGTCCCTAACATACCAACTGAAATACCCATGGAGGATTCCTCTTGCATGGGATGGGTCAGCAAAGTGGAACAAAAAAAACCCTTAGTCATATTCTAGATGCTCTCCAGCATAATGCCAATAACTACCTTGTGGGTTTGAACCCAAGATCATAGCATACTTTTAGAGGGAATTCTCCCAATAAAATATAATATAAAATAAAAATTTTGTATCCATTAACACGTAGAGATAAATTCAGGAATAGGCAATATAACATTAGGTTCCAAAGAATTGCCTCATGGTAAAACGTCAAGACAAACTTCCTTGGACACTTGCAGAGGGAAATTTCTTGGTGCTCTACCATTTTTATCTATATCTAAAATAGTTAGGATAGAATGGAAAATAGTCATTATAAATGATGTCTTCCCCTGAAGGTGAGAAACCCTAAATGGCAATAAATGTGTGTCCCACAGGCAACTTAAGGTTGTGGTGTGACACAAGGTAGATAGATAGAAAATCAAGGGTTGACTCAATGGTGTGCATAGAGGAAACCCTAGCAGATTGAAAAAATACTTCCTTTACGTATTTGATGTCAGTCTTCTTTTTGTTACTTATAGAAAGCTTAGCTTTTTAAGCATGATCATTCATGCATTTGCATCTATAAATTTAGGTTTTAAATCACTTTAAAAAGATAATTACTTTTATTGAAAGACATTAATATAATTATTATTTAAAAAATAATAATAATATACAACAATTATAATAATAAGGAAGGTGGTAAAAATTTATGGTCTAGTTCTATACAAATGAAAAGGAACCATCACACACCAACATAGAAATTTTAATGAAAAATCAAACAACTCAAAAAAAATATATAAAATGTAAATAAAATCATAAACTACTAAAAAAATGTGAAAAATCATCTTTATATAATTATGAACTTAAAAAAAACAAAAATGACTCAATAGAAAGATGCATTGAAACAATTTATATATAAATAAAACATATGCTCAGTTCCAGTACATAGTCTGTATACACTCCTTTTGTAAGTGAAAATGACTCCACTATAAATAAATGTAAAAGAAAATGAGTCTATTTCATAAAAGATAAGATAACATATCCTTGGTTTATTAAGTTTGATGGGACAAAATATTTTAATAAAAATAATTATTTTAGATTTTAGTTTTAGAATTGACCACTCAAAATGTTATTCTTACCTTTTATATCAAGGAGAAATACAATATATTCAAAGAGCTTATTTATATTTTGAGTTTTTAAGAAATCAAATGGATAGTACATTATCATCAAATTTATAAAATTTAACTTATTTTTATTGAATAATTAAATATTTATAGTAAATTTTATCAATTTTATTGAATGTAAGAATAATTGACCTTCTTTGATTTAAATTATCATTTAATGTAAGAAGATTTACTTAAACCATTTTTTGTATTGTTCAAAAATCTAAAACCCATTTCCACTTTCTTAATTTTATAAATTTTAATTTTTTTTATATTAATAATTTTAAAAATTATATACAAATAATGGGGCTTATTGGCATAAATTTTTAAGGCACTAATATTCATGTTAAATGGATCATCCAAAGCCTAGAAGGTGATGAAACCTATAAACTTTTACTACAACACTTCATTTCTCAAGGATACCCTCTAGGCAAAATATCCCAGCAAGACATAGGCTTTCATAGCATGCTTATATCACTAATGTCTACCAAATTAGGGGTAAATTTATCATGTAGAGTATTTGAAAGGCCTAGGAAAATCTCAAACCCCATTTTATTTGGGTGGGGGAGGTGCTTGGATGTGGTCTTTCTCTAAACTCTTAGTCATTATGGTGGTCTCCTCAGTTCACCTTCCACAATGTCCCCTTTGCCATGGTTCCGTAGATCAAAATTTTAAGGTTATTGAAGAAGGGTATTGTCACAACTGGTGATATATTTTGTAAGGTATCTATGAATTAGTTTCCTTAGACTATGCTAAGGACCAAATTCCATATTAACAAAGAAGATGCAGAATCCATTGATGAATTATATATTTCCATACCTGATGAGTAATTACACAAGATTGGAGTTTCCTCTCTCGTGTTGTAGTAGAAGGACTAATCTTAGATAACGGCAATTCCATTATGTCATTATTATTCTTAGTTAGGATATAATTTATTATCCACTCAACATATTGACGCATAAGATTGTAAACAACGATGGTCTCTCCAATCCCTTCATCAGGTTTAGGCTAGGAGATTTGATAACATTTGGGCAGCTTCAATTAAACCCAAAAAATCTCACTTCCTTTATTATATTCTTTACCAGAGTTTACCCATGGGTAATCAAGTAAATCACATGGGAGCTTTGAATCCCTCTTTCCTAGCCTATCAAAACCCAAAAACTATCAAACACCTCTTTTAGTTTTTCCCACATGCTCAATCATCCTAGAGATTGATTTATACCCTTTTCAAACCCTTTAGGCCTAAGATGTTCACTTGGAAAATGGCTCTCCTATGGTAATATTCCATATTACCTATAAGATAGAATAGATTATGGTAGATTTTTCATACTGATATTTTATTTCATATTTAGAAATCTAGAAAACAAGCATGTTTTAATAAAGAGATAATGGGAAAAAGTTTTTTGATGACTAATAAAGTTTTGATTATTTATGTCACCCTATAGATTCAAAGTCAAACAAACAAGGTCTAGCTATAACTTCATCATCTGTAGGTTCTTCTTGACCAATAGGGGAATGTTCCTTGTGTAGTCAGCCATAAGCCACCACATCCCCTACCTCTCTACTCTCCTCTTAGGCCTGATGGGTAAAAGGGAGGCATCGTTAGTCTTGTAAAAAGAGATCTCAAAATCAGAGGATCTTCTATCCTTACTCTCACTTTCCATATCTTCTAAGAGGATATGATAGAGGGAGAGATAGTAGTGTTGCATTAGAAGGGAGGGGGTGGTCCCCTCCATAGGGTAAGTTCCCACATCTAGAGTTATACATCTCTTCGTCCCACCAAGATTTTTAGAATGATGTTGATACTAACTAGTAAGTTGATGGTTGGGACCCATTCTCTATGGATGAAGATACCTCATTTCAGGATGACTATAGAAGGAAGCCTTAGGACCCTTTGCTTTTATCTCCTCTTCCATTTGCCATGTTTTTTATTTGATACTTAGTTTCTTTCTTGATGTTTGTGCTATTCTGTTATATTTTTTTGGTTGAGATGAAATTGAATTAACTATTATTTTTCCCACTTTTGGCCATTTATTTTTTACTTTGGTTTCTCCCAAATATTTTTAGCTTGATTTTTTTGGGGGTGTGATTTTCCACCCATTGTTTGTATGACTAGCATTATATTATTAATTTTTCTTGAAAATAAATATAAAATCACTTTTCAGTGAAAAAAGTTTTAATTTTTATTAAGTTAAAATACTTAAAGTATTATAATTCAATGTGTTATGTAAATAAAAACTATTTATGTCATTTTAGCATCAATTTAAAATTAATTGATAAAAGATGGGCAGCTTTTTATTTTATATGGAAGGCTTTGTTTTATTTCTCTGATTAGATTATTTATATTTTCAAAAAATATTTTAATTTAAAAAAAATTATTTTAAAGATTCTTTTATAAAATTAAATCATCTTAAAAAATAAAGAATATCCATTTTATCAAATTCTTTTAAAAAACATTGGATGTACTCATCTCTACATTTTAACTCAACTCTATAACATATGGATGGTCATTCATTTAGGAATATCTAGACTCTACATCCCCATTATCCAACTTAGTTGCTCCTTCATCAGGGTGTGATCAAGGAATATAAATTCACAATATCCATGTTACTGATTTACTATATTATTGATTTCATTTATGAATTCCATTATTTCAATTAATTAATTTTGTAATTCATTCTTTTAAATAAATCAAATTCAGAATTACAAAATAATGTCTATGGAAAATGCTCTTTCTTTTCTTTTATTCTTCATTTTCTTTCTTTCTTTCTTTCTTTCTTTTGTCTTATGTTTTTTTAAAGATATGAAAAATATGTGTTTCTATATAAAGTATGTGACATAATTAAGCTTATTAAAACAAGATCTAACAATAATGTTCAGTCTATCATAATCTACTATAGTGTGGAGAATTTTATATTTAAATTGAAGAGTAACTTTATTAAAACCTCCACTCTTTCTATATGTATTTAAAATAGGGTTATATTGATTACCAATAAAAATAGAGATATAGGTTTATGTTTACCATTGGAATGTTTCACATCATATTAATATAAAAAAATGTAATTACAAACTTGGTTAGAAAGTAAATTGGATGTACACATCTCTACTCAAACTCCCAGCCATATGAACAACCTAGCTCTAAAAAAACAAAATTAGTTGATCAAAGCATGACTAAAAACACTACAAATAATTAGATAATAGATTTTTATGTATAGGTCACAACCCCATGAGGTGGAGAAGGAGGATCATCCTTGGGAGGCACCTATTGAGCTGGCAGCTCCACATCGAGAATCATTAGAGTATTCTATCCATCTAAGGGGTCATCATGAATAGTAATATGCCAACCATTAGATGGTTATCTTGGAATAAGAGTGTTTTATAGACACCAGTGTGGAGGACTAACATTATACTTGATATGAAAAATCCAATTACCCTTGGGGAAGGGTAAGGATAAAAGTGACCCCTAATTTTAGACCAAATTCTACTACGATGCCTATTGGGAATAGGAGGTAGTGTACCATGTGTCAGACCATAAAGTGGAACCCTTGTCATGGTGTAAGGGGTAATCTCATAGTGGTTGAGGAGATCATGTAGGTATAATAGGTCTAGATCCATCTTTTCCACTTAGGCTTCAATATAGAAATAGATCGAAGCAATAACAACATTTTCATTAACAAAAAAAAATCACAGGTCTCATAATCAATAATAGCATTATTCCTATATTTTTGTAGCTCAAAGAGAATAATAGAACGAAATAATTTCCATAAAAATCTAATAGAAGTTATCCAATTAAAATAATCCCCAATGAAAACCTATCGCTAAGAGAAAGTCTTAGCATCATTAAGTTGAAAGAAAGAATGAGTCCAACACTTGGAAGACTAGATTTTCATACAAACCCAGAATAGATGTTTAATGTATTATAAACACTTGAAAGTTTGATAAAAGGGATGGTGAAAGAAAAGATGGACCAGGATCTCACTGAGGGTAATTCCATGATAAATCAAGCACCATAAAAAAGGAGCCATTTTGGGTTCCAGGCTAGGGCTCCACACATGATCCAAATGGGTGATCCAAGTCCTGGGAGAGGACTTGAGGCCCCAACACTTATTGATATTATTTCAAATAGGAGATAATGGACTTATCACTTGATAAATAATTATGAGAGAGTAGTTAGTGAATTTTGTATTGCATTTCCACCTATAGTCTTTCCACTAGCACCTAGGTGGTTGTAGGCCAAGTTTATGCAACATAACATGATGTAAAAACCCCTAAATGTGAAGAATAGAAGGTAATTATATATTATTTAATTAAAATTTGATTATTATTTTAGGATTCAGAATACATTCTCTGCATGTAACCGAATATCGAATAGTATGAATCTCTTTTATGAATAATCACAACTTTAATATTAAGTAATTTAGCTAGGGGACTGGAGGAAGTAGTAAGAATATGAGACCATAATAAGCTATGTTCATTAAAAAATAACCTTATACAAAAACCATCCCTGGCTTACTTTATGTGGGGTTTGATGGCCTCAAAATCCTTCCAAATGCTTTTGACAATAAAAGACTCAATAGTCTAGATAGGAATAGTAGTGATGAGAAAGGATTGAAATCCCATACTTTGCTAGTTATTTTTGTCATAGTGAAATCCCGCAAAGATACAATGTCTTAACACATTTTTTTGAGATTCATTTCACTCAATATGAAAAACAACCCACTTATCATAGAGGTTCATACATTGCCAATAGGTGTCAATGATGTCCATGCCACCTGATGAAAATATTGGGCTTGATTAGAATTGTCCCAAATGAAATATTTGAGGATTTTGGCTAGAGAATCATAAGAGGCCTTGGAGGGATCCCAATAGGATGAATAATAGATGTTATTAGTGGCTATGATCTTGGTGTAAACTAAAATTTATGTGCTAAAGATAAAGGCTTAGTGATCTAATATTCAATCTTCCTTTCAATCATGTTGTGGACATACTACCAAATCTCAGATGGAGAACTGTCAAAAGAAATTAGGATATCCAATAAATTTAATTTTCCCCCCATGAAATCCATTGGAAATTATACTTACAAATTAAATTAGACATAGGCATCATGCTTTGATAAAAAACAATAAATTTTACTACATTGTAGGTAGGAGATGTAAGCCAGATAGAAAGTGTCAAGGTATTAAATAGATTAATTAAATGTGTCCTCTTTATATTTTAGTTTGAATAAGGTGTCATCTCCAAAGATACCATTGATGATCTTGGATGTGTATTTGAGAAAAACAATGCCCTCAACAAGCCCTTGAGAAGCTTTAGAAGATAAGAGATAACCAAGGTCTTTAGCAAATAACATATAAAAAATAAGATTAAGGGGATAATCTTGCTGAATAGAACACTAGAGCTCAATCTCATCAATTTTATTTACATTAATAGTGAAGTATGCCAAGGCATCATGAAGCAATGTCTGCAGCACATAAATGAACTATGGGACAAATTTAAAAGCCTTTAGCATGGCAAGAATAAATTTCCACTGAATCTTATCATAAATTTTTTCAAAGTATAATTTAATAAAAATATTTCTCTCAAGAGAGGAATGGGCCCAAGCCATGCCTTCCCAAATTGTAATAATATTATCTAAAATATAACATCCTCTAATAAATCATGTTTGCACTAGTCTACCAATGGTAGGTAAAATGAGTTGGATGCAGTTGGAGAGGGCTTTACCAAGAATCTTGTAAGAAACATTGAAAAAGGTCATAAATCTCTATATAGTAAGAATCATAGGATCTCCATATTTAATAATAAATTTGATATTTCCTTGATTGATCATGGGTCCAAGAGATTGATTTTGCAAGTCTTATTTGTAGACTTGCAGTAAATCAGGTTCAGTAAATTCCTAGGTGGGTTTGGAAAATTTGGGAAACCATTAAATATAGGGGATTTATCATTAATCATGCGATACAGAGCCTCTGTGAGCTCCTAAAAGGTGATCAAGGCATCATAATGTTGTTGATTGGTAGACTTGATCTTGTGAGGCACTTATGACTATTTTTATTCACCATGGAAGAGCAAGATATGAATTCTATTCAAATATTTGGGATCATACATATGATTCTCAATACTTTCCCAATTCTACATAGTTGCTTGTAAAACCAAAGGGAAGTTATGTTCTTAGAGGATTTATGAGTTATGGTCTCTCAACAATACCATTTTTAAAATAAAGTACTTTGACACTCAACAATTTCATAATTATTTTATCTCATGATGACAAATTTAGGAGGTGATTAGATCATATTTGGCAGGCCCACAAAGACATATTGATAGTTTCCTATTTTATTAGTCATAGTAGGACACTGGTCCAATCGATTAGTGCCACATGACAATAATTTGCATCTCCTAGTAGTTTGTGCCCCATTCAAAATATTTTTAGCACGTAACTAATTTAAAACATTTTCCTAGTGTCACATGCAAATATCCTAATTTTCTGAAGCCCTTTTAAACTCCTTTTGACTCTTAGTCAATTTTCATGAAGTTTTTGAATAATCTCCACAACATCAAGGTAGTGGGTAAGTAGGTTAGTGGGATGCTTCTAGTATTACAAACCCAATTGTTTGAAGTCCTAAAACTAACAAGTTTAAAACCATTCAATATAGTGATTTATTAGGATGACATCATGTGGAATAAGCCTATTTCAATGCTCTCCTAGAGATTTACATGTAGCTTAGACATGAAGTTAGATCTCTACGCAAGCAGGTGAGTAAGATGGCACCATGTGGCACAATCTAGTTATTGTGTAGCCTTAGAGCAGTCCTTGAAATCCAAGTACTTTTTTATAATAGTGAGTAGGTGGGATGATTCCACATGGTGAAATCTTGATTCACCATGATATAAATCATCAACATGACCCATTAGTCTCCCGAGACGGTATAAGTATTAGAATTGTCAAAGCATGAACCAACCAAGGAATGCCACATCAATTGGTTATTAAATGCATCCATATCCTAGACCAAATAGAGATATCTAGGTGAAGCAGATAGTTCTAAGGTAGAAGGGAAGTGTGATAAATGGTAGTTTCAAATCAAGGTTGAGGATAATCTGGAAAGGTATCAGCGAATGGGTGATGGGTATGTGTCTAATTTATGATCCTATTGACAAGCCCAACCCATTTCATAATATGCAAGGGGACCAATCTTATGTTGACACATGGCTTAGCTGTAAAATGAGATCTGAGCATAAATGGTCCTACAAGTCTAACTAAATGAGCAAACACTCTTTATTATAATGTGATTTTATTTTTTTCCCTTACAAATATGAGACAAAATTCATAGGGTGAATACAGTGAGCTCAACAAATGTTAGATGGATAAAACTGAACTTTACTGAGATTGAGGTAAGTATATTTGGAGATTAGATGGAAACATTGTAAGGAATTCAATTTTTAAGAAGTTCCCATCTCAAATAAAAATGAGCTCAACTTGGGGGTTGTATTGAGCTCAAGCTCAAAGGGATGAAGAGCTTACTAAGGATCATAAGAAGATGGAAGGAGTCACCAATTTTCAAATAAAGATGTTTCCCTAGGTAATTGATAAATTAGGGTAATTTATTTCCTCTTGGAATGAACCCAAACAATGTGGCATGTTTTAATTAGGCCCATTGTGAATAGTTAAAAAATAAACTAATTTTATGGATCATTCCTCCCATTCATCTATCAACTCATGACAAGGATATGTAAATGCATTGATTTATAAAATCAATATTGGGGTATCTCAATGTACAAATCATGTTGTAGCTTAGATTAGACTAGTAGAGTGGGATAAAGGGATAGAATTTGGCCCTAGTCATCATGAAAGTAAGTGAATGAAGATTAGAAGTAAGTGCACATAGAATACAAGTTGTAGGATTAAGGGGGCATGTCAGGGTATCATGAAGGCATGGCCATGGAAATATCAAGGAGATTACCACTTCTCTGACCACCTTTGATGGTCATCATTAAAAACTTCAATCTCCATGATAATGGGTAAGATTGAGTTAGGACCCTGAGCTTTGGATTTATTTCCTATAAAATAAGAATATTTATCATCATAGGAGGACCATTTCTATCATAGAAATGCTATATAAATTGGCCCATCCTTGATCCCTCTACCTTGATCTATGCTTTTGAATGAGTAATAGAGTTTATTTTTACTTCTCATATCCCTATATCTTGTGTGAATTCATGGATTATCGATCTTATCTTGTGAAAAAGTGTATTTCTCCTTGATTTATTATCCAGTTTCCTCACCTTTATGTAGGAAGATATTCATTTTTAGGGTGTAGGTTGTGTGATATTGAGTTTAGGTAGTGTTTGGCTATGGAATGTATCGCTTCTAAGTGGTTTCATGAATTTCTTGCCTGCATATAAAACACTTATGTAAAATGGTTTTTAGATTGTGTTTTATGCATGATGTTAACTCTTTTATGATCATTATGTATGCTTAAATGATAAGAGGATATCAAAATATTCTGGTGTATTACACCTTTTGTTTTCAATTTATTTCAATTTACACACCCTTTCTCCCTTTCCCTTGTAAGTTTAGTATCATTAGTGTTTGTCTTAGGTGATCCATTATGGTAAGTCATCCATCTAAATATTTTCACTCCAACCACAGGTGAGGCACATCCTTTGGGTGTTCCCATTGTGTTAATGGGATAAGGAGACATAAAACACCTCCTAAAAGGGTGCATTTCAACATAATAATAGTTTTTGGCTCACCTAGTGGGACTGCTCTAGGATTTTAGTTGAGAATTGGTGTGATTATTAAGAGTTAAAATGTTTAAAATGTTTTCCAAGCATCTGGAAACTCCATCTATCTTAAGTATCAATAGACCATCCCTGTGTATTTAACCAAGAGGAAGTTCAACTCCTGATAATTAATGGTTATCCCAAATAATTACATATTATCATTATTTAATGAAGGTATCCCTTTAACCTTTACTCACTACAAGTACATCTTAGTCACCACAGTCAAGATCATCCTGTACCTCATGGGAGAGGATGTCACTACTCTATTTTATCATATCAAGGATATAACATGCATTTATGCCATCTATAATGTGTCTGATGACAACATTTTCATGTAACTCCTTATTTCATATTTTAAATGAAATGCATTGTAGTGTTATTAATGTTTTAGGATGGATATAATTCAAAATTGGGATGATTTGGGTGAGCAACTTTGTCAGAAGTTCATAGACAGAAGTGACCATGTGTCCATTATTGAATAACTCACCACCATCAAGCATGCATCTCATGATCTCTTAATAGATTTCAATACGAGGTTTCATAAAACCTAGGGTTAGATATTTCCATTAGTCAAACCCTCTATGGATTTTAAATTTTTATAACTATTAAGGGTGGTTGACTGTAATCTTGTGATCATGATCCAGACAATGAGAGGAAGTACATTACCCAATGCCTATGAGCTCACCATAGAGTTGGAGAATTATTTGATCTGAGCATATAAGTCTATGATTAGTCTTTCCATGACTTTAATTATTCTTCACACACCCACCTAGCCAAATTTTGTGTCTCTTTAACTCTCAATCGATCAACCAACTCTTGTTTTTCCTTCAAACAAGTTACACAAGGTCTAACACCTCTTATAGAGCTTCGGGACTGAATTAGTACACTTAAGAATCAACAATCACAATAGACCCAATAATATCAACCCTTCAAGAAACCTTTATAATGTGGCATGCAATCTCAACCTCATCTTGAATATACTATACCACCCAATGTACCAACTTTAAATTCTACGAGTGGCTACGAAACTATTGCCCCTATACAGAGTGACATAGTTTAATGCAAAACATTTTAAGGTAGGTTTCAAGTGTAACCTTACCTTGAGTATATTGAATAATAGGAGGGATAAAAATCATGAGTATATAGTTAGACCTATCTTAAATTTTGAATATTCAGACTTCAGTGGTGTGCATTTGAGCATAGGAGCAACACTTAAAGTCTATTGCATATATGATAAAGATGCCCCTATCCCAATTCTCATGAATCCAAAGGAGGAAACATATAATATTTATATCTTATAATTTTAATAAATTAAATTTAATGTGATAAATTCAATCAAAGATTAATTTGAGAGGTATGATGACTTTAAACATGAGCAGGACTCAGTCCTATTAGACCTTGCAAACGGCCAAAGAAAGAGATTTATGACAGAAATACTCTGAGTTCCTAAAAGAGTTTGAATCTATTAGTGGTAAACCAAACCCAAAAATTATTGTATGCACATATAGGAATTTTAATCATCATATATGAATGACTCTTGTAAGTATTAGAGCATAAAATTAAGTGAAAATGAGTCATCAAAAGACTCGCTTGGATTGAAGGACATCTCTAGCCCAGATGGACCATAGTGGGACAAATGGGTTGGCCCAACCTTCAAGTATGTATCTCTTGACTAGGTTTTTATCACTAAAATCATTTCCAATGAAGGTAAAAAATAAAATCATCCATGTGCAAATAAGGCACTCACCCTACTACACTCATCATGTAATGACATATTGGCATGTAGTGGAAAAGATCTAAAAATCATTTATTTAGATCTAGTTAAACTTGAGCCCATGTTTGTTAATTTTATATATTACATTATATTATATTCTTTAATTTTACCAAGTTTAGTGTGCACATGATACTATTTATGTTAGTTGCATTCCTTCTAAGCACTTGGGCACAATGTTTTATTTAGTTTATATCATCCTTTCCTCTAAGCACCGTTTGACATAGTTCTTGATTTACTTGTTTGTTGTGAAAGGTATCTCAATTTATTTTAAGGTTAGGTAGGTTTTTTTATATTAAATTTCACTCATTATAAAATATCAAGGATCTCCAAGATGACTCCATACCTAAAAGATTGATCCAAAGGCTACTAGGTTCCCACTTATCAGGCAAACAAACTACAGAGGTCACCAGAATCATGACTATTTTTAGTTAGCATGAAGAGCATCATCCAAATTCGATTAAAATATTTAGGATCACTCACAATATTATCAATATTTAGTTGATTATGTGTAGTGAATTTTAATTCTAAATGGAGGGTTTACGCTTATAATATATGCAAGTTGTGGTCACTTAACAACTCTATTTTTTCATGAAAGTTCTTAAACACTTAGCCACTTTGAGATTATTTTATCTCCTAGTGACATATTTAGGAGGTGACAAGATCAATTGTTTTAGGCCACTGATGACATCTTGATAGCTTCCTAATTTTTGGTCTAGTGGAATGACACCAGGTGATAATGATTCACATCTCTCGATGGCATGTGCCTCTTTTGAAAGACATTCACAACTTGACTAATTTTACAAAACTTTCCTAGGGCCATGTGTTGATATCCCAATGATATTTGGCCCTTATTAAATGACTGTTTACACTTAGTTTATTTTCATGATATTTCTTGGTAAGCTTCATCTTAGCAAGGTAAAGGGAAAATGGATAGCAAGATACTTCCATGTGTCACAATCTCAATGACCTAGAGTCCTAGAACCATTTCTACATGTTCAAAACCATCTAAACTTATGGGTTAGTAGAATGATTCCATGTGGAATAATATATTGGATACACTCAAATATTTTCATTTAGTCTAGACATGATGTTAGAGCATCATTAAAGTGGGTGAGTAGGATGGAACCACGTGGTATAATCTTATTTTTCCATAGCCTTGAGGTGGTCCATGCAATCCCAATAGTGCATAAAAATAGTGGGTGATCAGTATTATGCCACATGGTAAAATATTGTTTCACCTAGATATAAACAGTCATTAGAACCCATCAATCTCTCAGGGTGGTAGAATTGCCAAACATGTCAGATCATATCTCGACCAGGGAATGTCATGTCAATTAAACATAAAATGCACCCATTTTAGAGACCTAACATAGATGAATGGGAAAAGGATATAGATATGGGAACAAATGACACCATGACAAGTGTTAGCTATAGAGCAAGCCTAGGGATAATGTTATGGGAGATCAACTAATGGGTAATGGACATGTGTCCAATTGACAGTCTTGTTGGTAAGCCTAACCCTTTTTATAGTGTGACAAGGTGAAAAATCATGTGTTAATACATGGCTCATTTTAAAAATGAGATTTTATAATAAGCATTCTTTCAATACTGAGTCAATAAGTGGGAACTATTTATTATAAAGTTCTTTTCTTTTCTTCCCCTTGTAAATGTGGGATAAAATTATTAAGGTGAATGTAGTGATCTTGGTGGATATTTCATGGCTATAATATGGTTTCAATGAGATCCAAATAGGGATAGCTTTAGATTGGATGTAAACATTTTGAGGAACCCATTTTTAAATAATATCCAATCTCAAAGTATATGAACTTGACTTAGGGGTTTATTGAGCCCAAGTTCACAAGGATGAATAACTCACCAAGGATCACATGAAGATCTAATGAGTCACCAAGTATCAAACATAGATGAATCCCTTAGTAATTGATAAAAACGGGTAATTGATTCCTTCTTGGAATCAATCCAAATGAATTGGAATGTTTTTATTACACCCATTTTTTAACATTTAGAAAATAAACTAATTTGATGGCTTATTCCTCATATTCAACTATCAACTCATGACAAGGTCGTGTAATTGAATTGACTTGTAGAATCAATCTTGTTGTGGCTTAGCATGAAAAACATAGTGGAACTCATCTCTAACTAGAATAATGGGAGAAAAGGTAATTGAATCTATCCCTAGTACCCAAATAAATGAGCACATGAAGATTAAAATCAAGTGCACATAGAAGAGAATTTGTAGGCTTAAGGGTATGTGGTAGGCTATCACACAAGCATGAATATGGAATTACTAAGGATATTACCACTTTTTTGACCCCCTTCCTTGATCATCATTAAAAAATTTAACCACCCCAGTAGTGGATAAGACTTAGTCAAGACCCCAAGCTTTATATTTCTTGCCTATAAAAACAAGCATAATTATCATTGTAGGAGGACCCTTTTGAGAAAATAAATACTACATAAATAGGCCCATATTTAATTCATGTACCTTGATTTTATTCCTTTAAATGAATCATAGAGTTGATTTTTCCTTCTCATATCCTTGTATCTTGTGTCAATTCTAGGATTATTGATCTTATTTTCTGAATAAGTTTATTTCTCCTTTGTTTTATGTCCAATTCCCTCACTTTTATGTAGTCAGATATACATATGTATGTTCTATTTTGTGTGATATTATGTTTGGATAGTTTTTGGCTATGGAGGGTCTCCCTTCTATGTTCTTTCCTGAGTTCCATGCCTCCTTATAGAACACTTATGTATAAGGGTTTTTAGATTTTGATTTGTGCATGTTGTTAACTCTTTTATGTTCATTGTGTATGTTTAAAAATGTATAGGGTATAATAATATCCTAGTGTATCACCCATTTACCTTTAATTTTCTTTATTTTCATGTACTCCTTCCTTTTTCTTTGTAAGTGCAGTAGTGTTAACGTTACTCTTAGGTACTACATCAAGTGAATTTAACCTTCTCTGGAGGTTCACTCCAACCATAAGTGACACATAGCCTTGGAGTGTTCCCATTGTGTCCATTGGTTAAGGAGATGTTAAAATTTTTAGAAGTTTTGTTGTTAATGTCAAGGTTGATGTGATTTGATGATAAGGTTGATGTTATTGATGTCAATATGCAGGTCAGAAAGAGAATTTGAAGGAAAATTAATGATTATTTTATTAGTTGTTTTAAATATTTTTTTATTAGTGTGAAAATTTTCTCTTTGAAATTTTCCTAACATCATTGAGGTAAGCATGTTTGAGGACAAGTCCTTGAGTACAAGGTGTCTTAAGAAACATAGTCATAACAAGCATAGTCCTATCATGAACATGTGCATGATGAGCATGAAGAGGTATGTTGAGAGGTATGACATTGTTTGATTAAAATTTAAGGCATGTGATAAAGGTATAAAATCATCAAATAATGTTTCAATATTAGTTGTCAAGCTTCAAATGCTTGAGAAGCCTAGTCATAACACTAGGCATAGCATGAACATATCTTATGAGAAGGTATGAGTATGGCATTTTGGTAAAATGAGTGAACACAAGAATGATTTATTGTTTAAGGTTTATTAAGCATTAATTTTAATCATTTAATTAATCATAAGAGTATCAAAGTGAACCTATAGGGGTAGGACCTATAATCCAAGTCTGGAACTAGACTAGTTCTAGACCCTGCCTGACCTACTGAGGTGTCATGAGGTGTTGTTAAGACCTATGAAATATGTAAATTAGTGTTTTATCATGATATAGGTTTCTTAGGAATGAGGTTGAGAGTGCATGGAAATAATATTTAAGGTCAACTTTTAGGCCTAATCTAGTTTATATGTTAAGGTCTAAGCAAGTAAAGAGAGACATGGTGGCCAAATGACGTATGAGATTCATATTTCAAGATAATAATGAGTGTGTTATAATTATTATTGATGTCTTATATTTTTATAGGTATTTTTACCACGTTTCAAGTCAATTTTTTTAATAAAAGGCATGAACAGTGATTTTGAGGTCTCTCGTCTGGATAAAATAAAGGGTTCTCAACCTGAGAAGGACTTTTAAGTTTTCATTGGCATGTGTTTACTCCACATGATAAATTTATATTTTAAGGATATATTATTAATATTATATATAATATCTCCATGCATTAGTTTTGGAAATTAGGGGTAATCCTTTATGAACAATCGTTAACACTAGAAACAATGTTAATCCTCTCTAAAACCCTAACAATGACCCAATGTGAAATATATTCTACTAAAGTGATAATAATGGTTTGGTATAGATATTTAAATTATTTTAGGTTTTATTAAACTCTCATAATCACCTCAAGGTGTGATTTTTTTTGTCAAGTGAGTGAGTGGACCCTATAAGAAAGGCCTTGTTTTTAGTAGATATGTTATAGCAGTTAGAGTTGACCAAGCCAAAGTTTCTAAATGGATGGATGAAAAAGTTTGATAATTTTATATTTTTGTATATGGTGGTTTATAAATAGGTTATATCACACATGGTGTTAAATAGGTCATCCAAGTTGACTAGTCACTAGCAAACCTAATGATGAAAATAGGGAAAAATCCAATCAAAAGTAAGAAGGTTATTAGGAATGTGATATCATAGAAAAGGGGTCAATAAAATTGCATGGGGAAAATTTTCAATACTTTTAATACATTTTCATTACATATATAATTTTTTGAGGTCAGTGGTTATAGTGAATAAGTTGCTCACAAGTTGACTTGGCTGTCTAAGTGAGGTCTATATATAGTGAGGTTATGGGATTCATCTATAAGACCAATATTTCCATTTGACCATGGTATATTTATATTTTATAAAAATATAATGATATCATATATTCATACACAAGAATTTTAAGTATCTAAAAGTATCTACATAGGTGTTGAAGGTCATTATCACCATGATTGTGTTTGAAGATAAACTGGTCGTTCTAGGTAAGCAAGTTGTAGTGATGATTTTGAGGTCCTATGCCATGATTTGATTCACATAATTGATGTAGATAATAATTGTAACTATGAATAAACCACACTTTTTTCCTTATTATCATGTATTTTCTCTTGTTTATCTTCATACACAAGTTTTTCTTTGCCCTTAGCACTTCTCTATCAACTTTACTAATTGTCTTGGTGACTTTTTCCTTTAATATCTATGACGTAATCTATGTTTTTATCTATTTTGTACTAATTTAAGTTTTTAATAAAACCCCTTTCTTTCCATTCTCTCATTTAATATCAAATCTATTCTGATCATCCTCCTTTCAATTTCTAAGAGCCCTTGGCTCATATTTTAACTTCTATATTCTCTCCTTTAATATCAATTACCTCTACTTGTAATAACTAGCATAATAGTTAAGAATTATAAAATAAATAGCCTCTACTTAACATTCCCATTGAAATCTTACTTGACCATGCATGTGGTTACAAAGTATTGGATCATTGGTCTCAATTAGGACTATGCACTTAACTTTGAGTTAACACATGTTAACAATAATTCAAATCACCTCCACTCAGTTTCTTTAGAATATTGCTAAGATTTTTCACCAAATTGAGTATCAAAATTCATTTAAGTGTGACTTTTCAATTAAAAACATACACTCAAAGTTCATAAGTATTTCTTACAAGTAATATAGAATGTCATGAAAATTGGGTAAATGAAAATTGTATTCAACAAATGTAGCCATTAAATAAAGGCTTTATCCATTTTCAAAAACATATTATCAACCTTCAATACTCTCAATAGGTTTATCCAGTTTATGATTTCCTCTAAGACCTATGTTTTCACTATTATAGTAACTTGATTATAATTGTGTGCATGTTAAGACTATTTATAGGTTTTCTACAAATTATTTTCCAAAGCATATGAAAATGGAAAAAGGAACATTAAAGGACTTAAATATTTCAAAAACAAAACACTTACCAATCATAGATATCCTCTAGACCACCTCTTATATATGAGTAGTCTCAAAATAACTCTTTATCATACATTATTTCTATTATCCATTATTCACATTTAAGACTTGATCTTCAGACTATGTTGTAACTTAGCATGGAAAGTGATCATCCATAAAAGGGTTTTGACTTAAATAACTCACCTGAAGCTTACATGACTCATCCAAGTGTTTCTTTTACTCACTATCAACTTGATATATAGGTTATCACACTACCTCTAACTCTTATCACATTTCCAATCTCAAGTTACTCAGTCTAATATTTTATGAACAAAACAAGGTTTTGAAGTTGCCTATGTTTTTCCAAGGTTATTTTTATGTTTAACTCAAGACTTATCTCACTACATTAATTATACATATTATTCTTACACCATCACACACTCCATATGAACTTTACTAATTGGCTTGATGACCTTTTCATTTCATCTCTGTCCTATAATTTTTATTTTTATCGCTTTTGTACTAATCTATTTTTTTAATACAATCACTCTATTTTCATTCTCTTCCCTACCAAAATATATGCAATATCAAATCAATTCTTAACATATTCCTTTTAGTTTCTATGAATTCCTTGACCCATATTTAAACTTATATATTGTCTCCTTTGATATTGATTACTTTTACTTGTATAAACTACCAAATAGTTAAGAATTCTAAAATAAATATCCTCTATTTAAAATTCCCATCAAATTCTTGTTAGACCATGCATGTGGTTACAAAGTGTTGGATCATCAGTCTCAATTAGGACTCTACACTTAAATTTGATTCAACACATGTTAACAAGTAAAATCACCTCCACTTATTCTTTTCAAAATCTTGAAAAGACTTCTCACCAAATTGAGTATCAAATTTCATTTAATCATGACTTTTAAATTAAAAACATACACTTAGAGTTCCTAATTATTCATTACAAGTAATATAGAATGTCTTGCAAATTGGGTAAATGAAAACTATATTCAAAACATGTAACTGTCAACTAAAATCTTTATCCACTTTCAAACACATATTATAAACCTTCAATACTCTCAATACGTTAGTTTATGATTTCCTCTAAGTCCTATGTTTTCTCTATTAGAGTAACTTAATTTTAACTAAGTGAATGTTAATATTATCTACAGGTTTACTATAAATTCTTTGCCAAAGCATATGAAAATGTCTAAAGGAACTTAAATAAATTTCATGATTACAAAAACAAAACACTTAACAATCATAGATATCCTCCAAACCACCCCTTATATATGAGAAGTCTCAAAACAACTCTTTAGCATACCTTTTTTCTCTTATACGTTATTCACATTCAAGACTTGATCTTAAGAGTATGTTGTAACTTAGATTGGACAGCAATTGACCAATATAGGGGTTTTGAATTAAATAACTAACTTGAAGCTTACAAGAATATTCCAATGGTTTATATTCCTTGATATAAACTTGATATATGGGTTTTCATGCTACCTCAAACTCTTATCACATTCCTAACCTCAAGTTACTTAGTCTAACAGTTTATGAACAAAATAAGGTTTTGAAGTTACTTAAGTTTGTCCAGGGTTATTTTTACATTTCACTCAAGCCTTATCTCACCAAATTAACTCTCCATATTATTATTACACCATCACACACTCCCTATCACTTAATAACTAAAATTACAAATTAACTTTCTTGACTGTTTGCCTAGATAGTACACTCATAGTCTGTAGTTTTGAATCCTTTTTTTTTTGATAAATAACCACAATTTAAATGCATGGAAAACAATCCAAATTATTTTATTTTATCCTATAAAACACCTCTTATCATATAATTTATTATGTCATATGGTTTCAATCTTAATAGTATTTGGTCTTTAATGAATATGCATAGAGATTGTTAGTTACAGTCTTGCCAAAATATTATCCATCTAAAACAACACTATTTGTTGTAATCTTCATAACAAAGTACTCCTCTTGTAGATATAAATACCCTTTCTCATATCAAATTCATATAATAAACAATGAAAATACAAAGGCACAATGAATATATACTAAAACATGCTTTAATCCATCATTGTTTTCTTAATACATCAAGATAGAGTATAGATATTTTCATCAACTTTGTTTCCTTCCATACCTATCTTCCCAATTTTCAAAAACTATCTTTATTTTCCTCTAATTTCCTTCTAAACTATGAGGCTCACCTCCATCAAGCCATAATTCATTACAAAATAAGAAACTACTTCTTGTAACTAATTGTGTGCTAAGTAACTACCTAAAAAGGCTCCACATTTAATGTTATTGGGTTTTATTCCACCTTATTAAAATATGTACAGAAAGACACTTTCATAACACCTAAACTTATTAATATTTCTTACACACACTTTCACTAGCATGACATTCCTAAACTAAAAACACATTATTTTACATAAGTTTATTTGATACCCCTTCATTAATAATGCATATGATGTTGGTTTTTTTTACCTAAAAGTACTTATCATGATTTTTGAAAGGTTTTATAGTTAGTGAAAGTTGGTGAAATTTTGAAGCCAAAATGACATGTCTAATTAATTAAGGTCTATGAGA
>JARHVA010005403.1:670000-757500 GCA_037957365.1 Torreya grandis
GAGTTTATACCCCTACAAGGTGGCCCATAGGACCATTAGGAAGAGTCATTGGTTGAGATAACCTTAGTCATGAAATTGATACTAATCTTGGAAATCAAATAAACACTATACAAGTTGGAAGGAATAGAGATGGAAAGGGATGATAGGGAAGTCCCTTGAGAGGGTTTTATAGTTGGAGAAGAATAATATTGAGGTGACAATTGGGGTGGTCTTTGTGGCTTAGGGACTAATAACCTTTTAATGGGCACGGTGGTCTAACCATCACCTTAGTCTATTATTTTTGTCTTCTCAATATGAGGAGGTGACTGATGGGGCTTCAAACGACCCATGTAAGGACAATCCTTGATGTGGTGGTCTGATTCCTGACAATAGAAATAAATGTTGAGATGGTTGAATTAAATAACCTTTTTTAATCACTGGGTCTCCTTGGCATGCATTTATATAAACTCCTTCAATTCTTTTGAGAGTTTGACCTCCACTTGGACCCACGTATTTGGGTGGGGATAATACCCCCTATTTAGATCAATAATAATGACATGCCCTATGGGGGTGATTATTTGGGGTATGAAATCCCACAGGTGAACTAGGATAATGAGAAGCTTAACCTAGATAAGGACATAAAAGGTGGCATTGTCAAAAACCTTATAATCATGGGACTGGTCAAATATAATCATAAGATAGTTTTAAAAGAGATAAACATTAGAATTCATAAGGATAAGATACACTCTAATGGATCCTTCAAGGTAAAAAATAAAACACCTTTGGTAAGGTTTTAGATTTCAGAGACATGGATGCGCAAAGGCTCCCAATGGTTTTAGATCCAATTATTGAGTTAATCCTCTAACGGGATACAACCAAAAATGTAATTAATAATAGAAAACGTTTCATACCATTTAAAAAAATAATAATAGTTATAATAGTAATGCTTACCTTTGAAGTGGAGGGGCTGAGGGATTATTTTGTCATAAACCTTTGTAACAAACTTCCAAACTCGCTTGGGCACCAGTAGCTCCATGTTTTGCATTAACAGATGTACTAGAGTGTAGAGAATCCATCAATAAAGGGCTTAAATGCCATAAAGGTGATATGTAAATCACAATTAATGTGTTTTATCCCTATAAAGTCTTACAAGACAAGTAGTTTTGGCAAGGTGAGTAAACAAATCAAGCAATAAAATGAAAACCATGAAACCGTAGTAGAGTGATTATCACATTCAGGTTCCTAAATAGTTTTAAGTTCATGATTAAAATTTTATTAAATAGAGACTAGATCCATGAATGTGCCAAAAAGTTTAATATGATTAATTCCAAGATAAACAAAGATTCCAAAATCATGAACAAATTATTCAACCATAACAAATAATATAATAGCTAGTAGATCATGCCAATCACCTATTTTTTTCCAACATCTAATAAGTTTTTAACTATAATTTTTTAAAGCAAAAAAACCCCATATTTGAAAGTTAAATATCAATGATGGAAATAAAATAAAGGAGTATTTATGAATAATAACACACTAATAAATATAAGCAAGATGAACAATAATTACAATAGAATCTCCATTAATAAATCACCATGTTGTTCACTTTCATGGTCAAGAGGCCATGGAATACATTCTCATTCATATACTTGTTAATTTTTTAATTGTTTTATATTTTTTATATTATTTGATTATATAACTAAAAATAAAATTTATTTGTCTTCCTTCATGTCTATTCAGCTTATAGATGACTTTTGTTTTGTATTCACATGATATATGAATTTTCTCAATTTTTCATAATAAGAGGAATCCATCTTTTCAGATGCACCATTACAAGTGGCCTCGTTTGCTCTATATATCCACACCATTATTAGACATATATTTTTAGTTTTTTAGATCCAACATAACCATATTTGAAATATAAATAACAATGATAGAAATCAAATAAAGGATTATTCATGAACAACACATTGATAAAGAGAAGCAAGATAAACAATAACTAAAATGGAATCTCCATTAACAAATGACTAAGTTTTTTAATTACATGGGTAAGAGGCCAAGGAATACATTTGTATTCATATACTTGCTAATTTCTTTCTTGATTTAAAACTAAACTAAAGTATTATTATCTTATTTCATGTTTATTTGTATTCTAGATGTATATTATTTTGTATTCACATAATATACAACTTTTCTCAATTTTACATAATTTAAGATGTAATAATTGAGACTTGCATTATTTTATTAATTCACTACTTATGTGTTGTCCTAAGGCTCTTTTATATTCCATCTATAGAGGTCTATAGAATAGGCATGGCTAGGGGTAAATATTGGAACTTGTTATGACATGGTGGGGAGCCCAATTGCCACATTATGATGAAGGAATAAAGTGCCTTTGAGGAAAACACTGATCCATTTGACCATGAGGATACAAACTTAGCTTCTTTGGTGGTCTTCCATGGATTTTCATCCAATTGAGGTGAAGAGGAATCCACATTATCAACAATTTAGGATGTATTTTCCCCAAAATCTATGAAATTATGTATATTGGTGGTGCCAACTTGTTGGCCTACTCTTGAATCTACATAAACACATTTGAAATCATCATAGCCTTATCATATATAGAGAATTTATTGTTATCTATTGAGTTATAAAAATGATAACAATTATTACCTTCTAGATAAAAATATGATTTTCCAGTCAAAATCTATGTCAAATTTATTTGAATTTTGTATGGAGCACAAGCCAATATTGAAAGACAATAATCTACCAAATGCAATGAAATGGAAAAAATGCATTGGAAAAATCATATATCCATGCCTAAGCCATCAAATTTTTTTTTAGAAGAAAAATAAAAGATTAAAAATCTTAGTTCAATTTTAGAAAGGATACATGGGATGGAGAACATGTAAATGCACAAGGACATGCCCCAAGATTAATCTTTGATAAAGAAAACACCAAAATAATGAACAATATTTATGTCGAGAGTAGAGCTCCATATAGTTTTAAATATCTTTCTCCAAATGTGAGCAATATAGTGGAGAGACCATATCTCATTGATCTTTCGATACATGGGTAGAAATGGTAAAATCCATTTATGTCCTTTTTTGTGAGTATAATTAATAAGGGGATTCAACATAACACTTTTAATCTTTCTTCTAGTGTCAAGAGATATATTTAGAGATATTTTAGATAACGTTTATTTGAGAAAAAATAATAATAGCCTTATGAAATTATTTTTGATCGTAGTGATGAAGTTGAAATATAACTTTTACCTCAGGCCAAGAGAACCAAGCTTGAGAATGATGCAAAAAACATAGGCCAATCTTCTAAAGACCATAAATTTTGACCCGTAAATCTGTTTGAGATCTTCCATGAACCAAAAACACCATATCAAAAATTTGAATGCTACCATAATCATCTCTATCCACTTAAAATTGTTTTATATATTTTTTTGAGGCCATACATGACCATCTAAGGGTTTTAAATTACAATTTAATGATGCTTTTATGAATTTTTTATTTTTAAATATTGTAAATTTTTAGGACTAGATGTCAACTTCAGTTGAATTTCATCCCATAGGCTAATTTTAATTTTTATATTATTTCATGATATTTTTATAGGTGCATGTTGTTTTATGTGCACCTTAACAAAACTAACAGCTGCTAAAAATAGAAGTTTTTTTTTTTAAATTTTAGTTTTTTTTGAATTTTTCGTTGTCAACTTTAATTATGAGTTTATTATTATTTAATAATGGTTTAGGTTTGTAATAATCTCAAGTCATTCCATACTAATTAATTATAAGTATTATTTAAGAATCTTTGCCTATTGATAGTTTATTGTCTTGATAGTTAATAAGTTCATTATCTTGTATCACAGCGAGTTTTAAATCTTGGAGGAGTAAGAAATGGTGAGAGGATGAGGAGGTATTGGGCATATGAATTGGACTATACAAAAGCTATAGAGGCTAGTTCAATAATTAACTAAGGTTATCACCATTCAAAGAAGAATTCAAGGTGGTGATGAAGTAGAGGAAGCCATAGATCATGATGAATAAATTCAGCAAGGAGAACAACATGATTAGCCACCATTGATGAAAGAGCGAATTTATTTGGGATTTAAAAGGAAGAAATGAAAGAATCAACACTGACGTTCCAAATTATGGAGGTAGATTAAAACCATAGGATTTTATGGGTTAGATTAATAACATGGAAATGTTCTTCGAGTGGATGAATATTAGAGAGATAAGAAGGTAATGTTTGCATGCATGAAATTTAAAGGTTATGCAATGATTTCACTAGATCACCTGTAGAAAGAGAGATAGATAAAATGTAAAGAGAAGATTAATTCATGGAAAAATACAGAGAAGATGTTAAGGGATAAATTTCTTCCTACGGATTATAAACAAACCCTTTACAAAAGATTTGAAAATTTGAGGTAAAAATATCAAAGTACAAAAGAGTATACAGATGAGTTTTACAAGATTTGTATATGAGTGGAGCATGATTAAATAGAAGATAATATGGCTTCAAGGTATGCAAATGGTTTGAAATTTACTATTCAATATTAATTAAGAATGCATAAAATACTTTGATTGGAGGAGGCTTATCAATTAGCTTTGAAGGTAGAAGAAAAAAAATAGAATTTTAGAAGAACATATCTTGGTCCAAGGAGAGTTGGATCCCCTCCAATAAGGGGATGAGTGGGTTTATTACCAATAAAGGTGAATAATCACATGGCGAAAAAAGGCAAGATGAGAATAGGCAAGGGTTTCAATACCAATAAATAGGAATAGGATTTGAGAGAGGATGAGGTTATAGTGGTGGTAGAGGATGGTTCCCAAATCATCATAGATCTTATGTTTGTTATAAATGTGGATAATAAGGTCATAGATCATTTGAGTGTTTGCACTATCAAGATAAATAAAGGAGGAAAGAGGATAATCCAATAGTGAAGCTAGTTGAGGCTGAGATAGAAGAATAAAATATTGAAGTTATACTATCAGACATTAGAGAGAATCTCATGATGATAAGAAAAATGATCACCCCAATTAGGGAATAAGTGTAGAATAAATAAGGTGGTGATGATTGGCTATGATCAATTTTTTTTTCAAATAAGATATACTTTGGGTGGAAAGGTATGCAAAGTAATTATAGATGATGGTAGTTGTGAAAATATGGTTTCTAAGGAAATGATAGAAAAACTAAATTTTCAATGTGAAAATCATCCTAATCCTTATTGAATTTCATGGTTTAATAAAGGGAATAAGATTAAAGTATATAAAAGGTACTTAATCAAGTTTTCTATAGGAAAGACTTATAATGATTAAATATGATGTGATGATATCCTAATAGATTCATTCTATTTTCTATTAAAGAGATCATGGAAATTTGACATAAAATTAATTAGTGATAGAGCAAAGAACACATACTCTTTTTGGAAAAGGTGGTACAAAGGTAGTTTTTTTACCTCTTCAAGGGAAAGATAAGATAAAAATAATTGTCTCTACTAAATAATTTATCTAAGATATGAAGGTAGCATGTTGTTACTATGTATTAGTAGCAAAGAATGAAGACACAAAAGTAGTGAAAATACCAACAAAAGTAGCAAGAGTGTTGAAATAATATGTAGATGTTATGACCATTAAGTTACCATATGGTTTACCATTGAAGAGAGATATTCAACATCACATTGATTTGATTTCAGGATCAGCTCTACCTAATTTAGAAGCTTATAGGATGACTCCAACACAATATGTAGAATTAAATAAAAAAGTTACTAAATTATTAAGAAAGAAGTTGATAAGGGAGAGTATGAGTCCATGTGCAACACCAACACTGATAAATCCAAAGAAATTTGTAAGATAGAGAATATGTGTGGATAGTAGATCAATTTATAAAATTGCAATCAAGTATAGAATTCATATACCTTGTTTAGATGATATGATAGATATGCTTGCAAGATAAAACTATTTTACCAATATTGATCTAATGATTGGTTATTATCAAATTTTAATTTATGAAGGAGATGATTGGAAAACTACATTCAAGACTATGGATGTCTTATATGAGTGGATGGTTATTCCATTCATATTATCTAATGCACCAAGCACATTTATGAGGATGATGAACACAATGGTATGAGAATAGATTGCTAAGTTTGTGGTTGTTTATTTTGATAATATTTTGATATTTAGTAAGACTAAATAATAACACTTACAACATTTTAGAATGGTATTGTATTTTTTAATAAATTATAAGTTGTATGAAAATTTGAAGAAGTGCAAGTCTATGTAGAATAGTTCAGTATTCTTGGGATTTGTAATTTTAGTCAATAGTGTAAGAATGGATGAAGAAAAGATAAAGGCAATTGTTGAGTGACCTATTTCAAAAAGCATTATAGAGGTAACAATTTTCCATGGTTTAGAAAATTTTCACATAAAATTTATTAAAAAAATTAGTAGTATTTTGGCACCAATAATAGATTGTATGAGTTGGAAGGGATTTACATGGACTAGGGTAGATAGAGAAAGCTTTGAATTTTTGAAGAAATTTTCTATAAAAAGACAAATTTTAACATTACCATATTTTAACAAAGTGTTTGAGGTTGATTATGATGCTTCATTCGTGGGAATTGGTATTATTTTGAGTCAAGAAGGAAATCCAATATCATATTTCAAAGAGAAATTAAATGAGGTAAGGTCAAAGTATTCTACCTATGATGTTGAACTTTATGCAATTATACAAGCATTAAGACATTGGAGGCATTACCTGGTGCCTAAGGAGTTTATCCTATTTATAGATCATGAGGCTTTGAAGTATGTGAATACACAAAAGAAGTTGATTAATAGGCATGTAATGTGGCTATCTTTCTTGTAGGGGTATAATTTTGTGTTAAATAATAAATAAGGAAAATAGAACTAGGTCTCTGATGAATTGAGTAGGAGAGCAACATTATTAACTACCATGGTATGTGAATTAGTTGGATTTTAAACTATCAAATAATTATATAATATTGATCCATATTTTGGAAAGATAGTTGATCAGTGTAGGATTCCATTAATATGAGGGTAAGATACTATTCATGGTGAATATCTTAAATAAGAATGTTATGTCTTCAAAGAAAACAATTATGCATTCTAGTTAGGTCTCTACAAGATAATATAATAAGATAATTACATAGTCAAGGTTTGGTTAGACATTTTGGTAAGATAATGACAATAGCTTTGGTGGAGGAAAAATATTTTTGGATTAAAATGAATAAAGATGTGACAAGGTATGTATCTAGGTGCATAATATGTCAAGTGGCTAAAGGACATGCACAAAATACTAGACTATACATACCATTACTGATTTGAAGATGACCATGGATATATTTGAGTATGGATTTTGTGTTGGGATTACCAAACACACAGAGAAGTAATGGTTCAATATATATATATATATATATATATATATATATATATATATATATATATATATACACTATAAAATGGTTCATTTCATTTCATATAAGAAAACCAATGATGCCACTAGAGTTATGGAATTAATTTTTAATTATATTGTGAGGTTGCATGGTGTTTCAACAACTATTACTTCAGATAGGTACACAAAATTTCTAAGTTATTTTTGGAGGACTTTATGGAATAATATGGGTAATAATCTATAATTTAGTAGTGCATATCACCCACAAACAGTTCGGTAGATAGAATTTGTTGAGATGCATAGTGGGATAGAAGCCCAAGTAATGGGACTTGGCTTTACCACAAGTTCATTTTATATATAATAGTTTAGTGAATAAATCAATACGAAAATCACCATTTCAAATTATTTATGGAATAAATCCTATAGGTATTTTAGATTTGGTATAACTACTAATTATAGATGGAATTAGTGATGATACAAAAATGTTTATAGAGCATATGCAGTAGTTGCAAAGAGTAAGAAGAAAGTTACATTGATGTAATGAGAAATATAAAGCATCAACAAATGGTAGAAGAAGATCCAAGGTATTTGAATAAGGATAGTTGGTAATGGTTTACTTAAGGAAATAAAGGTTTCCAAAAGGCACGTACAACAAATTGAAGTACAAGAAAATTGATCCATTGAGAATTGTGAAGAAAATCAATGACAATGGTTATAAGGTGACTTTACCATACATTTTGGATATATCTCTAGTATTTAATGTTTTGAATTTATATGAATTCCATGGAAAAAATGGTGAAGGTGATGAAGATGGAAAATTAAATTGACAGGAATAGGTTTCAAAGAAGGAAATGATAGTGAAAGTTTTGGATATGAAGACAGTGAGCACAAGGCAAGGGAATTCTAACAAGTATTTAGTCCAGTGGGAAGTATTGCAACAAGAACACAATTTTTAGCTTATATAATCAAAGATGAATAATATTGACAAAAAATTGGTAGTAGTATAATTAAGGCAACTCGTAGGAGCTGATTTATTTTCAACCAAATGAGAATGATGTACAAAAAATAGGGCAAAATTTTGAAGGCCATAACTTTTGATCCATAGTTTTGTTTGAGATTTTCCATGCACTAAAATTATAGTCTAAAAAAATTCAATTCTAGCATAATCTATTGTATACTTTTATAAGTGTTTTTTATATTTTTTGGAGGCCATATGTGATCATCTAAGGGTATAAAATTACCATTTAATGATTTTTTTAGGAATTTTCTATTTTTAGAAATTATATATTTTTAGGAACATACATAAAGTATATTTAAATTTCATACCATAGGTTAATTTTTAGATATTTTTATATTTGTATGTGCTTGCATACAAAACATACTAAAAATACTAGGTGCTAAAAATACAAGTTTTTTTTTATAGATTTTAGTTTTTTTTAGATTTTTGCACGCCAACTCTAATTTTGAGTTGAGGCTTATTTAAGCATGGTTTGGGTTTGTAATTATCTCAAGTCATTAAATAGAAATCAATTATGAGTATTGTTTCATAAGCTTTACCTATTGATAATTTATAATCTTGATAGTTTTCAAGTTCATTACAGAAGATTTAGAGTATATATATCTTGCACATTGAGAATGCATTGTCTAAAAATATTGAGAGTATGAACCCAAATTATCTCAACAAAAATTAAATAATGGAAATTAGTAAATAGTGACCACCTTAAAAAAATCTTATTTATTACAATACCATCACTAAACATGTTACCATTCCACAAAATCCAATGTTTAATACTAGTTTCCAATACATTCAATATTGTTTTAGAAATGAAATATGACACAACCTTTATAGGACCCACGAAATAATAATGTTATTAATGCCTAATACCTTCAAAAAATATCTCCCAAACGGAAAACCTATAGAGATACAATTTCTTACAAAGTAAAATCTATGCTTCATTCTCTTCAATGGATTGCATTATCCATTTAGCAAAAATTATATTGTCTTTTTGATAAATGTCAACTAGGGAAAAACCTCTTTCCTCTTGGAGGGAAAGAATACACCAAATCCAAAAATTGAAAACCTTTCCCTTGATTTAATTTATTTGTAAGGCATTTTTCAATCCTTTTATTTTAAGATTTAGTGGGATACCAACAAGATAGATATAAACATTGGTTATATTGATAACTGTAAGATGATGATTTTTCTCAAAAGGGGTTTGGGTGTGAAAATTAGCCAAAATATACTCAAAACATCAATATACCATTAAAATACACAACCATTAGATTAAAATGTATATAATATTAATCATTCACAACATCATTCTAAGCTAAATCTAAGTGTTCCCAATAAACATTTAAATAAATAAAAAATTAAGGATTATAGATTGGAGATTACTTACCTAAGACTCATAATTTTAGCATGATGATAGCTTCATCACTTGATTAGGGACTATTTAGGTGCAATATTTTAGCATATATTGGACAAAAAAATTCTAGTTAGCTTGTAGTTAGTTTAGACATGGAAGAGGGATGCTCTTTAAAAAGTTCATGGAGGGAAGATAAATGGCTAATATTAAAAGTTTTGATGAATAAGATCAATGGTGGAGGATTATCCAAGGAATGAAAAATTATATAGTATCCTCTATAAAAGAGGCTTCTATGGAAGAATAGCTAAGATATAGAGTATTCTAAAATTAGATAATTATAGACTCCCTTAGGGGCTAAACTAGATTAGTAAAAGATTAGGATGGGTGATTAGATAGCTGATTATGGACTAGGGATGTAGGAGAGATTGGGAATAGGCTATGGTAGATAGATAAGTGGCTTATATGAATTTGAAATTACCAAATAATGGATAAGTAGGATTATTTAGTGGATAATAAATGATTAGAGGAATTAATAGATTGGTGGGGATAATATAAGATTAGTGGATGAGGAATAATGAAGGGGGATGTAAGAGGAATGACTAGGAGCAGTGATATAAGGATGAAATTAAAATAGATAAATGAGATTAGGTATGATAAATTAAGTGAGTAAAAATAGGTATATACATTTTTTACCTCTTTGAATGGTCATTTCAAGTGATGAAGGGGAAGGAGTAATGGTCTTTCAAAGAAAAACCATTGTGTGGATGAATATTAAAAAATGATGATAGTGGACATGATGCCCCCTCGAGGGGACATGAATGGAGGAATGAGACAAATGGTCACTCAAAAATAATAAATGAGGGGATGGATGTGACAAATAGATAAGGGGATGGGATGGAAGATGGGAGATAGACAATGAAAAATATGAACTAGACCTGAATAGTAAGTTACAAAGTGATGATGCCCCTTGTAAAGACACATACATAGAGATGGGAAATGACTATGTTATAGTTTTCAAGACATCCCAAGGGTGAATCAACCATAATATGAGGAATATAATAAGAAAGGTCTCAATATCTGGATGTATCCCAAGCAAGGATGCATGTAATGGAGAGATGTAGGCCAAGATAAGGTAAATATTTGATGAGATGAATGTTGATTTTAGGTCAAGGCTAAAGACAAGAAATATGATGATGTATATGAAAGAGAAGAAATAATATGATCGAGTGACCAAATTATGAAAAGGATGGGAAATGGTGGTTTAGATATCCTTGGGCACTAAGAAGTGGTCAAGAGTTGCCTACATAGTCTGAAAAGACCTTAGGATGATGTAGTTATAACTATATGATAGATGAATAGATAGACAAAAAGATGATGATGATGATGATGATGATGATGATGATGATGATGATGATGATGATGATGATGATGATGATGATGATGATGATGATGATGATGATGATGATGATGACGACGATGATGACAATGATGATGATGATGATGATGATGATGATGATGATGATGATGATGACGATGATGATGATGATGATGATGATGATGATGATGATGATGATGATGATGATGATGATGATGATGATGATGATGATGATGATGATGATGATGATGATGGATGTTAGTTTTTATATAGAGGATGTAACGCTAATGTTAGACTAGGATAAATGATGGGAGATGAGATGTTAGATGTTAATGAAACATGGTTGGATTACATGATATAATTGATGATTGGTTGTAGATGATTAATCGATTGAGTGAGTGATAGGGGATAGTGGAAATGATGAGTGGAGTCCATTTTCAATCAATCATTGATATTATATGGCTTATCATAGCCTATGCAATATGATAAGTATAATGCTAGGCAGTATGCCCCCTCATATAAGTATGACCAAGAGGACATTGTCATAGTGTGTACAAAAGGGAAAATGGCAAACTTTACATCATCAAGGACACCTAAAATAATTTTTGTAACTTTTTGTGTAATCATAGCATCCTCATTCATTATCCAATAAGTAGGAGACATGATGTAGGACTAAATGGAAACATAGGCAAACAAATGAAACACAAGATAATCATATATATACATGATAAAATACATGCAAATAAGTCAAATGTCAAAGAGAAAATATGTAACACACATAAATATCTACATGCAGATGTATTACAAGAAGTGTCTTGTGTATGAGAGTTGATGAGATGAGTGATTAGGTGATGAATTATATGAAGTTGGTCAATATGATCATAATGTGAATTTGGATAAGGTACAGACTTGGAATAAACTATTGACATGAATTAGGATCAGGATTTGGATAAGGATATTAATTTGGAGTGGAATAGGGACTAGTATTAGGATAAGGATTTTGATAAGGATATGGGTTTTGGAATAGACTATTGATGTGGATTGGGATTATGATTTAGATAGGGGTATAGATTTGGGGTAGACTAGGGATAAAACATAGGGCATAGTGAACTTGAGAACTGACCATGCCCTAATATTAGATGAGAGATTTAGGATGTGAGACTAGGTTAATGCTATCTCAATCATAGATGATATTTTCCCTGGATTGGGAATAGGGAATGAAAGACAATAGTAGGAACAATGGTTATGATTGGGGTTAATGAGGATGACGGTCATGGAAATAGATGTGAATAGGGGAATAGGAATAAGACAAGACATATTGGAATACTTTTGGAATTTTAAAAAACTTATGATTTTTAGGGTTGTTGAAATATTTCAATTTTTATGTCTTTTATAATATGTATATACACTATACAAAGGGGGTTACTAGGAAAAGGAACACCAAGCCTAGAAACTAGGATAAACATAGATGGAATAATGGATGGGATGAAAAAATGATGAGGGTGGTGCTAATCATTTGGATGAAGACTAAAGAAAAGGGGATTAGGGATCATCAATCACCACATCATACAAGAATCATATATTTATTTACTTGAATGTCCATTGGAGGATATGCCAAGATGAATACAAAACATGTCTCAAGAAATCTTCAACTTCCCTTACTAAGGTCAAGACTTGAATAAAGGATGGACATAATAGGATGAGAGATGTGATGGCGGATGATGGGTAGGAGTGATGGACAATAGGATAATGTAGACAAGGGTGACATGGATGGATTGACAAGGGATGGATTTTACCCCCAAGTGTTGAGTTAGAATGTAGACATTAGATTATTTTACCATAATGTTGGAAATCAGTTTTCATCATGGTACTTTCCCAAGGTGCCACAAGATTGGTTTTCACCATTGGGTAAATGATTTTGTATTATTATTATTATTTTGGATTTATTAATGACATCAATTCATTAGATATCAGTGCAAGATGTATTAATTTTAAAACATTATAGATATATAGAAACACATATTTTAGAGATATATGATGTTAATAACATGTTATAAATGTTAGATTCACTAATGTCCTTGTGACCTTACGTGAGTTTTAGTTTAGCATCCTTTGGATGACTCAATTAGTTGTCTTTATCACCCCTATGAGAGATAATATTGCTTGGAAAAGTGATGTGTGATAGGGATGGGATTATGTTTTGACTTTGATGATGGGGTATAAGATGTGAATGATTGATTTGGTTGTGATGGGAAATGTGATTTAATGGAGATCATAAATGGGGTTCAATAGTTGCATACACCATTGGATATGGTGGAAGGGACATATTTTAATGTTGATGTGAAATTAAGAGATCCATGACCTTCTGACTTTATTTTTCTTTGATCTAAACATTAAGAGGATTGTCAACCATATTATAATTACTTTTAAAATAGTTCTAATTTGTTGAGATTTGAATTGGATTTTTATTTCCCCTTGGTGACTAATTTTTGGCTTCACTAGAGGTATTTGAATTTAGACTTTATACATGATGATTATTTCAAATTTGATAATTACCTATCATCTTAAGGATATTTATACTAGGCGATGACAATTTTTGACTTGGACGATTATGAAATTCTTCTTAAATTTGACTAATTTTTTTTGGATCATAGTAGACTTGATTATTTTTCTTGATGAAGTGATCATTGGCTTGTATGTTTGTATATTTGTCACATGATACTACACATTGAATGGAATCTAATGATGCATGTTCTTGTTCATCTTATTTTAGGAGTGAAATGAAGGGATTATTTTTGGGGAGTGGATGATTAGGGATATGTGGTGAAAAGGGTAGATGAAGGGGATGATGGGAAGTATATTCTTCATAGAAGCTACTAGGAGACCCAACCTCAACATTAAAGAATGTGTTGTCAAGCATCTCAAAAGGATAACTAATTTTTTTTAAAAAAATTAGCATCTAAAGTCCATTCATATCCATCTTGATGATATTTCACTAATAAAGCATTCAAGAATTGCATTATGATTTCATCATCCTGAGATGGATCAAGAGTCATGCCTTTTGACTGGTCGACATTCGAATGAGAGGCACCCTCAAATAAATAGGTTAACATGAATTCAATTACTTGAAAGGGATGATGATTATGAAAGGGATGATGCTTATAAAATGGATTATGATTCATATGTTGCTTTTAGATATGATCATGACTATCCTGATTATGACTTCAATAAGGATGTTAATGGGGTAACATCACCAACAGATGGTTTTATAATAGTAGTTGTAGAGAGGGCCTTTTGAATAGTATTATTGTTTATAAGTACCTCCTTCGCCTTTGGTTTGTGAATAGGTTCTTTATGCTAAATAGATTCATGAAAATGGGGGATGTGATGTGAATACAGCATAAGGAGCGTTCGATCAAGGATGGTTATGAGATGGATAGGATTGTAGTCATGACCTGGATTGAGGAGGGAAGGATCTTTGTCATACTTAGGAAGATATTCTTTGAATACCCCTTTTTCACACTCCTAAGTGTGGATGCATTAGATTCTCCCTCAATTTTAATATCACCACTATCAATTAAGTTTTCAAAGTAATCTCTAAAAGGGTGAAATTGATTAATATAATGCCTAGGGACTTTATGGTATATACAAATCATTTTGCTTAATACCATGAAGGTACAAATTTAAAAAAATATATATGTCTTATTTTTAGGTGGACAATCATGTATATGGACCTAAATTTTTAAAATAGGGCTTTCATGGATATTGGGAGAGGAATATATTAATTATCTCTAGTATTAGATGTAGAAGTGTTGGATTTAGGATTGGAAACATGTGATGGAAATGTCATAATAATGGGAGATGATGAGGTTGACAAGCTAGCCTTCCCTTTATTAAGAGGATAAGGGATTGGTGATGGATTATGACTAGTAGATGGAGGATTCAACTATGGACAGGTATGAATTGGAGATCAGATGAGTTGAATGGGGTCAAGGCCTTTGAGAAGTTGGGTACCCATCTTAATGAGATGTAATAAGATTGCCTCTTTATTTTTAATAATATATTTATTAAATAGGGTGATCTTTGAATGATGAAGGTCATGATTAGGACTAGGACTTGTGGAGGGGGAACTAGTATGGGATTACTTATCACAATAATTATATGGGCATAATTTTTTATGACGGACTTGTTTTGGAGGTGACTTTAGGCTTAGGGGTTTGAAATTATTGTGAAGGTGGGCACCCATCTCCAATAATCACAAAAGGCACTTGTCCTTGTTAGCCAAGATATATTCATTAAATAGGAGAATTTTATCCCCTGTATATGGAGGGATGTGATGATTGTCATTATGATGAATAGACCCTGGGGTGGACTATGGTGGGCTAGAATATTGGCTATGTGTAGATGGTGATTAGGACATTGGTTTAGACCTGATGGGGTCAAGGTCTGAAGGTAGGCGGGCAGCCATATACAATAGCCATAGGTATTTTTACATGAGAAATGGGTATAAATCCATGTGTAAATATGACAAATGGGTAATGGATGATGTGAAGATGGATTAAGGGTTGGACATGAACTTGTAAGAATGTAAGTTTGAATGATTGAGCTAGTATGACAAGTGATGATGAGGACAAGATATACTAAATGGATTATGATATAAGACTAGGTTTAGTATTTAAACTGATAGTATGATAGGTGATAATGATCTATCGACAAAGCCTAGTTTTCAATCTAGAAAAAGGATAGGGATTTGACTAGTGCCTGGATTCAAATTAGCATGATGATTATTGGATGGGTGTTAGTTATGAATAGGTAGGATGACTAGATTCGAGATTAATAGATTGATGAATATTGGATGCTACATTAAAATTGACAAATTTACAGGGTATTAACAGGGTATTGACTATGTATGAAATATGATAATGTGATGGGTGATGGATGAAATGATGTAAAACTAGCTCAAATATTAAACCAGTTTTCTCAAGGTGGGATGGGATATAAGATTATGTGATGGAAGATAAGTGGGATGTAATGATGATTATGGGTAATATAAATGATGTGGGTGTGCTTTGGACAAGTGTGTGACCTAAAAGACAACTAGATGTATTTTGGGGATAAAAAATTAGTACCAGGTAAGATAGGATTTGCCTTGACAAGGTAAGACTAGATGAGATGAAAGAGGCTTGATAAGATAATGACACTAAAATTCCCACACAAATTTATATTATGATATTTTTGAGATGAAATGATAACATGTACAAGATAGACAAGGTCATACATGATTAAAGATATAAAGGATATACAAGTTATGATAACAAGTGAAGCAGATAAGGTTGTACAAGAAGATTAAAAATGTACATGATAGAGATATGGATAGATATACATGTACATATTATGGTGAAAGTTTTAGTTCACTCACAAACAACATTGGTCTAGCACAACACCAACCCAAGCAATCAGATCACAACCCTAAGATTATTAAACTGATTGGTATCGTAACTCTATGAGTGCACCATCTAACTTATTTACTTCTAAGGTTTTAGGCTGGTAATATATTATAGAGTCTACCAAACACTCTCAACCTCATATACACATGATGATCACATGTTACAACCAATGGTCCTAAACTAGGCTATACAGGCTCTCTAGGAGAGTCTCTACTATGCACTAGGTACATTGGGGCCCAAGTCCATGTAGAGTGTTATCTAATGCCTAGTTTAAAAAAACTAGTGTCTTCCCCTTCATTAATGACCTATATGGGATCAACCACTTAGCCTAATGATAGTTTTCCCTAATTTTTATACTATACCAAAATATAGATTCTAGTTGAATGGATGGTGATTAAATCTATGTCACCAACTCCTAGTGATTAGGCAAGTGCATAGGGATGAATTCCACATCATGTTACCCTTAAAAATAAAAAATGGGATGGTTTCTTAGTGTTTTTAATTCTTCAATAATCACTACAAGGATTCAAGGAGGAGATCATACACCATTATAGCCCTCAGGTGATACAGAAATAGACAAAAAGATTTATTATTTGATTAATTTAGATGTGACATATAAAAAATATATACAAGATATTTTTTTTAAAAAAAATTAAATACCAAAATATTTTTGATAGGTGACCTACAAAGAAATCGATTGGTAGTTTTAATTAAAAATATTGGGAGAAAACCTGCAAGACAAGATGTTAGACAAAATATATGACTTGCAAGAGAAGATGTTAGAAGGCCAAAAAAATTATTACATTCATATTTTTAAGAAACATGGTGTTAGTCTAATAAACCTTAATAAAAATACTAAAAAAAATCATAATTTTGCACTATAAATTCTTTGGATGAGGGGCCACAATGTGGGAGTATAAGAGCGGTATCCCCTTGTAGAATTAACAGGAAGTGTCCCTTAAGGGGTCAAGGTGTAGCACCTCTAGTGTGCTCCCAATCATAGTACCATATGGGGTCGAGGGGTAGCATCCCTAGTGCACTCCCAGTCATAATATTAGACGAGGGCAAGGGTCAGCACCCCCAAAGTTAAACATAATTTGAAGTTTGTGGAACCCTTGGAATGAATCAGAATTCACTAAATTTTGCCAAAAATGTTCACACACTCAAAAAAGAATTTGAAAGCAAATAAAGGGTTATTTATTTTGACTCACATTCCTTGACAAATGAACCTATAGAGAAAATATCGTTAATGATTTTTATTGTTGATCTTAGACCATATCAATAAAATTGTATACAGTGATTCAAATAGTAATTATAAAGTATTATAAACTAAATAGGTCATGAATAGGTAGGATTAGAAGGTGATTAGGTCATGACTATGGGAGTAGGCTTGTACGAAAGACTAGAAGTAGGTACTTAGGTGGGATATGAGAATTTTAAATTCTCAAATATTAGATAAGTGGGATTAGATAGTAGATAATCCCATCCCCTTGTCAATTCATCCATCTTTCCCCTCGTTTCCTCTTTCGAATGGTCATCTGTCTCATTTTTCCCTTCATATCCCCTTGAGGGGGAATCATATCCATATCCATTAACATCATTAACTAACATTCATCTATGCAATGGTTTTTATTTGAAAGACCATTACTCCTTCTTCATTCAGTCCCAATGTCCTTTCAAAGAGGAAAAAAATATATGCATATAAATTTTCTCACCTTCTCCAACTTGCTAATCTCATCACTAATTTCATTTAATTTCATCTAATCATTAATCCCCCATCTTCCTAGTCTTTTTTCTAAGACTCCCTTCCATTATTTTACATCATACTAACCTTATTCCCATAAAAGGAATCAATTAATCCAACTAAGTCTCTTTTATCTGCTAATTAATCCTACTTATCTAATATTTGAGAATATAAAATTTGCATATACCACCTACCTATCTATTCTTAGGTTTTACTACAAGTCTACACCCCTAGTCATGACCTAATCACCTTCTAATCCCACCTAACACTCACTTAAACTCTGTCTAATCATTATTAACCCATTCTAATAGATTATAGAATTCTTCAATTCTAAATTGCTCTCTATTCTCACCCTTCCTCTCTAAAAGCCTCTAAATCTAGAGGCTTCAAAGAAATTTTTATTTCCTTTTAATTCTCCCTCCTTCCTCTATTTAATCTACCACCATTCCATGGCTAAACATATAGATGAATCCATAAAACCTCATGACAAATTAATTAGCATTCTTATAATCTAAGTCTTCATGATATCATTAAATCCATGAATCTATGCCATGAATCTATACCATCCAAATCTCTTGATGAAGCAAGCATTATGATATCCACAATCTCAGTCTTTGGTCACATTGAAGAAAAAATTTGGCTCCAAGTTTCATACTTTGTGTTCCCAATCCTCTTCGATGTCAGAAATTGTGAAATTACAATTAGGTAATAATTTGTGATTTTGACTTGTGACAAGTATATATATTCTGTTGACTGGCTCTACGCATCTTTTATTTGTTGGTTTGGTGGCTTTGCTAGAACTTGAAAATTACATTTATTTTGATAACAATTGGGAAAAATAATCAAATATAGCGTTAGACCACGGTTAAGGTAAATTCATATTTCCATCTGATTATGCAGGCTTAAAAATTGACATTATATAATCCTTTTATAAAATTTGCCTTTCTTTGAGACATTTTGTACAGTTCACGTGCCTTCTGTTATATGTCCATACCATAACATTTGGCAAAACTAATCCACTTTGCATTATGCTTTGATGGATGTCCATACCCTATTCTAAGTCACCCACTTTAACAAATGCTAGGAGGATGCTCGAAAAGGTTGCGAAAGTTTGGGGATTTTTTAATAAGTCCAATTATAATATAGATCTGCCAAATACTGTTATCCATAAGACCATGTCATTTATACATTTCGGCAAATAGCTCGCTGTAGCCTTGATTTCGACATGACTTGGGTTATCATAGTGTTTTTTTTCTGTACCTTCCCCCTCATAGCGTGTTGTATGACTGCCATATCCATCACTTCTCGTAGCATTATCTCGTTTATACCCATTCTATGCATGCCCTACAACCTTCAACCATAACACTCCGCGAAAACAGAATTCTTTTTTGAGAAAATTTGTCAAGAAGTTCAAGGGTTTTGTATACACTTAAACATTTTTTAGGGCACTCACCACCACAAAACATCTAATAGAAATTTGATTTAATTATGTTTTGACCAGTTTCAGGACTCCCACATTAGCGCAGACTGAACAAGGATTGTTGAATTAAGCATTCCACCTATCAATTGCATTCTGTGTGTATGGTGGCAACTGATATCCATCCGTCTCTATCATGCTTAGATTGATGCCCATACCTTGTTTCCACAAGTGAATTTTGACATAGCCTGGTAATACGCAAGACTGTATACATGTTTTGACCTTACCTTCTGTAAGTTGCAATTCCAATATTCCAAAAGCTTAAAAAAAAAAGTATTACAGGTGCCTGCTAAATGCATATGAACATTGAAACCAATTTACAATAGATTAGGTACATTCTGCGTATTTTAACACATTGCATAAATAGTTATCAATCAGACTGAAAGTCTATTTTCTAACTCCTACATTACTAGAATCATCTAGAGAACGTACGAAAACATCCAGCAATAAATAATAATTAATAATCCTAATAAGCGCAGCTGTACCATATCTTTGTCTCAGAAATTGTGTCTTTGTTATAAGTTTAACAGATAAAGACGATATTCTTTTAATGGTTTGTGGATCATTTTACAAGATAAATACGCTAATCGTTTACCTAATCCTAGGAAGCACAGTTGTATCATATCTTTATTTTAGAAATTTTGTCTTTGTTATAAGTTTAATACTGAAAGACGACGTTTTTTTAATAGTTTGTGGGTCATTTTACAAGATAAGACTAATAGTTTACTTTCTAATGTGTCCTCATGCATTATATTATTTAAAATATAGTTTTTCAAATTTTAATTGATTGATAGGTTGTTTAGTTCATATTACTTCATAATTATTATTTGAATTAATGTATAAAAATTTATTGATATGGTTGAAGATCAACAATCAAAATTATTAACATTATTTTATTTGCAGATTTGTTTGTCAAAGAACGTGAGTCCAAATAAGTAATTGTTTGTTTGTTTTCAAATTCTTTTTTGATTGTATTTTTTTTTGCAAAAACTTAGTGAATTTTGAGTCGTTCTAAAGGTTTTACAAGCTTCAAATTGCATTTGGCTTTGGGGGCACTATGCCTCAACCCCACCCAGTATTGCAACTAGGCACACACCAGGGGTGCTACCCCTTAACCTCGTTGGTGATACTAATTAAACTACCATTAAAATTGATAACCATTAGATTAAAATGCAAATAAAATGAATCATTCACAACAACATTCTAACTTAAAGCTAATTGTTCCCAATCAAGATTAAAACAAATAAAAAGACTAAGGATTATAGATTGGAGATTGTTTACCAAAGACTCAAAATTTTAGCATGATGATAGCTTGATCACTTGATTAAAGACTTTGTTGATTGAATATTTAGCATAGATTGGACATAGATTTTCTAGTTAAGTTATAGTTAGTTTGGACTTGGAGGAGTGATGGTGTTTAAACAGGGAATAGTGGGAAGATCAATGGCCAATATTAAAAGTTGGGATGAAGAGAATCAATGGTGGAGGATTCTCCAAGGAATTAAAAATTCTTTGGAAGCCTCAAGAATAGAGGCTTCTAGTGAAGAAGTGCTAAGATAGAGAGCATTCTAGAACTGAAGAAGTCTAGAATCCATTTGGAGATAAACAAGATTTGTTAATGATTAGGATAGGTGATTAGATAAGTGATCGAGGACTAGAGATGTAAGAGAGCTTAAGAATAGGCTAGGGTAGATGGGTAGGTGAGTCATGAACATTTTTAATTCCCAAATAATGGATAAGTAGGACTATTTAGTGGATAAGACATGATTAGAGGATTTAATTAATTGGTGGGGATAATATAAAGTTAGTATATGAAGAATAATGAAAGGGATGTTATATAAATGACTAGGGGTGATATTAAGATTAAATTAGAAGAGATAAATGAGATTAATTGAATTAGGTGAAATTAGTGTCGACTAATAGTAATATTAGTGATGATAAATGAAGCAAGAAAATTTAGAAGTATATAATAACCTTAGATGATATTTAAAATTAACTAACAAAAGATAATGTCTAATGATCTATTTTTAGACATGTGACTTTGGTAAAATAATTATAATTACAATGTAAATATCACGTATTGATACATGTGGATCATTGGTTCAAAATTAATGTCTCATAATTTATTTTTCCTTATGTTGGGAATCATTTAACCTTCCATTTCACTAATTTTTATTTAACACTTCAATATCTATCATTTTTCTCCTAAAGGATCCTCAGATATTATTGTAATTCATTCAATCTTTTTTTAAATTGTTTTCATCATCGTATCCATTATTAGAACATCCTAATAATGGTCTAATAATTTTTAAAACATTCAAATAGTGGTTATGTTAATTTTGGGTCCTTTGGTCCTTCTCTCCCATATTTACCATATTTCATTATGATTATTTTCAATTTCATTGCATCTATGTGTTGAACTTGCATGTTATTATAGCCCTAATCTTAATTCAAGAAGTGTGTGTGTGTGTGTGTGTGTGTGTGTGTGTGTGTGTATAATCACCCTAATAGATTTAGACACAAAGCAATCACATTTTATGCTCATGTAATTATAAGGAAGGTAATTAAATATCATGTGTTTAACTTTTTCTGCATTGAATAATTATTGTTCAATACTTGTACCAAAATAAGGATATTATATTAGTGGAAGAGCATGTAAATATATTCATAATTAAATCTTTCATTTCATATAATTTGGGTAAGGGATAGGATTCTCATATACACATATTTAATTATTAACATCCATGAGCGCTAATTTTTAGCATGTTACAATTACAAAGTTAACTGAGGTACGCCCCTACAACAAACCATTTTTATATATCTCTTTAAAGTATTCTTGAAAAAAATTATGGATTCTTAAAAGGATAAATAATTGAAGAATCCTCATACATTAATTTGAAAATATGAAAGAGTTTTTTTACAAAAAACTATTGATCAAGAGGTTTGTCAATTTTCGTACTACACATACATGCACAACCACTATCAAAACAACTTAACCACTATTAGGAAAAATTGTCACTAAAGGTTATTTAGATGATTATATGACATGTGAAAATTTAAGGGTGCCAATTATGTCATTTCATTTGTAGGTCCTTTGACACTTATCTACCATATAGACACAAACAAACACACACACTTGAGCATCCTAATACATTTATACACTAATTGATCATATCTTATACTCACACAATTACAAGGAATAAAACTAAATATTCAAAAATTAGATTTTTTTTCGATGCATTGAAACATTATTTTTGAATATTTGTACCAAAATAAATATATTTCATTAGTGAAGAGTGTGTTGATCTCAACCTAGTTTCATATTTCATGTCCAATTATAGAGGTAGAGGATGAAATTATGATATACATTGATATGATTGTTGATGTGTATGAGTGTTGATTTCAAACATGTTACAAAGTTGGATTTGAATGACTTAGGCCCTTAAAAAGACTATTTTTTAATGTCTCTTGAAGTTATTCTATGCATGGGTTAGGGTAATCTCATGCAATAATATGAAAATATGAATGTGGTTTTTTATAATAAATTATTGATGAAGAGGTTTTAAGTTTCAAACAGTTTAAACTCACAAAACAATTATAAACAATTATAAAGAAATTAGATAATTTTGAGACAAACAATAAATATCAAAGAGTTTCGATTTTGTTTTGTCACTATTTAAGGTTTCTAATTCTAATCACACCATTAAACCTTTATCCTCTTTTTAGATATTCTTTTGCATTGTCTCATTGCCTATTGGTGATGATTTACAATGGCATTCTAGATATGCATGGGTAAAAATCAGGGATGTGCCTATAATCTACCTTATCAATTAAAAATCATTATTTCTACTTTCGTTATATATCCCGCTAAACGCACATGCAAGTCTCTATTTAGTCTAATTATTTTTTTTAAATCGGCTATGCCCTATAAGCGTAATTTTATGGATTAGTGACTTAGTTTAATATCTCTTGTGCACTTATCCATGAGTATAGTTTTTTCAACTTGTAATATACTACATTCAACAATAGGGTTTCATGTTATTATCTCCTCACAAGTTTTATTTTTTTGTGATTGGTTTAAATTTTATTTCTTTATGTTTTATATCAAGCCTTTCTTTTTTCCACCTATCGCTAGGCTTATCCTTATATAGATTGCATCATCTCTTATAATACTTTTTTATCTTTCCATTGGTAGATTATGTATATTATTACTATTCTTAGATTTCCTAATGGGTATATTTGGATTAAGTTTATCATGTGTTTATATGATAGTATTTACATGGAGGATTCATAGGTCTTTCATATTATTTGACATAATGATATGGTTCTTATGAAAATATTTATCAATGATTACATGTTTCAGTCCTTACATATATCATATTATGGACTATCATGTGTTTTAATAATTATAGGGTTTTGTTTGATATTTATTTTTCATGTGTTTATATTCTATCAATTGATAAACATTCATTTAGACCATGTTCTTGTTAGAGATTATCAAATTTATTATAGGATAGCTCATTTTGAGATATATATAACATGGAAGGGTAAATCATGAATTTACTTCATCCCTCCTATTTTCTTTGAACCCCAAGGGGCTTTTAACAATAATACCCTTCCTAACAATCCTCAATATCATACACTTAAAGGGCATATTGATAATGATTATGATATCATAGATCAATATAATAATATTCATGCCAAAATATCTATGTTAAAATAATTTTTATGTTATAATATCTACAAGTGTATAATCTATGAAACCTTACATGTTACTACTTTCTCACATGATGTTGAACCCACATATTTTTCTTATATTGAAAAAACTTTGAAATATTGTGAGAAACTTAAATTTTTCAAGACAAAGGAATTATTTCTAAAAAAAAATATGGTTCAACATTTACCATTTATATTAAAGTGTTCATTAACAATAAAGGGATTAACAGGGTCCTTATAAATAATAGTCTAGAGATAAATAGTTTTAATGAATCCTTAATTAATACACTTATAATTAGAATATAAACCCATTAAATTTTTTGACATGATTGTGAAAGCATTTGACAATTAACCAAGAGAACTTATTTGAAAAATTATAGTGAAGATAATTATTGCACCACAAACTATAACTATTGAATCCTATGTGATATCTAATGATGTGAACTATAATAAGTTACTTGGTTGCCAATGATGACGTAACTATTTTTGGAATATTGGAATCTTATTCTTAATTTAGTTAAGGTTCTGGGTTGACTAAATAAATAAATAATCTTACAATAATTTAACCATTAATTTGTATAATTTATTTATATTTTAAAACTTTGTATAAATAATAATAAATATGAAGAAAATAATAATTAGATTAAAATAAATTGAAATGGCTATTACAGGGTCTGATATTGGCTATACAAGATTTTGATAGTGTCACAAATCAGGATCTAGATTTTATTTTATGAAGGGATAGGAGCACCAAAATAGGATACCTTAGAGTCTATTACTATTGTCCTCTTCTACTGATATTGTCCAAACTACTCACAGAGACCTATGTTTTTTGGGTTTTGTTCATTATCTCTATGTGAGCTTGCCTATGAAATATTGACTATTGAAAGTCTATAAAAATCCTTGTGGATAAGATTTAATCTTCAAACCCTAGACTTCAATATGCATTGATAAAACTTTGAGAAATAAGAAGTGGTTAATGTGTGTAAGATGCATTTAATGTGTATCCACACCCCTTGTCTATGCACACTGCCTAAATATCAATACTCTGAAGAGGGATCAAACCATATGTAGTTCTCTCACTTAATATTCTTAGTGTAATAGTGTAATCTAGATGCAAAAATCCTAAACTAAGTGTGCTTGAGGTGTCTAGTGACTAGTGTGAGGATTTGGATATACTTGTATCTGTATTAGATGGTTGTATGCAGATAATATGGAGATTTGCTTCAGTCATTTTACCTATATTCTTTCTTGCTTTGTAATATTTACCAACCTCCTTATAAATTAATTTTGAATGGGTTTTTATAGATATCTACTAGTCATGGGTCAAATGTATTCACATTAGGTTGACAAGATGAAGGATACGAACTGAAAGGAAATAACCATTCATGATCAAAATTCAATTAGATAGGAGCATCAAAATAGGACACCTTGGGGTCTGAGACTATCATCTAAATTAGGATCTCCTATCCTAAAAGTACGGGACCTAGAGGGATAGGATTGGCCTAGGAAATGTTTCTTGGATGAGATGGAATAGCCATTTGGAAAGCTCAGGATGACTAGAACTAAGAAAAAATGTGTCTAGAAGGGTCATGAGAGTGTGCAAGAAAGACCTATGTGTTGGATGTCAGAAGACACACTAAAGTTATAAAGTTTGACATTTTATATGACTACATTTACCCCCCTTTATTCTAGTGATGTAGCATATTGAAAAACTAGGATAAAGGAAAAGTCAAAAGTGTACCTGAACTTACATGCAAGGGTGAAACTCATGAAGTTGTGTGATGTTGGGTGTGCATAAAGAGAGCATATTGTGAAGTCTAAATATAGAAAATAAAATAAAGAGTAGATCAGTTCTTAATAAATATGTTATATTTAAAATAATAATGTACAAAAGATGGGTAAGAGAGAGGAAGAGAAAGCAATGAATACACCTCATCGAGCACATTAACCAATACAAAACATGTTATAATATTGAGTGATGTTGAGTGATGTTAGGTATGTGTTGAATGATGCTTTACCAAAAGTAATATCATGAATGGAACTGAGTTCTTGATGTAGACACCAAAATAGTGTCTAACCCTTGGTCACCTTCCCCCTTGGTCCATTCCTAACCCATCCCTAAAAATTACTAATTTAAAATAATTAACTTATTTTGAATTAACCCCCCTCCTTGGACACATCACCCATGACACCTCACCTAGGACACCTCGCCTTGGACTAATTCTCATCCTATGACTCACCCAAGACCTATTCCTACTTCTCTCTAACCGCCTAACAAACTCTCGTGCGTATTTAGCCCAACCCTCGACATTCTCCAATGGATAGTGCACTAGCGGATGAAAAATGGGCTTAGTGGCTCTTTTTGCCCGTTCTAACCCCGCCGACGTCGGTCAAATGTCGGCTGACACCGGTGGAATCACCAACATCGGTTATACTTAACCAAGTTTTTAGACTCTTTGAGGATCTGAATCAGAAATCAGCTAATCTCTGGAAGCAACTGACGAATCCTTCAATCTTTAGTCTTCAACCATCCGTTAATCTGCAAAATCTCTCAATCAAGCCTATCACTCTCTCCCTCAGGTGCAGCAACAGCTTCAAGGTTCTCCATCAGCAACAGGTTCTCCACATAGGCTACATCAACAGCAGGTATGGGAATCATCAGTAGCACACCTTCACAAGGCACAGGTAAGTATACTGTCTATGTTTTTATTCTCTTTTTAGTTATTGCTTTCAAACAATATCTCCCTAGACCAGACTGTTAACCAAGGCAGACCCAGATCTTGACTTATCCACCTCCCTGTTTCCTCCATCCTCTATCGGACCATACACTCTGCCCATTTAACCAGACTCTCAGACCCAGACCCTAGACCATTCAACCAAGCCCAAAACTTTGTCTCAAGACTGTTAACAAACCCAGACCCTTCCTTGGCCTTGTCCACAGACCAAAACCCTGACCAGACTCTATCCATAGACCACAGACTTGCCCAGACTTCGTCCAAGCTAATTGCCCCGACTGATGCAGGTCACTACCCCAACCGACGTCGGCACTTTGACCAACCGACGCCGGTAGGACCACCGACACCGGCGACTGTGATCAGTTCGACAGCTTCTTTCAAGTAAGCCTTTACTTCTCCTTTTCATTTCCATCTTTTATCACTTTTAGTTCTTCATTATTCAGCTATTTATCAGACATTTCCTTCTATTGATTAGTGGGTTTATATCCCTTAAGGAAGTCTTCATACTTCTGGGATCAAGCTTCCGCTTGGCAACCCACCATCTGTCCATTTAACGCCTTCTTTTGTCCAAGTTTCTTTCTTTGCAGGTGTCATTCCTCCACAGCCAAAGAGGAGTACTCACAGCGTCTAGATTACGGTGCGCAGTCTATATCTAGGTACACATCAAGCCTTGACCATTCCTTCTTAAGTTTCTTAATTCTCTCCTTTGAAATTGAAAGCAAAATTTGAATAGAAACATTCTGGCACGCTCGGTGGGACCCCTTTAGGGCCTTCCTTGGGTTCCCTTCCTTCTTTGTTCATTTAGGTGCATTAGGCTTCTTCCTCTTCATCTCTTTCTTCTTTTCTAAAAACATCATAAGTAGGAAATAAAAAGAATTTTTTCTTTCTTTTTCTTGCATTTCTAGACTAGTCAAAAAATCATTTTCTTCAACCCTTTCTCCAACTTGTTTTCATTCCAATTTAATATTTCGATTTGGGGCTTTAAAACATACTACATTCCATTTCTTGATTTCTTGCATTTCCTTAGTCCACACTTAGTAATTAGTAAAACGCATATTGAATAAATCGTAGATCACTTGATGTTACACAACCAGACCACGTGCACTCAATAAAACATAAAACTCACTTGAGACAAGGCCCGACTGGGATTTCATCACCCAGCAGATACCTTACCCATCCCGACAATCCTACTTGGATTTCACCACCAAGGGGAAAGCCAACTCTGTTCTCTGGCAGAGTCTAAACTATAGGGAAAGTATATTTTGGCTAAGCGAAACCAGTTAACCACTGGAATCGTGAAGTGAGGGGAGCTTGTTCCTTAGCACCAGGCCTGTACGGAACCTAATACAAATTTTTGAGCGCCTTAACATACTTGAAACCATCTTTAGATTACCTATTCTAGGACCCTTCTTACAACCAACTTCCTCAAACATCACATTAAGGCATAAGCCACACGATCTTAATAAAATTGTTTCTAGGGATTTAACGTTAGGATCTGTCTGTCATCATCTTATTTTCTATTTTTATCTATCTTTTTTGAGTTGGTAAGGACATCTTCTTCATTTCCAAAAACTTTTTTTTTGAGTTTCTGGAAAACACAGTAACCGACATCGGTTCTATAACCGACGTCGGCAACTTTTCTGTACCGGCATCGGTCATCTGACCAACATCGGCAGTCTCCTTCACCGACATCAGTTTTTATACCGACGTCGGTCTCTGTCTATTTTCTTTTTTCCAAAAATAGCAAGCTTAAAATCCAACTTTTTGGCTGTCTAAACATTCATTCTGGTTTTCTGAGACTGACAGAACACAGTTTTCTGAAACCTGATCCTTTCTTGCCTTGAATGGTTTTGACATGCAGTCAAACCAAGGCCCTTCTTGACCATGCTAGTCAACAACTGCTTCCACCTTCACCATCCATAACCAGTCCTATAATGGAGTTCAACTCGGAGACTGAAAGAACTCCTACTCGCCCAACCCTGCCTCAAACTCCTATCGTCCTAGAAGGGGACCAAGATTTTGCACGATTCTTGGACCTTAACGTCAAAGCCTTACAACACTATCTCACAAATAGCCAAATGCAAGACTCCCTAGGCAACCCAATCTATGGGATGCTGACTTCCTTAGTTGACACAAGAATCACATCAATAACCCCTACAATTCAACCACTAGACAACACCTCCACCAATAACCCAACCGTGTCTTATCTTCAAAACGTAGCCACTCCATCTAAACCTACCTCCATGGGGGTTTCGGTACTCCCTCAACCTCAAGTCACTCAACCAAACCCCACACCTTTCCAAAACCTACTAGTCTCTATTCCCCCTACTCTTGCACCTATCAACACAAGAGTAACCGTTTACCCGTCAACAAGCGTAGCCACTCCTCAACCATCCTTGACGGCCCTTATCCAACTTATGCCAACCAACCCCATAACACAAGTGCCCTCGGCCCTAACTTTTGCTCCCATAACCAGCTACCCATATGTGGCGTCGACGCAACCAGCCACGTCATACGCCCCTCCCAATATCTTTCAAGCGCCTTATAATCTAGGGGGCGCTCCACCCGCCAATCCATCAGCAGATATCATCAAAATGCTGATGGATAAGATGTCTAGCTTAGAGACCTCCGTTTCTGTCTCACGTAATGCTCTCTCATATGAGCAAATTTGCAATGAGCCTATTCATCCTTCCATTCCAATTAGACCATACCCCAACTAGTGGGAGCTTCCCAAATTTTCTCGCTTTCAAAGCAAGGAAGACCCATAGCAACACTTACGGGCATTAAGACATGCCTGTTACCTTATTGCCCATGACAATGCATTGCTCTTGCACACATTTCCTATGTCCCTTTCTAGCACTGCGCTTGACTGGTACAACTAGATTGCCAGCCATTCCCTCTTCACATTTACACAACTGGCCTAGCTTTTTCTTGATCACTTCTCCATTAACATCACCAAGAAGGTCTCGATCACAGACCTTTACACTATCTGCCTATTCGAGGATGAATCAATAGCTGACTTCGTTGCTCGCTGGAGAGGCCTTATCAATCAACTCTCCTTTTCCTTACCTCAAACTGAACTTATTGAACTATTCTCCCGAGCTTGCGCCAAACATATTTCTTCCACTTTAAGGGTTCAGACCTTCCGTACCTTCGACGAAGCCTTCATGATGGCCCATAAACTTGAATTGCGTGCCATCGAGGAGAATAAAGTCAAGTTGCGGAGCAAGAACCCCAACTCTAAGACTAATGACTCTTCTTCTAAACCTTCATCATCAAATCCTAAGTCTAAAGCTTCAGCTAACGCTGTGGTTGTTAGACCTTCGTCCTCTTCATCCAATCAACCTGAGCCATCCACATCTCAGAGCGCCACCCGTCAATTCCGGCAGAGATATGTACAAAGATAGTATATTCCTCTTGGAGAATCTTACGCATCTATACTAGAAAAACTTGTTAAATAGGGGATTCTCAACCTCCCCCAGATTCGATCACCGCCATAATTTGATCCCTCATGTGCCATCCTTGCATGGTATAGGGAAAATGACTTCTGCAATTTCCATCATGTCAAAGGTCATGACACGGGAAATTGTAAAACCTTTAAAAACATAATCCAGGACATGCTTGAAAAGGGTGAGCTTGTTCTAGATAATCCCAATGCACCTCCAAACAAGGGCATCGACATTTTCAAGCAACCATTCCCTAATCATCCACCAACCCAAAATAATGTCCAGACCTTGATTGACAACACACACGAACACGACATTCAAACGGTCAATATGGTCTTGCCCTTCATCCCCAACCAATCTCAAGAGGTTAACGCATCTACCATTCCATCACGTGTAGATGAACCTCTTTCCCCGGTTAGTTCTCCACCAACCTCTCTCATCTTGGAGGACGCCTCAACCTTACCGGCACCACCGGTCTCACCATCCTCCTTTCTTCTACCTATGGAGGACCTGACCTTACCCACTCCTCGATCGCAAGTGGAGGGCACCATAATCCCTGCCCTTTACCCACTTGAGGAGTCACACTCTCTAGTTCCTTTTCCACCAAGAGAAGAACCTAACTCTCCATCTTCCTTAACCAATGACAATCCAGTTATAACTCCCACACACCTTGGGTCTGAGACTTCTGCCACACCTAACACGTCTTCTCAAGGATCCCAACCTCATCTAACATCCTCCCAACCATTTTTTCGACTAGTGGAGAAATTAGAAATTCTCCCTGCAAGGAAAGTGGAGCATCGGGGATTGTGGGAACATCTTAAAGTTCTTCAACATTCCTGTGCCCTCTCATCTCATGCTGCCAACCCCCCAAGGTAGAATCGCCCCAGATTCCAAATAAAGACCAAACCCCTGCTTCTAAATTTGCATCTACCCAATCTAAACCAATCAAGTCACTTGGCATTCGCCTTCTCTCTACCCTCACTCACCCACAAGTGAAGGTGGACTTAGACCAGACCTCGACCAAAAGTAGTCTTCCAACCAAGTTGAAGAAGACTGCCAGACCACAGAAGCGAACCCCTCCTCCACCGTCAACTTTACCCTCCATCTTAGGTCCTCATCCTTTTACCCTAATTGGCATGCTTCCTACTCTGACTCTTAACCAAAACAAATTACCTCCATTACTTCCTTTACCAACCACAAGTCAACCCCCTCTCAAAAATTCGGCACCTCTCACAAAGAAAGTGTCGTCTTCACCTATCACTGCACCATCAAACCAAAAGGTGGTACGAAAACCTTCTTCAACATCCCCCAAGCAAAAGTCACCAGTGCGTCATGCATCAACAAGCACGGACCCCTTAGTAGGTTCATATGCGGTGATATTACACCAACTTTTGCAGACTTTTAGCATTACCCTTCCTTCTATCAAGCCATTCCAACCCCTCAAGTCAAAACCTTCTTGGTTCGATGATACAAAGATTTGTTTATACCATCGCATGCCAGGACATGATACCTAGACTTGTTGTGCCCTCAAGGCAGTCATTCGCCACTATATGGAGAAAGACACTCTTCTCCTTGAGGACACTCTTGACCAACCCTTGACACCTTCCCATCCAACCTCTTCAACCACATCAACATCTCACCAACAGGCCATAACCCCTTCTTCACCTACTATCTTTGAAATCAATGCTATCCATATAACCACTAGGTCACAAAAGGACAAGGCGAAAGAAAAAGTTACTATTCCTTGGACCTATCCTTTTATCCAGGCACCTCAACCACCGAAACCCAAGATTTCCATCTTAGGTGCGTCCCAACCCCCTTCTTCAGAGGCAATCACAAAATCTATGATAAAACAACTTCACCAAATGCCTGTGAAGATGACCCTATATGACCTTATCCAAAGCCCCCCCTAGCATCACCAGGCTCTAATCAAAGCCCTACAAGTAGCTAAAGTCCAACCTGAAGACCCTCAACCACTTGCTGCCTTAGTCCATTCTTTATCCCCTATCGCCTCCATCACTTTCAGTAATTTTGAAATTCCTACCTCTACCTTGGAAGATCAGGATGCCGCCCTTTTCATCACAGCCTTCATTGATCGAACCCGTATTAAATGAGTTATGATCAATGGGGGTGCTAGCATTAATATCATTTCCACCCATGCCTTTGATCAATTGGCTCTTCCTAAGAATTGCGTATCAAAAACTGACGCAATCCTTAGATCCTTTAATGACACCACCGCTAACACTATTGGCACTGTTGTCCTCCATATCTGCGTTGGTCCATGCACAATCCCAGAGCTCTTCTACATCATTGAGGGAGAATTCCAATATAACATTCTATTAGGGCGACCTTGGATCCACGCCATGGCTTGTGTCCCTTCAACACTTCACCGTTGTGTCAAATTTGAACATGACAAACAAGTCCATGTCATTCCTACCGACCCATCTCCTTTTAAGACTTGTAACACAACCTATCGCCCCAACAATGTTCTTATCCCGCTCAAGGCATCAACCCAAACATCATCTCCATCTACAGAAGCGTCAAATAGTATGCAAATAGCGGTTGCCACCACATCATCTTCTCAATTAACAACCAAGGACCCCATGGACGATATCTTCCAAAGACTTTCACTGGGGGAATATCACCTACTTACTCTAGACATGTTCCAGACTCCTCAAGAGTATGGACAGCTTCATCAAAACCCAAGCTATGACTGTCAGATTGGAATGGTCATTCCTTATGATCCTCCTAGCCTTCGAACCAATCTCGTCTATGGGGGGCTGGATTAAGCTCCTACTAAATCAAATCCTTCATCCTCACCTCAAATATTCACATCCGATTTCTCCTTTCTTAGCAACCCCACCTTTTCACATACCTACCTTTATAGGTGTGCATGGAAGGGTTTTGGCTTTGGAGGTTACGAACAAGGCTCCCATCAGCCTATCGAAACACCCAATGATGATAATGCCAAGAAACGGTATGGACTGGGTTTCCAAGAACCCACTGAGACTTCCACAAACCTTTGCCCTGAACCAACCATCGACCAATTTCTTCTAGACTCGCCTATTCTTCCATCCTCACCTATGGAGTCGGTGGTTTCCATCCCTCCTACTTTTTTTTTTTGCATAAACACCATCCGCTTGGAACCCCTAACCTATCAGCTCAATGGGGTTCCCAAGTCTCTCCCTCTCATTTATCCTAGCATGATAGACAATGAATCAACAACCATCAACACAGTCCACTGCATAGACGACGATGCCATTCTTTCCTATATGGGAGCCAACGATTCTTTCATTCAACGCTCCCTCCCTTCTGAAACACAGGTTATGTTAAATGAATCAACCATTGACATTAACCTTTCATCTTCTGATGTTCCTCAAGTCTTAAAGATTGGTCAATCTTTAGACGTCCAGGAGCAGGCCGACTATACTACATTTCTCTTAGACAATCGCAAAGCCTTTGCCTAGACCTATGCCGACATGCCTGGCATCAACCCTAACATTACCACTCATAACATTGTCACAAACCCAGAGGCTAAGCCTGTAAGGTAGAAGCTTCGCAAAATGCATCCTCGTGTTGCACTTCTTGTCAAAGAAGAGCTTCAGCGCCTTCTTTCTATCTCCATCCAACCCATCGATTATCTGCAGTGGGTTTCTAACATTGTTCTTGTCACCAAGGCGACTGGGGGGATCCGGATCTGCACAGACTATCGTGACCTTAACCTAGCTTGTCCCAAAGATGACTTCCCTCTTCTAAACATTGACCAACTTGTTGATCTTACGGCTGGCCATGAGATGTTATCACTCATGGACAGATTTTCAGGATATAACCAAATCCTAATTGCACCAGAAGATCAGCACAAAACTACCTTCATTACACCATGGGGAACTTTCTGCTATCGAGTCATGCCTTTTGGTCTAAAAAATGCAGGCGCCACATATCAGCGTGCCATGACTTACATCTTTCACGATCTCCTCCATAAAATCATGGAGGACTATGTCGATGACCTGCTTGGCAAGTCTAAGCTTCGTCGCGACCATTTGACTATCCTCAAAATCATCTTCTCTCGCCTTCTTCAGTATCAGGTCTGTCTTAACCCCAAGAAATGTGTCTTTGAGGTCCTCTCAGGAAAGCTCTTGGGATTCATTGTCTCTTTTCGTGGCATCGAGATAGATCCTGCCAAAATTCGTGCTATCCTCGAAATGCCACCTCTAACTAATCTCAAGCAACTTCACAGTCTACAAGGAAAGCTCCAATCCATCTGCCATTTCATTTTGCAGCTTTTTGACCGTTGCCAACCCTTTCATCACCTCCTCAAGAAGGACATCTCCTTTAAATGGGATAAAGATTGCCAAGAGGATTTTAAAGCCCTCAAATGCTATTTGGTCTCTCCTCCAGTCCTTATTCCACTGAAAGATGACCAACCCTTCTACCTCTACATCTTAGCAACCAATCATTCGTTAGGTGCCATGATCGCGCATCGAGACGAACAACACCGTGAGCAAGTAGTCTATTACATAACCTGAACACTGGTTGACTATGAAACTCAGTATACTCATACCAAGAAACTCTGTTTGGCTTTAGTCTTTGCCACTACCAAGCTCCGTCACTATCTTCTCAATCACAAAACCTTTGTTGTCATCCACACTGATCCCCTCAAATACATGCATTCCAAACCATATCAAAACCAGCGTATGGCTCGTTGGCTCATGCTTCTTGCTGAATTTGACTTAGAATTTGTCCAGCAAAAATCTATCAAAGGGCAAACAATCACTAACCAACTAGCAGATACCCCACTTCCCAACAATCAACCTTCTTAGTGCAAGTTTCTCGATGAATCTATCGCCACTCTCTCGACTGATGACACATTCTACCAAATGACGATGTTCTTCGATGGCTCTAAATGTCAACTCGATGGGGGTGCGGGGGTCATCCTCATTCCACATGAAGGTGAACTCATGCCCCTGTCTTTCAAACTTGACTTTGAATGTACCAATAATATGGCTGAATACGAAGCCTTAATTTTGGGACTTCAAACTGCCCTTTCTTTAAACATCAAGACCATCAGCATCTTCGGTGACTCACAACTTGTCGTTAATCAAATCAATGGTTCATATCTTTGTAAAAATGAAATTTTACAAAGGTACAAGCACCATGTTGACACTCTTCTAGCATCTTTTGACCATCATTTATTACAGACTGTTCCTCGATCTATGAATAAGTTTGCTGACACCATGGCTTCCCTCGCCTCGCATATTCCTTCTTCTTCATCATCCTCATCAAGAATTTATGTCATGGTACATTGTCTGCCATTGCCTTCATACATTTCCACTGACATCAATCTCATCCACACCATTAACTCTAGTTCACAAGATGTATGGTATAAACAACTTGAGGACTACTTGGCTCATTCTCTCATTCCTCCCAACCTCTCTAGCAATGTGTGGGGGGCTTTCATCAAGCGCACCGCTCGCTATACCATGCTAGGGGGCCTTCTCTATAAAAAAGGTTTTGATGGCCTTCTTCTTTGTTATTTAAACTCCATTGAAGCCTCTCATGCTGTTAAACAAGCCCATGACGGGATTTGTGGTGGGCACTTCAGTGGTAACTCGGTTGCCAAGCACATCCTTCACCTGGGTTATTGGCCCACTCTTCATCAAGATTGTAGCGATTATGTTCGACATTGCATCAAGTGTCAGCAGCATGTTAACTTGCTTCATCTCCCTAGTCACGCCTTACAAGTTGCTCAGGATTTCTGGCCTTTTTCACAATGGGGCTTAGATCTCATCGGCGAGATTATCCCTCATTCGTCTCTTTGTCATCAGTCCATCATCACTGCAACCGAATATTTCACTAAATGGGTGGAAGCTATCCCTCTCGTCTCCACAAAAGCTGACAAGATTGTCGACTTCATCAACACCCACATCATCTGTCATTTCGGTGTACCTCACAAAATCATCACCGATAATGGCAAGTCATTTAAAAACAAGACCGTCCAAAAACTCTGCGACTCATTTGGCATCAAACTCAGCTTTTCTTCGCCTTACTACCCACAAGCAAATGGGCAGGCCGAGGCTTTTAACAAAATCCTAACCAAAATTCTCATGAAGGGGGTCAATGACACTGGAAGGGATTAGCACATTCATATTCCCTTCACTTTGTGGGCCTACCGCACTAGCATTCGAACCTCTACGGGTGCTACCCCTTTCTCTCTAGTCTACGAAATAGAGGCTGTCTTACCTCTTGAAGTACAAATTCTCTCTCTTCGCATTTCACTCCATGACATTCTTTCTAATGATGACTTTCGTCAAGATCGATTAGCTCAACTTGAGTTACTTGACGAACGTCATCTTGCTGCCCTCAATCATCTCCATGTCTATCAAAATCGCATCAAATGCGCCTATAATAAAACTCTGAGAGAACAAGATTTCAATATCGGAGACCTCATCCTCAAAGAGAACCAACATGTGACCAATATGGAATGGAGTAAAAGAGGTAAATTCGCTCCTAATTGGCTCAGACCTTATATCATAATGCACAAGTATGGATCAGGGACTTATCGTCTGTCTTCTCTTAAAGGCCGACCAGAACCCGAGCCCCTTAATGCTTTGCATCTACGACCATTCTATTGTTAGTTGAGTACTCATCCACTTGAAATTTAACTTGAGCTCATCCCTTGAGCAATCCTTGTCCTTTTAATCCTTAATCCATTTCACCCTTTTTCCCTTAACAAAATCCTCTACAACCCTTTTATAATGTATGGATGCTTCGTCCTAACAAAAAGGGAGACCTTGATCTTCTATAAGTCTTGTCCATGACTCAATATTCTGTCAAAATTAAATCAAGATGTCAAAATATCCACGGTCACAAAATCAAATCAAAAGCAAACTGCTCCCTTGAAGGACAGTTGCACTATCATTGCTATAACTAATAGACTGCTCCCTCGAAGGACAGCTATTCAAAAGCCCTCCAAATCTATAAAGCAAAGTATAGACGACTCCCTCGAAGGATGGCTATGACTAAATCTTGCTACAAACAGCACTTTCTTAGAAGCTTCCCGTATCGATCAACTTCACAAATGACCACCAAACAAGTGACATCTTTATGTGGACTTCCCGCATTGATCAGTCCACTCTCTAAAAAAAAATAAAAAATCTCAGGTCATGGACTTGACTTGTAGTTGTCTCAGGGTCTCCTATAAAAAGGGGCAAAGTTATCCATACTCTAAAAATGGGTTCCCCTTTTCCTCCTATCATATCACCTACTCAAGGGACTTCGAGCTCACTTTAATGTCAAAAGTGATTCGATTACCACTCTAACATAACTATGGTCAATGATGCAATGCATAAATGGGGCTCTTGGTTCTAACCACCCCTGTCTATGTTGTCTTTCTGGTCCTTATCAATAAAAGGGTGCTTATGCCTTTTACTTTCTGCCTACACTTTTGTCATGTTTAACCACATCATTTGTCAAAACTATTCAATCCAACTCTTTTCAAACCACACAATTTATGTTCAGCATAAACCAATACTTGCTGAAGCATAAATAGACCTCAATTCATTCTTAGCAAACATCCATCACAAATATGGATAGTTGCTAGGGATGAAAAACCCCGACCAATGTTACAGCTTACACCATTTGGAAAAGGCTGTAGCATCATATCCTCATCATTTCAAGCATGTACCCTCAGACATGCGGGAAGTGCTATATCCTTATTATGACCAAAATCAACCACTTCAATCTTTTTCCTCCCTTCTTGGGAGAACTACATTAGCCTGAGGCCCTAACGACAAGGGCTATGTAGGCAGCACTCAGTTGACATGGGGTCTTCTAGGGTTAGCTCGGCCATTCTCTTCGTCACTTTCTTCCATCTCCTTCTCTTGTCACCTACCAATCACATCACAAAAAATCACACATTTTCATAATCTTTAGCATAATCATTTTCATCATAATCATTAATTACAAACACATTATCATCATCACACAATTAAGCATTCACATCATATAATCTGCAAATCATAACATAAAATATCACTATCACATAATCCTTAAGCATCATCATCTAATCTAAATGTCATGCCCATTCTCATTATTAGCATTATCATAACGCATCATTATATTAAACATCATCATTTAATCATCATAACATTATCATCATAAACATAATATCAAAACATGCATCATCATCATAATCAAAAATGCTGAATACATTAAACATTAAACATCCATAACACATTAATGATCCAAAACCATCATCATATATATATCAAAATCTTTTATACAATCACACAACTCTGTGCCTCTGTCTCTCTCTCTCATACATCTCGCATCAACGGCTCACAGGCCGGTATATACATCAAAAATGAATCTCTAGGTCTGCCCTCAAGGCTGTGGCTGTGGTGGTGGTGGCAGTGGCCAGGAAGATGCTATATCATCTCCCCCCTCTGATCTGTGCCATCTACGAGACCCAAAAGGCATCGCTCAAGACATAGACCTCTGTCGGCTCTACTTTGCCTGCATCTCTGAGTATCGCTGTATCTGAGAGAACCCCCTGATAGCCCTCTCATAATAAGCGATCTCATCCAGTGCATCACTTTATCTAACTAGAGATACAGTCTGTGATGGACCCATCTACCCTACTGCTGTGCCCTATCCTGACCCCTGTGGCTATGGCTGACCTGGGTGCATCGATACCGATGGTCCTGCCCCCTGTGAAAATGTTGGCTGTTGAGATGGCTGCTGCAACAGGCTCTGACCTGCCACTGCCTGTGCCTGGGCTATAGCTAGCTATCCCTGTAATAGAGTGACCTGCCCTATCAATGCTGCCACCCAACCTATCATCTCCATCAGCTGCCCTATAACCCCTGCCAGCTGTCCCTACAAAACTGTGACCTGGGCCTGAGCTGCGTCTCTCTCCTGCTGCACAGTGTCTCTCTCCTCGTGGGCTATATCTTGCTCCCTCGTGACAGCCTGTAGATCCAGCTGGGGACCCACCTATATCCCTGTGTACTGCACTACCCACCATGCTATGTAAGCCTCTGTACATCCTGGGTCGGCCACCCTAGGTCCTGCTGGCAACTCCTCAAAATTTGGGTCCTCTATCTCCTCTGGTAGTGGGAGCGGCACCTCTATGTCATCCCACTTGTATTATGGGAATGCGAGAGGCACATCTTGTAGCAGCTTGTACTGGTGCTGCACTCTCTCTTTTGGGATCCTCTCGAGCTCATCGGCTCATCTGCCTTTGACCCATCGCATGCTCTGAGTCCTGACCATCTACTTGCCCTGGTCTCGAAATGCTGGATACACCAAGTATGGTCTCCAAATGATATTTGTTGGAATTAAGGCCTCCAGTACCCCTTGATAGTGATTAATATCCCTGACCACTCTATCCACCCGCATCTGCACCATCACCTCATGCCATCACCTGAATCTGACCTTGAAACTAGCCTGGATCGCCACTGGGAGGACGAGAGGTCAGGTAACCACTATGTGCTCGTATGCCCAACAATGCAGAAGGTGGCCTACAAACAGGCTGTACCATCACCGCCGACTGATGCCCCATAGCTCTCTGTATACCTAGGCCAAAAAGATGGGCACCCAGGCAAACACTGTCTACTGCTCCAGCATGTCCATCAAAACTCCGGTCATGGCCACTGGGAATCTGCCTCCCTCCGCATCTGGCAACGCATAGACTGTGATGCCAATCATCATCAAAACTGCCAGCTGATGTGCACCCTCATCTGCCACGTATAAAGGCTCGTAGGCAAAACTGGCTGAATGGTAGCTTGTCTTTGTGATGTGCTCCCCGAACAGCATGACCATATGTATATCATGTGCCTCTCTTGAGCACGCATAAATGTCAGCTCTGTGTACCGACAGCCGTAAAATCTAATACACATCCTCGACCGTGACCATCATCTCACCCATGGGCAGGTGGAAGGTGTTGGTGGCATGGTCCCACTGCTCAATCAACGCCACCATGAGGCTCACATCCCTCACCACTCTACAGTAGCATCTCAACCCACCTAGCCCCACTGTGCTCATCTGCGCCCATTCCTCGACTGTCACTCCTCTGTACATTCGCGTCAGCAAGGTCGGGAGGTGATCCCACAGCATCAGAGTCTACCTCACCTGCATCCATCCACAATCAATCTCATGTTAAAATTGTTCCTACTCTTCCTATTTTACCAACCATTTTGACCATCTATGCCTAACCTGACATCTGGGAAGCCCTTAGCGTAGCTTCGACCTTTTGACTTGACCATTTTTTTCACCACTCTTTCTGACCAGGTAGCCACCGACATCAGTTAGCGTGTCGGTGACAGCACTCACCTAACCAACGTCGATCACTTAGTGACCGACGTCGGTAGGTTAGTGACTGACGCCGGTCGCTGGTCGACTGATGCTGGTGAACCTGCTGACGTCAGTGACTGGTTCGGCCTTAGGGCCGAATGGGGTGAGCCCTAATTTTTAGGGCTTCCCCATTATTAACCCCTACACCCCCCAAAACCCTCTAAAATGACTCCTAAGCTATCCTAGATAACCCACCCACCTTTCTACCTACCCTCCCCCTCGATTTCTACCTCAAACAACAAAAATTAAAAAAACTAAATTCAAGACAAAAATGAATCAAATAAGGTTCAGAGACCCTCCTACCTCATCACGGCATCGTCGATGTGGTGGCACAATGGGTGCCACTGGTGGTGGACCTCCTGCGGGTCCTCTACTCCCCTCTGCCATCTCTATTGTGTTTCTCTGCTCTCACACTTCACTGCACCCACAAATGCTTCTACAGCCTCTAATCACTCTCCAACTCACTTCTTCTCTCCACGAATGCCTATCTGCCACCTCGCACAACTCCTCAGTCTACTCTGGGTCACTTTCACTAAATCCACTCCAGAGCTCTTTTTTCTCTTGGTCAAATGTCACAAATGACTTTTGGTGGGCCACCAATCTAGTTTTGTCAGATTTGCCAGACCGCTGACATCGGCATAATCGTGCCCTAAGCCGCCGATGTCGGCCGATTTCGTCCAACATCGGTCTCTTTTGGCTGTCGACATCGATTCTAAAACTGACGTTGACAGCCTTAAAACTTCATCCCTCTTCAAAATGACCAAAATCATGTCCCTATTCAGTCAGTCCTCTAGACCACGTCATTTTGCCCCCCTGGGGCACACTTGGATCACTTTTGCATCCCTCCATCAACCACCAGACCATTGGAGATCATGCCCATCTCCTAAAACCGTGACTACTTCCAAAGTGTTTTTGCCTTGGTTGTTTTTGCCTGTATGCTATCTCATGATTGGTTAGCAAAAATTGTGCACACACTTTTGACCTTCACAAGTATAGGATCGCAAGCCAGTTGATCCGCACTACCTATGACTTTTTTGTGTTTTTGGGAGCACTTCCTAAGCCTAGGATACCTGGAACATGATGACCATTGGAGCTTTAGCTTAGATTGAATAACCTGATTAGCTATGACTAAATGCTGGGGACCGGTTATTTCAATTTTGGCACTCCTTGACCCTCAACCTACAACAATTTGACCTGACCATCCTCGTGACATGGTGTATGCGCAATCATAGCTTTTGCAGCATTCTCACTCTATCTTCACCCTTTTCATCCACTCTCTGTCAAATCAGCAACCAATTCCAGGTTCCCTTCTCTCGTTTACTGCTTTGAGGGGGGATACCTCATCCATAATTGGGGCAACCAACCCTCACCTTTTTTTTGTCTTGTAGTTCACAAGACGAAATCAACCTTATCCCATACCTAGGGCAACTGACTCTAATCTTGCAGTTCATTTAGAGCAACCAACAAGACAAAAAGGGAAAAATGTAGACACCAAAATAGTGTCTAACCCTTGGTCACCTTCCCCCTTGGTCCATTCCTAACCCATCCCTAAAAATTACTAATTTAAAATAATTAACTTATTTTGAATTAACCCCCCTCCTTGGACACATCACCCATGACACCTCACCTAGGACACCTCACCTTGGACTAATTCCCATCCTATGACTCACCCAAGACCTATTCCTACTTCTCTCTAACCGCCTAACAAACTCTCGTGCGTATTTAGCCCAACCCTCGACATTCTCCAATGGATAGTGCACTTGGCAGATGAAAAATGGGCTTAGTGGCTCTTTTTGCTCGTTATAACCCCGCCGACATCGGTCAAATGTCGGCCGACGCCGGCAGAATCGTCGACGTGAGTTATACTTAACCAATTTTTTAGACTCTTTGAGGATCCGAATCAGAAATTAGCTAATCTTTGGAAGCAACTGACGAATCCTTCAATCTTTAGTCTTCGACCATCCGTCAATCTGTGAAATCTCTCAATCAAGCCTATCACTCTCTCCCTCAGGTGCAGCAACAGCTTCAAGGTTCTCCATCAGCAACAGGTTTTCCACACAGGCTACATCAATAGTAGGTACAGGAATCATCAGTAGCACACCTTCCACAAGGCACAGGTAAGTATATTGTCTGTGTTTTTATTCTCTTTTCAGTTATTGCTTTCAAACAATATCTCCCTAGACCAGACTGTTAACCAAGCCAGACCCAAATCTTGACTTATCTACCTCCCTGTTTCCTCCATCCTCTATCAGACCATACACTCTACCCATTCAACCAGATTCTTAGACCCAGACCCCAGACCATTCAACCAAGCCCAAAACTTTGTCTCAAGACTGTTAACAAACCTAGACCCTTCCTTGGCCTTGTCCACAGACCAAAACCCTGACCAAACTCTGTACCATAGACTTGCCCAGACCCCATCCAAGCTAATTGCCCTGACCGATGCCGATCACTACCCCAACCGACGTCGGCATATTAACCGATGTCGGCACCTTGACCAATCGATGCCGATAGGACCACCAATGATGGTGACTGTGATCAGTTTGATAGCTTCTTTCAAGTAAGCCTTTACTTCTCCTTTTCATTTCCATCTTTTATCACATTTAGTTCTTCATTATTCAGCTATTTATCAGACATTTCCTTCTATTGATTAGTGGGTTTATATCCCTTAAGGAAGTCTTCATACTTCTGGGATCAAGCTTCCACTTGGCAACCCACCATCTGTCCATTTAACACCTTCTTTTGTCCAAGTTTCTTTCTTTGTAGGTGTCATTCCTCCACAGTCAAAGAGGAGTACTCACAGCATCTGGATTACGGTGCGCAGTCTATATCTAGGTACACATCAAGCCTTGACCATTCCTTCTTAAGTTTCTTAATTCTCTCCTTTGAAATTGAAAGAAAAATTTGAATAGAAACACTTGATTCCCTAAGAGTGGCTCAAGAAAGTAAACATTGTCCCTTTAGCTCCATTGTCACCCTCTAAGTGAAGCTATGTAGTCATAAATGTGTCAATTGATGTTTGGACTATGTATTAAATCCCTCTAGATAGGTCACTCAAGAATATAAAGGCTAGCTAGTCCCTTGGCTCCATCATTTCCCCATGAAGGAAAGATATGAATGAATACTGGTATGAATGTGTGTCATATGAGATGGCTTATGAAGCCCATGAATGTTATGTAATCTTACAATGTGGTGTGGATAGTTGAATGTGTTTTGGAAACTAGGCCACTCTTGGCCACTCAAAAAAGGTGGAGATTAGGCTTATATGAAATCCACTCTAAAATTGGTTAATAGGATTATGTGGAAGTCACTCAGGAATGATGGAAATCACCTAAAAATAGAATAAAGCATGCAACTATTGAGAATACCTAGGTAACGCCATAGATTATAAACAAAATAAAACAAATGTGTCATGCACTTTCCTCCCAATCACTAGTGTCTGTAATATGGATTCTGATCTGAAAGTTATACCGACTGTCATATCTAAAACTAGAAGTGAGGGCCATCATGCCAGACATGATAACCCCTATGTATGGATTCTCTAAGAAAAACTATATTGAAACTATTGATTATGAACTAAACTATTGCTGGGAAAAATATAATTGGTCTTAGCTTTCTATCTATTTATAAAAAATATGGTTCTTTTTATTTTAGATAAAAGTGCCAAAATAGGACACCCTATTGTCTACTACTATAGTCTGAACTTGGTGCTCATACCCTATGCTAATTCTTAAGACTGTTCTATAATTATCACTATCTATTTGGTATGTTCTTACTAGTTTGAAGTTTGAATACTATTTTGGGTGTTCTAAAAGCTAATTTTTGACTAGTTAGATGTTCTAATCTCTGTGACAAAAACCCTCGATTATTTTCCCTTTTTATGAGGGTAAGAATGAAGACACTATAATGACTATCCTCATAATAAAGAACCCTGTAAGTGTGTTATGTTACAAAAATAGATGATATAGAAATGATAATGGAAAAGATATCTCAAGATATAACATAGTTTGTAATGGATATTGTTAGTTCAATAGGGGTATCCTTAGATAGATGTAATAATTTAATAACATGTGTACTATAGTGCATTGAAACTATAAATTTTAGTTTTTAGTTGTCAAGGAGGGATGGAGCATGATGTCCATCATGGCATCTAATAAAGTAAGATAATGCATGATATGGATCATGACATCTAAAACAATTAATAGTAAACAAGAAAATAAGCACTCAAGGAAAGAAGTATACAAAAGTGGAAAAGGGGCCAAGAAAACAAGGGACATGGGCACATGTCACTCAAACTACAAAGCAAACATACAAGGCATGTTCAAATTCCATATACACATATAAATGAAACAATAAATTTTGGCACAAGTGCCACATGCACATAGAAGAATACAAGCAAAGGACATTGGCAAATGTCCTAAGGTGCACACAAGACATAAAATAATAAATGATAAAGGCATTCATATCTAGGTATGCAAATCAAGAAATAAAACCATGTAAATAGTGGAAATATAATTGCATCTAACTAATCAAAGTAAGAATTGAAAGTATGCAAGACATGTAGTACAAGACAAGATATACGCTAATAAATATGCAAGTGTTATATTCTATTGAATGTTGATAGATTAATCTATGTAAGCTATTAAGTAACGTACATCAACATGATAACTAGTGTGTGTGGTTAGGAATGACATGACCTAGATGGTGTAGTCATCTAGAAGATGCCCCCAGTGGGTAGATAAATTGATATGTGTCTCGAATGTATGAACTAGGATTCCCCCTCAATGGGTAGAGTGAAACAATCAAGGATATAGAAGTCATTGTACACACTCAAATTAGATGAAGTGAAGCATGGTAATGTAGATAAACTCATAAACAATAACATAAAATAGAAAAATGTAAGTCTAGCATGGTAGTAGAAATATAAAGCATGGATAATGCATATAATTGAATTTTTTTTTGGTATTTTGAGTTATTTGAATGTTTTTGGTATTTTAAAATTTTGTATTATTTTTTATATTTTTGTTATAAGCTATGTACAATCAATCATAAGGAGACTATCTATAAGTTATTAAAAAGAAACAATGTACAAGCAATACTAAGAATAAATGATACTAACTAATGAGTCTCATGAGAGACTCTCTATCATAGTGTCTTGTATTAAGGATATGGATTGTGCATGATCATAAAGTATAATAGAAGGGTTGAGACTATGGATTTGAAAGCTACGTATACTGTAAATGCTTTGAAATCTCTATAGTGGAAATTGACTGTGGGGTCCCCATATAGCTCTAAGAATTGGATGCAACTGTAGGGATCCTAAGGACCCATATTGTAGTAGGAGAATATCTCTAAACATGTACTCTATGTGTAGAGGCATGAGCCTCAATGATAATACCCTAGGTGTGATCACTATATCTAGAAAGTGTCTAGAATCTTAAAATTATGGTTGCTTTATAAGAAGCCTCTATAGAAGTGTATGAACTCTCAGTGATGGTGAGGAAGGCCTTGACTATGTCTAAATCTGAACTAGAGGAAGAACTATAATTGTTGGAAAAGCTGAAATTGGTGGTAGATCTAAAATTGGTGATTACAAAGTAATGGATGGCTCTGATGTGGGGAGTGGTAACATATATCAAACTCCACCAACTGTAACAACATGATTAGCATGATATAATTTAATTAATTTTTGAACTATAGAACGTACTACTCAATGCTTTTAAATCCATGGTCAACCAAGTAATATATTAAAAAATCCTAACCTTAGAAAAATAGTAAATGGTGTGGCCACATGTGTTGGAGCAACATGTAGGGGAAGTACAATCTCACCCAATGAACTTTGGATGTTCCCAATGAATCCACTAATAATTGTGTCCATCAAGGTCATATCTTGCTCTAAATATCCCAAATACTACAATAATGTCATAGTGAAAATGTTCACATTGGATCTATTATCTATGAGATTACTATGAATAAGATGATGATGAATGTAAGCTCTAATAAAAAAATACATGATAATATGAATCATCTTCAACTATCTCCTACTCTTAGAAGGAGATCGAATGTCTAGATGGAATTCTGGCATTATACACACCAATCATGTTACTCAAAGGATGTGACTCAATTGAAGGTGCCATGTATTTAGCTATTGGTATATGTGTATGATATTCATGGTGAACATCTGATGTCTCCCCTATATCCTATTTATAATGTTGTCAAAAAGGATTTGAGAAAATTTTTAGAGCATTGTCTTATGTTTGCTTTACCATAGAGGCTCAACTAGAGTGCCAAGATCAATAAGATTGCCATGTATTAAATCCTTTATCTTATGTTTCAAATTGATGAATTTTTTATTGTGTGGCTTGGTGCCTTGTGAAAGTCACAAAAATCATTTTGATCATATCCCTGTGGAAGAGGCTTTATTGGATCAACTTATTGAATAAGAGGGAGAGATATGATATTACATTTCAAAAGTTTCTATAAAATTGGTAGATTGGTAAAATTTCATTGATGAGGTGATGATAAAACCACTTGCTAAGGGAGTTCTGAAGCCGCATTGACTGTAGGTTGATTCTACATTTTGTTATCATTGATTTTGACTTTGTATGAGACTTTGTTGTTGCTCTTGTTTTTTATTTATGCTATACATGGGTAATTCAGTTTACCCATTGAAATTAATTTGACTTCCCTTTCCTTTAGTGTATGACATAACTTGGTGAAGGAAGAGAATATTTTGAACATTATTTATTCATACAAATCTTGTAGAAGACTCTATTTGAAGATATCTTGTAACTCTTGATTGGCTATGGCGCGAGTCATCTTAGCCAAGATAGTCTTATATCAAAGAACATAATCTCTTAGATGCTCATTTGGCCTTTATTTCTATAGTGAACCTTGGGAAGAGGAAACCTTATCACCAATGTCAATTCTGAAATGAGATAGGAAAATGTTGGCTAAAGGATTGAATGCATTTATTGACTAATTAAATAGACTATAGAATCATTTTAAAGCATAATCCTTTAGACTTCATGGAAATAGATTAGTTAGTATCTAGCTATTTGGCACATAGTCTAAGCATATTGCATGAAAATATCTCAAGTGTGTCTCTAGATCACCCTTGACATCATATAGAGTGATCTTAGGTTGAACAAAATATGGTGGCAAGGGTGTCAAAGTAATATGACATGCCATTGGTGTATGTAGTAGAGAAAAATAATCTAAAGCCTGAATTGGTCTAGAAGCACCTTACTCAAGATGTAGCTCCTTGGATTGAAGATATTTTATCTCTTATACAAGGGTTGCCACATCAGGAGACAAAGATGTATTGGTTGTAATTGGTGGTGCCTCATACGAAGGTTGGGATATAATAAGGGATTGTTGAGACATAGTTTCCCCCATAGTGTCATTTTCAATTGAATTCTCTATGGTTTGAGAGGATTGACCATTGTTTACTTTTTTTTTCTCTTCTTATAGTATTTTAAGCATATCATCTTGAATGTCATGGTGTTTAGGTAAGAGTTCTTGAAGTTCCCTTTTATCAGTTTCATCAAAACTGGTGTATTGGGCCATTGTTAAAGTAGGAAAACAAATTGAAAATTTAATTGAATTTTTGGTAATAGTTTTTAATAAGGAAAGTTCTATGGAAGGGAAGTATTGAATATAGGAAATGTAAATTCCTAAAACTAACAAACTAAAAAATTCATAAAAATGATAGAAAGCTCACAAACATGTAAGGTGATACTTCAAAAGTAATGTGACTTAGTATATGCAACTAGGTTTCTGAAAAATAATGGTTTGTTAAAATTACTATGAGATTTTAGAATTAAATGTGAATTTTTTATTTAAATATGTAAGTAAAAAACCAGAAAAATATTGACAATTTTATTGATTTAAAGGGACCTAGTATATGTAACTAAGGTTTTAAATAAAATTAATATTTAAAATTACTATGTAATTTTAAAAATTAATTTTAATTTCTTATTTAAATATTTATGTAAAAAATTTAAAAAATATATATTGGAAAAATCAGGGAGGAATTTTTCCTAGGGTTTTTGTGCGTAAAAGGACATAGTAAATTCAACTAGGGTTTGGAATAAATGATTTTTAAAATTACTAAGGTAAATTTAAAAATTTAATGTGAATTCTTGATTTAAAATAATCAGGAAAATTTTAAAAATTATTGAAAAAAATCAGCAAGGAATATATCCTAGAGTTTTTATACGTAAACATAGTAAGTCAAGTTCACTAAATGATTTAATTTTTTTTGGAATAATTGATTTAAATTTAGTTAAGGGTATAGGTTGACTAAATTAGTAAATAGTATTTTAATAAAAAAAAACCATTGATTTGTATAATTTATTTATATTTTTAACCTTTCTATAAACAGCAATAAATATGTAAAAACTAACCCACACAGGTGGCATAGTTGGCTAAGGGATTTGGGTTCATTCCATATAAGTCCTAAAGTTGAGTCTTATGGCCTAGATTTTTAATGCTATCCGGTACGTATGGGTTCCATTAGTATCCCTCAGATGATTATTCTTACCTCCACTCACCCCAATGGTGGTCATTGGGTAGATTCACAATGTCCCAATCAGGATTGGGGATACCTCTGGGTTAAAAAAATAATTAAATAAATAAACATCGATAAAAATTTACTTAGCTTAAAATGAACTGAAATAGTTATTCCAGGGTCTAATATTGTCTATGTATGATTAGGATAGTGTCATAAATTAGGATCTAGATTTTATTTTGTGAAAGGATAATAGTGTTCAAATAAGACACCCTAGAGTCTAGTTTTATTGTCTTATTATGCCATTATTGTCCAAACTACTTGTAGAGACCTATGTTTTCTAGGTTTTTTTCATTGTCCCTAAGTGAGCCTGCCTATGGAATATTGACTATTGAAAGTCAACAGAACTCCTTATAGAAATATTTTTTTCTTAAAACCTTAGACATCATTATGCTTTGATAAAACTTTGAGAAAGAATTGGGGTTAGTGTGTGTAAGATGCACTAAACATGTATCCAAACATCATGTGTGGGCATACTACCCACATACCAATACTCTAAAGAGGGGTCAAGCCATATGAAGTTCTCTCACAGAATGTGCTTTATGGAATAATGTAATACAGATCCAAAAATTGTAAATTGGGTGTGATTTAGGTGGCCAAAAACTGGTGTGAGGATTTGGATATGCTTGTAGCTATATCGGATGGATGTATGTATATAATAGGTAAATTTCCTTCAATGGTTTTTCTTGTATTCTTTCTTAAATTATAATATTTTCCAACCTCTTTCTAAATGAACTTTGAATGGTGTTATATAGATATCTATTGGTCATGGGTTGAATGTATTCTTGCTAGGTTGACAAGATGAAGGATAGGAATTAGAAGGAAATAATAATTGGAGTTAAAAATGTAATTATATAGGAGTGATGAAATATGATACCCTAGGGTTCAATGTTATTGTCGAAGTTGGGTGCTCTTATCCTACAGGTGTGAGACCTAGGGTGATAGGATTGGCCTAGGAAATGTTACCTAGTTGAATTGGAATGACCATTTGAAATCTTGGGATAACTAAGAATAAGAAAAAAGTTGTCTATAAGGGTCATTAGATCATGTAAGAAAGACATATGGGTTAGGTGTCTCAAGCCACACTCAAGCTACCAATTTTGACATTTTATATGACTACAGGATTCATGACATGTGTATGGGAATATTTACATTACATATATTCTTAAAATTTGTTCATGAGGATCCCATATATAATTATCCTATATATCATGGTCCTTACTATATTTTAAAATTGTTATAACCCACATTTTTATACACTACTACCATCTATTATGGCACCTAAGTAAGTCCAATAGAATAAGTAAAAACGTTTCAATTTGGTGATTGTATTAATACTCAAGATGATAATGAGGATGAGGATTAAATAATTGAAAACATATATGAATAGTTGTCTGAAATCTAAACATTCATCTAATCAACCCCAAGGAATATATAATCGACATGTGCATATCTTTGATATTGGTCATATTTATCTTAGCCTAAAAGACTATGGTTGGACTATTCATGCATTTTTTCATATTGATACACCAAATTAAGGTGAAAGGTAAAGTTCCTATGATAGATAACTATTAAAATACTATTGAACTAATAAAAACTTATGGTTTTACTCATGTATCATTTTAAAAAATAGATTTAGACTCAAGTTTGCATTTAAAATGGGATATAAATTCCATGGTTTAGGTAAATGTGAGTAGGGAATTATTGAACCTATTATTTAAGATTATCATCACTTTAAAAAAGGTATCGGATAAAATGAAGATTATAGAATAAAATATTCATATTTTCAAATGAACCATGGATAGTTCAAAAATCAAAATCATGAGTGTTATAAAATAAACATCTTCAAATAAATAGTTCTCTAAACCTAAAAAGTATCATGCACAATAAGTGAATAACTTCATGGCTATGTACAACTTAGACATTTATAACTAATTACACAGATCCATTTACATGGATTCTCATATAATGAATCCCTTAAATGCTATTTTGGAACTATTATGGATTTATAATCTTACTATTTTATGAATGATTCCATTTGACATATGAATGATCTTAATAAATTGTTAATAATAGGGTAATAATGAGAAAATTATGTACCTTATTGCAACAAATATAAGATATCTAATAAATTTATTGAGATTCAACATATAATTTTGAATAATTTAATTGAATCTAACATTTTTACTTTTCTAGTTATCAACACAAGTGATTTTTATTGTATCATTAAATTAGACATTATTTAGAAAATTGGTGCATTTCCTTGAAAAACCAAATTTAAGACCTTAATAAATTTAATAATATTTAAATTTAAGAAACAATAGTTAAAATATTAAGTCATAATCATAAATATATTAATACTCAAGAGATGACTAAATCAAACCTCATTGTGAACTTAAATGGGTACGTAATAAATGAGAACATATAGAACAAATCCAAACATCAATGATAGAAATGAAAAATATTATATAATATGAATCTAAATTAAGTTAAACTCAATCATTCATAACATTGCATGAAAGACACCAATTTTAATAATTATTCGCATGGTAAATATAAGACTTACAATATATGTATATGATAATGGGTTCACAGTTAGTTATGTGGGTTTTGTGGTGTCATTTTGTTTTACTTTTTTTTATATTTTTAATTTTTATTTCTCAACTAAACATTTTTTTACTCAATGTTTTTTGGTGGTTTTTATTTTCCACATGGATTCAATAGTTAACTTTTTATTATTCCTCTTATGATTTTAGATTTGTGCCATTTTTGTTGTATACTTCTAATATTTATTTTTATTTTCTCTTTGTTAGTTTAGTTGCCACATCTCCCCTGATCCCCTATTCAACATTATCCATATCATGCAAATATTTTATATCCTTGGCTACATTACTAAGATCCATATAATGCATCTATTTTGGGTAGAGGCCCTTGTGTGTTTTCTTATCTTGATTATATATTTCCCATTAAGAGTTGTATCTTATACATCACAAGTGATTCATTTATTATAAATTACGTACCAAGGAGAGTTGTGTTTAGATAATTATAATATTTGAATAACACCCACATTGGGACATGTCATGATTATATTGAGATTGATCATTTGTTGACCACTAAGGGGCATGATATGTACACCTTCCTCCTAGCATTTATCTATTATATCTTTTCCATAGTGGGGCATGTCATATAATTTTACATTGAGTATATATTGCCTAAATTTTGGGCATGAAGTGTCCATGTGTTTTTATATTTTACATTTCTTATTTTAATGCATAATTCAACATATGTATTCTCATATATCTTTTTTGCATTAGGATTTAATTTTATTAGTAGATTCATTACTATACCTTGTCCATATTGGGGGCATATTATTACTATTATCAATCAAATTTGCATCCTTTGGAAGGTATCTCAAGCCTTCCAAATTTGATGTAACAAGGAAACACATCAAGGTTTTGGGTACCCTATTGAAGAGTTAAATCTCTAGGCTAAAGAGATAGCTCCCCTTGATGAATAACTTAGGATCAAACATTAATCTACCACTTGCTAGGAAAAGGGAGAGCAACCTAATATAATGGATCTGATGGTCTAAATATGATTTGACCACTACCAACTAGCTAGAATTTCACTCCAAACAACTTACTAACCTTCACATGACACTAATCCAAATATGCCTCTCTACATCAATATTTATCATGAAGGTTGTGAAGAGTACTTAAGCTGGTAGGACTAGTAAAGAGGTCATGATATGACACTAATAAAAATACAACTCACTAAACCCCTACACACTCTATTTGAACACTTAAAGAGACCTGAAAAAAGTATTCCAAATTAAACATGAATGCTAAAAAAGGACAATCATGCCAAGGAAGAAAGACTATCACTTAGCAGTATCAACTAATCAAGCATAAATATTGAAACCATTCCATGGAGAAATTAAAATAATATTATTCTCATTCATCAAAGTCAATAAATGGACAAGGCTTCACCATACCTAGGTCGAGGATACAACCTTATCAAATGAAGGTGCAATATATAGATAAAGTGGAGAGAGAGAGAGAGAGAGAGAGAGAGAGAGAGAGAGAGAGAGAGAGAGAGAGAGAGAGAGAGAGAGAGAGAGAGAGAGAGAGAGAGAGAGAGAGAGAGAGAGAGAGAGAGAGAGAGAGAGAGATACAAAATAAATAAGGTATGAAACTACCCCATCAGGTCTTAAATACAAGTGTTTATCTTTTGATTATTATCTTCCACTCAAAGTGGTGGGGAATTTTCAAACTTTGCTTGCCACGTTGCCTAGCTCTCAAAAACTACCCTTTACCTTGCCTTGTGGAATGATAATTGGAATTATTTATGGGTAGGTCATGTTTAGTTACATATTTTGTATAATATTTACACCTTTCAACTGATATATATAGGTTTTCTTTGACATATCACTACATTTTCTTGCTAGGTGTCTATAAATCTCTTTGTCTCGCATGGCCAATTTTGCTTACAACTGTCAAAAATTGAATTTATCTCCAGTTCTTTATCTCTCCATATATGGCCTATTTAAATCATATTAGACCTAAAAAAATTAATTTTTAAGTCTCAAACTAACCCCAAGAACTATTTTTTCATGAAAATGCCTAATTTGACCTCATTTCTTATATCCCCAAAAACATGTAAACCTCCTTATGTAGATACGTGTACATATGGTAATTATAAAATAAGGGTATATTTTAGGACACATTATGGATTTACATATCCATTCCATGTTTTAGGTCCAAAATATTAGTGGAACTATCTTTTTCTACCTTTCTCTCTCCTTAATTAAGCCTCAATTAGGCTTCTTTGCCTAGAAGATTTATTGTATGATCTAGACCTCTCACACATGTTTAAAGCCATTAAAAATAATTTTTTTAACATTAAATATCCTACCACAAATGTCCATGCCAAAATTTAGGCCTTCAAACCCTATGTAAGTATACAAACCATGAATGGCTTTGTAACCTAGTATATTTTTAGGCCTATTTAGTACTGCCTTGGAAAATGACCTTTGTTTGATCACTTTCAGTATATCGTGTACATGTGTTTTGTCTTGAAATAAATAAATACATTCCAAATGTCCTCCTTCAATAGTTTTCAAGTTCATCATTACTAAAAACCCTTGAAAAACACTAAAAACATGCAAATTAGTGAATTTATTATAGTCCCACAACTTCAAGTACAAAAAAGGTATACCTAGAGATTAGAAATGGATTCCTAAACAATATATTTGAGGTTTTTTGAGCTAGCTAAGTAATTTCATTCACTTTAGGAGTTCATCTAATTCAACTTGTCACTACCATGGTTTTAGGATTGTTTAGAGTGGTTTTGGTTCTTAGTGATTGTTCATAGACCATGTACATTCAAAACTTGAACCAATAATAAAATTATAAAGTAAACTATCCCACTCATATATACCTAAGATTTTAGGTAACAATGCATCTTGATCGTATAGCTCTGAGTGTCAAAATTTGACTCTTGGTCTATAAACTATGCATTAGACATGGGTTAATAATCTTATCTCTATTCATGAAGGTGAGGGGATAAATCTAAAAAATTATTCCATAAGAATGAAGTGTGGATACCTCAATACCAACCTTTAAAACAACCTAGTTCCATAAATTAGGTTAAGATTACACTAAGTGAGAGATAACTAGTCTTGGATGATAATCATGTAGGAAGGAATATCAAAGAGGACTTAAGGCCAAATTGGAACTTATCTTTCCTTCCCATACTTATATATGACTCTTTAGGGTTTTTTAATCATTTTATACCTTCTAATTCCCTCAGGCCTTCACGTTTTCTCCAACAAGCCACTTGTCTCATCACTGCACTTTACGATCTATTTATTGTATTAGGCTTGTTAGCCCTAAATAGAGTATTTGACCTTATTAACATTTCATAAATATATTATATGGATATTATATAGATATAATATCGCCAAGAAACCACCATATATTGTTATATCTTTCCTAAAACTTCTTCTCTTCACACTACACAAGCACTTTCACTCAATAGAACAAATGAGTTTGTAGGTTTCATGACTATGTAGATAGTCAACCATAGTTATCCTAATTTTTGTCCCTTTAGATTTAAATTTTTCCTAAAACCTATATATCACTTCACCCCAACTACCATACCATTGACTATAGATGATTTCCCCTTAGCAAGGTAGGTAGGCCTATGTATGGTCTTATTGATTATATATGTAGGGTTTAGGTGAACATGCCTTGACATGTATCTTATTTAAACCTTAATTTATGATATTTTAACACTTAATAACCTATTTAAATTTCTTGATAATCCTTGAATTCTACTTCATGAAAACTACCTACTCTCTATATTGAAATCAGTATGCATTACCTAGCAAACCTATAGGTGTGAATTAAGTGTCTGAGATGATTTTTTAGGTCTTAAAAATCAAATACAATCCATTGAAAATATAAATTAATTATTTTTATAGTTATAATTAATTGAGACTCTTTTAAAACTCTACCACCTTTTACTTGCACACACTTTACCGTTCATGCTTGATTACATCATGGTTGTAGGTGACTATATTAGGGTCTTGACTACATTTGATTTTCAAGGTCTTAAATTTCCAATATTTATACCTCTCAATGACTTTGTTATGTTTCTAAGAGTTTATAATCTTATAAAACTATGTAAAAAAACACACACGTACTTATCACACATTATTCTTTGCACTTTCTCAAAGTGGTTGTAGGTGGTCATTGAAAGAGGGTTTAATCATGTACTTTGGAACTTGATGATATCAACTAGTTATTTAGAAATTAGAGGGTGAATAACATAATTTAGGGTTATCTTCACCATGATACAAATTCCATTAGCCCTTTATGGCATCTTTTAGGCCTATTTTCTTTTTTGTCTCCATACACACACCATGTGTATGAGTATTAAAGCCCATAGACTCAGTCATCAAATCTCTATTGAATTCTAATGGTCTGGTATATTCATTGGTATATAACCTTTTCCACTTCATTTTTTCACCAAATTATTTACCCACACCAATTTTCTAATGGTTTGTGTTGACTACTTTATTTCAAACATTATATCAAATAACGACTTCAAATAGACCTATACATCACCATTTTACTTGGGGGTCTTATTTTGAGTTTATTTTTTATGAAGTCACACCCTTTATTAGTCTATAAACTTATTTAAATATTAATCCATTACATATATTTCATATTCAGGTCTATAACTCAAACATTGACACATTTCATTAGAGTTCACCTAAAATTGTAGACCTACAAGTTTGCATACTTATAGGTTTGCATACTTGTGTTTCTAGACTTTTAAAGAGTAAATACATAGTATTTTGAGATATTATTCATTCCCTCCTTTCATTAACAAAATTTCAAGAAGTCATAACTTTCAAATTCCTTTGAAACTATAAACTTAGACCCTCATCAACTCAACCTATTATGCACGAAACTCTTGGACATAGTCCAAAAGGTGAATGATGATATATCCTTTTTTAAACTAGTAAAAAATGATTACATGATCATAGAGCCTTTAATGAAGATTAAATATGATTTGAAACATCTGAAAATAATTTGAATATGTTAGAATGTGTATAAAATTTCAACCTTAAGTACAACATTTAGAAACTAACCTAATGAGGATCTAATGTTCAAATTCCATTGCCACACATGTGAGTATATTGTGTACAACAATATAATAATTTTTTATACATATATATACCATATAAAAATATCTTCATACCCCAATGAGTTCATTTTTGCAAGAGAAGTTATACAAGACATAGTTAGTGGGAATTTTAGACTCCAAATATAGTTTAGCTTCTTAGTGATTGTTCATAAAGATAAAGGGATAAATCAAATGAATAATGACACTAATTAATATCTCATAGTGGTACCCAAATTTTTTCAATATATTAGCCTCTAACTCTACCTATATGTCATGTACCATGCATTTGAAAATGGTTTTTATGATCTTGTGAAGAGAGTAATGGGACAATAAGGAGTATTATGCAAATTTGAGACCTAAAACTTAATCCCAAGATTTAAAAGGATGATTTTAATATTATGGGATGTTATAAAACCATTTTTACTTATAGGGGATCTTAGAAATCATGTACACGTACCTTAACTCTCTTCTTTGGCATTAAAACTCAAGATTTTGACTTCTTAACTTGTAACTACCCTATACATATTGGAAACTCTTTTTCAATAATTGAGTAAGTTTCATGTACATATAAATCACCTTGGTGGGCCTTAATATACATTTTATTGAGTCAGAAACCTATTTTTGTTTCATTAAACTTTACCTTAATGTTTTCAAAAGAATCTTAACGTTACCAAAACATCATGAAATGTTTATAGAAGGTGATTAAAGCATGAATAGACCTTTAAGGACACCTAAAAACCAATTAAACTTATTTAAAAACTATCATCACTCCATCACATGAATATCTTGGTGTAAAATAAATACAAGGACCTACCTTAATTTCTCTAAAGGTACCTTAAACCATGATAATAAGGTATTTTTAAGATTTTTTGAAGGTTGTTAATGCTTGACAAAGCTATGAACAATGGTTATCAAAACATGACACTTAATTTTTCACCTATAGGGGTTTGTATTTTGACCTCAGGGGTAAAACTTGGTTAACAAATTAGTGATTCATGGGGGTGGCATGCCTATTATGATAAATAGACCAATAGCCTTGTCCTTCCATTGGACAATGAAGTCATTTGTACTTAGTTTCAGACCTCACCAAACATTTATCATGATAACACAATATTATTTTATGTTAAAACACATATAATCAAAGACAAAAATACACAAACAAAATAACAAGACATACATATGTGCTATCAAGCACTTACAGAACACAACAAACAAGAAAACAAACTAGATATATAGAGCTGACCTAAAAACAACTTCTTTCTCTCGGATCAAAGGGGAAGATTATACTATATATTTCTCCATAAGATGAAGGATGGAATTAGGAAAGCTACCTCTTATAATTTTCTCTTTTTTTTTCAAATTATTCATGCTTGCCAATCCTCTTGGCATGCTCTCGAGTGAAGTGTTGATAGGAAACTAGTCCTATATGAAGATGAACTCATCATATGGCTCAAAATCCTTCTCATGATGTCTCTTGATGCTTATTCCTATCTCAAACACAATCATATCTTGTTTCATAGGATAAACATCAAAATTATCTTCTATCAATTTGATGACATGAGGTACGTGGTCTTCAATGACCTCATGTGGATCATCACATTATTTTTCAAGTAAAAGGGAAGCCTTAATATCATCTTAAATCTAGCCAAAAGTAGTTATTGGCCCTTGGAGAGGTTAAAACTCACTACATTTGTCTCGGTATTGATTTAAAATATCTTTATCCTTCTCTTGAAATCCTTCTTGAAGAGATACAATTTGAAGCACATCCATAAAGACATTCTACTGTAAAATTTTGATCAGTTTGAATTTCTTCCTCATCAATATGTTCTTATTCTTCTAGGGGTTCCAACTTCTCAATACCTTAATATTATTTAAACATATGTATATAAGTATTCCACATGCCCTTCAAATCTCCTTGAACCTGCTCATTTGACTCAATAATTTTAGTTAACATGATGTTTTTCTCAAGAGCCTTTTATTTCAGATCTTCACCATCTTCTTCAATTACCAAGGTAGCAGTTTTAACACTCTTCTCATAGGTAGCTACAACATCATCAATATCACTCTTTTATTAATTTTTCAAGATTAATTTGTGTCTATTTTCATCAAGTGTATTGTTAGTGGTGAGTTCCTAATTATATAAACTTGCATTTTATTCACATTCTCATTAGATCACATTTACATCTACAATCACTTATTTATTTATTTCCATTATTATAGGTTCCTTTTTAACAAGGGATGTGGTGGGAGGATGATGGTCATGTTCATGAGTTGTAAAATGAGCATGAGGTATGGTGGATGGATAATGAATGGGATTGGGAATGGAAGGAGTACTTTTGAAACTTGAAACCTTGGGAATGGTAGATTCTTGAATGAACTCTTGTAGGGAAAGAAATTTGAGTTGGGCAACAGAAGGGACATTTTATTTAACAAGCACCTCATCTTTCTCATAGCCTTATTAAATTTCTTCAACAACTAAAAATTTATCTTAAACCTTCTCAATTAAAGTATCCTTCTTTTCAAAACATTATTGGATACACCTCTAAGATGGACAAGGTAGAAGTTATTTGGGAGAGTAAAATGGAGCTTGAGTAGGCACAAAGATTTCTTTGGTTTCAAAATATTGATGTTGTCTTGATACAAGTCCTTTCATATTTAACTCCACCTCTTCAATGCTTTTTACATATACTCTCTTATAATAGCTTTTATTGAAGGTCATTAGTGACTTCAATAAGGTAAGTGACATAAGAGGGATGGTCTAAAATACAAGAGGACACATTGGGAGGGATGAGAGAGACTTGGATAGGTGCAGATTCCTCTTTGGATTCAACTCCCTAATATATACTTATCAAACCTTGTTCACTCCATGATTTCACCACTTGATTCCATCTTGGAGTCTTGAAAGACTTCTTGGGGGCTTATAGAGGAAGAGAATTGGAATCTTGGATCGCAACAACAGGTTTCTCAACAACAATTTCCTCTTTACTTTGAATGCTATCTTGGATGGAATTCCATAAAGGGAAAGATTGAGGAACACATGAAGGATTTGGAACATTTGGAAGTTCACTTGGAATTGTCTCTTGGGGAAGAATGGGTGGTATATATGAGGGTTGAGGTGATGTATATGAAAACACATAAGCTTAATAGATTTGGACCTATTTCTCTTCATGGTTTATTATATTATCAACAATGCTTTGAATGAGACCACTTACATCCATCATCTCAATTAAGAAACTTTTACAACTTGATCTCTCAATAGGTGTCAACTATTTTTTCATTAGTTGAAATTAATCTCTCATATCATGAATGAGGTGAATAGGGATATTTTGACAATATCCGCTTTGTGTATTAAGTTCTATCATGTACCTCTCATATCCTAGGATAATTTGATTCAAATTTGGAATGGAATAATATGATAAGTGGGTATGTAAATATTGAGAATAATAAGGATGATCATATGCAACATCATGGTCATTTAGAGGGAATGTAGGCTGATGATAAGACTAATATGACTCATGACAAATATAATAAGGATTATAACAAGGTTGGTATGGATCACCATAGGAATGAAATACTTTATCAAAATTCATAAAACTAAAAATTCATCTCAAACTCAAAAATAATAACTTCATCTATACAATTAAATGAAACACAACTTATTTTGAATGAGTGACTGGGATGCTCGAACTAGTTGATTATGCATGGATATGCCATTGATATTTTTATTGCCTCCAAAGGATGATATGTAGAAGAAAAACATCAATAATTCTTCTACAAATTTGGACCTTGGTCTGGCTAGGTGTGATAAAACTATTATCCATAAAATTTCCATGCTTTAGAAGGTACTTAAATCCATCCAAATTTGATGTAACATTGAAATACCTCAAGGTTTTGGGTACCCTATTGAAGAGGTGAATCTATAGCTTAAAGGTATAGCTCCCCTTCATGAATCACTTAGGATCAATCACTAATCTTCCACTTTATAGGAAAATGTATAGAAACCTAATAAAATAGAGGTGATACACCAAATATTATATGATTACTACCAACCAACTTCAATTTCACTTCAAACAAGATACTAACCTATACATGACACTAATCCAAATCTGCCTCTCTATATCAATATTTCTCATGAAAGTTGTGAAGAGTAATTTATCTAGGAGGACTAGTCAAGAGGTCATGACATGAAAATAATGAAAATAAAACTCAATAAACCCCTACACACTCCATTTAAACACTTCAAGAGACCTATACGAAGGGTTTCAAACTAAACATGAATGTTAAATAAGGATAGGCATACCAAGAAGAAAGAATATCACTTAGAAAGATACTCTAATAAAGCATGCATATTGAAACCATTCCATGGATAAGGTAAAATAAATATCATTATCATTGATAAAATTCTTAAAATTGGAAAGGATTTACCATATCCAGTTCGAGGACACAAGCTTAGCCAATTAAGGCTCAATATATAGAGAAATTGAGAGAAGAAGGAAATAAGGGAATAGGGGTGAGAGAGACACATAAGTGTCCAACAATATTTACAAAAGAATATAATAAAATACCCCATGAGGTCCTAAAATACAAGTTTTTTATTTTTAATATGTTATTTTGCTCTAAGTGGCGTGGAAGTTTCAAACTTTACATGACACCTTCCCTAGCTCTCCAAAATTGCCCTTTACCTCGGCTTTAGGAATGATAAGTGTCCTTAGTGATGGTCAAGTAATGTTGAGTTACATATTTTATTTGTTATTTACACCTTTAAACTAATATATATAGGTTTTCTTTGACACATCACTTCATTTTCTTGCTAGGTGTCTAGAATTCTCTTTGTCTCACTAGGCCAATTTTGCTTAAAGAGTCAAAAATTGAATTCATCTTCTCTAGTTTTTAATATCCCCATGGATAGTATATTAACATCATATTATACCTAAAAAAATTAGTTTTTAAGTCTCAATCTACCCCCAAGAACTCATTTTTCACCAAAAGGCCTCATTTAGCCTAATTCTTTATAGCCCTAAAATCATGCAAACCTCCTTGTTTAGAGAAGTTAATATATGTTAATGAGAAAATAAGGGAGTATTTCATGAGCTAGTATGTATTTACAGATCCATGCCAATTTTTAGGTCTAGAATATAAGTGGAAGTGTTTTTTTACCTTTCTCTCTCCTCAATCAAGCCTCAATTAGGCCTTCTTACCTTAAAGCCTAATTTTCTGATCCATATATCTCCCACATGTTTGAAAACACCAAAAATGATGTTATTAAATTTATTAATACTATCACCAACCTTTATTCCAAATTTGAGGCCTTGAGACCCTGTGGAAGTATGAGAACCATGAAATGACTTTGCAACCTAGTCTCTTTTTAGGCCTATTTAGGACTACCTTGGAAAATGAGATTTTTTAAATGAATTATATGATATCATATACATAATATTTTGTTTAAATGACTAAATTAATACCAATTGACCTCCTCTAATAGTTTTCAAGTTTTTAATTACTGAAAACCCTTGAAAAACACCAAAAACCATTCAAAATAGTGCATTTATTACAATCCTATAACTATAAGTACAAAAAAGTACACCTAGATAATCTATTTAGATTCATAAAAAATATTCAAGATTTTTTAATGGCTACCTAGGTCATTTCATGTACTTTAGGAGCTCATCTCTCTCAACTGGTCATTATTAGGGTTTTAAGAGGATTTAGAGTGGTTTAGGTTCTTAGCAATTGTTCACAAAACCTTTGCCCTAAAAAATTAAACCAATTCCTCAAATATCAATTAAAATATCCCCCTAAGCTATCCTCTATATTTTATGTCACTATGTGTCTTGCTCATATAGTTTTGAGTGTGAGAAGTTGACTCTTAGTATGTAAACTAGCCATTGGAAATGGGTTGACCATCTTAACTTCACTCATAAAGGTGATGGGATCAATCCAATAATTTATATCAAAATAATTAAGTGTGGATACCTCACTACCATACTTTAAAGCCACCTATCTCCATGAACTAGGTTAAGGTTACAATGGGTGAGATAAAATTAGCTTTGGATTACAATCATGCATAAAGGGAGATCAAAGAGGTCTTAAGTCCAAATTGGAACTTATCTTGCCTTAGCTTACCTATTTATTACTATTTATGGTGTATGAGACAATTATATACCTTTTAATGTCATCAAGACTTCACTTTATCTCCAACAAGCCACTTGTCTCATGACTATACTTTATAGGCTATGTATGGTATTGGTCTTTTTAGGCCTTAATAGAGTCTTTAAACTTCTTCACTCTTCTCACTAAATATTAAGGATATTATATATCTATAATATCACCATGAAAACACCATATATTAGTATAACTTTCCTCATAATTCTTGTATTCACACTAAATAAGGACTTTCACTCAATAGAGCAAACAAGGTTGCAAGTTTCATGACTATGTAGATAGGGTTTCAGAAATCCTTGTAGGTAGTTAGATCTAGTGAACCTTATTTAGGTCCCTTTGAATTTTAATGATTATTAAATATTATCTATAACTTCACCCTAACTCCCATATCATTGAATGTATATGACTTCATCTTAGCAAGGTAGGTAGGCCTATGTATGGTCATGTTGATTGTAAATGTAGGGTTTAGGTGAACTTTTCCTAACTAGTCTCTTATTTAAACCTTCATTTAGGTCAATTGGACACTCAATTACCTCTTGAAATTATTTTATAATCCAAATTAGACTCCAATTCTCCTTCATGAACTCTTCCTATTCTCCATCTTGAAATTAGTATGTATTGCCTAGCAAACCTATATGTGTGAATTAAGTGTCTGATATGTGTTTGTAGGCATTATTACTTAACTCCAAGTCATTAAAAATCCAAATTACTACTTTTTATAGTGTTAAGTGTTTTAAATATTTTCATTAATGTCAAAGGTCTAGCATTTTTGGTGATAAAGGATCCATAACATTTAATGGTGTTTTTAATGTTCATATCTTAGCTAATTTGTGTTAATATTTATTTAATATTAAAAAATATATTTATGGTTGCATAAAGTAAAAAGAGGGACCATAGAGAATTAAAAGAGTTAGGTGTAAAGACAGAAGAGGAATGGAATGCATTTTTCCATGAAGAGTCATCTTGAGGAATTCCAAGAGCCACCAAGTGAAGAGAAAAGAGGAAGGGTGAAATTTCTCATGGAGGGACACTTTTAGGAATACAAAAAGTCATAAATACAAAAGACAAAAGTGGAAAGGATGAATTTGATCATGAAGGGTCACCATGCAACTTTTTCGATACAAGGATTTGAAGGGTTGTGCATGTTTGGTGCCATTTTCGATGAGGAGTGAAGAGTCACAAAGGGTGAATGCCAAAGGTCATTTGGTAAGCTATAAATTAAGGCTTGTGAAGCCATTTTTAATATGTGGAAGAGATCATGGTTTGTAATTTTCATATCTAGCTTATAAGCTCAAAGGAGAGAAAAGAAAGAGATATTGTATTGTGTTATCATTTATTGAGAAATCAACATTGACAGATAGTTGTGTGATATACACAATAGGTGTTGGTGTTCCTATGGGTTGGTGCTCATGAATAGTTGTTGTGTTGGTGCTCATCAAAGGGTTTGATGCTCCTACAAGTTTGTGCTTGTGAATATTGTAGTTTGATTTGGTGTTCATTCATATACTTGGTATTATCCTCCAAGGTTTTTCCCACATTAGGTTTCCACATTAAAATCTAATGTCTCTCTCTCTTATGTGGTGTTTATTGTTTCAATTTTATTATATATATTGAATGTGTGGTTAAGGGGAAATTGATTAAGTAAAATTTTATAATATATATGATATACTGATTCAATCTCCCATGTCAGTATATCTCATGCTTAAAAATTGGTATTAAAGTAGGTTCCTTTGGAAAGAGTTTAACATCTTGAAGGTAGATCAGGGAAAGCACAAGATGGCCATGTAGCTAAGGAAGGAGAATCAAGAGTTAAAATATTTGGTCAAGGCTCTTAAGGAGCAAGTATGTATCTTGGAATCTAAGTTGGTTTTAGAATCAAAAGAATATAATATGTCTATTCAAAATTTTAAGAATCAGCTAGAGGTTGTATTATCAAGTTTGAGATCAAGAGAAGAAGAGTGTGATCAGTTGAAGGCTATGTTAGGTTATATGAAAGATAAACATGATATGTTCATAGTCAAGGCTGAGAAAGATCATGAGATATCATTCCAAGGTAAGAAGGATGCAAGTTTGAAGGAAAAATTGAAGAAACTAATCAAGCATCCCATTACTTTCATGTTTTCAAATTCTTTTCATGGCCATTGTTTTGTTTTTCATCATGTTGGTCATAGGGCAAGAGACTGTTTGAGGAGAATCAATCATTCAAAGGGAGAACTCAGTCACCTTCAAGTACAAGATATGAAATTTTTTGTTTTATTTTTTTGTCATAGGGTTTCCATATTGATAAATTATGTCCAAATAGATTAAAGAGATCCTCAAGGTATGTCAAAGGATATGGAGCCCATAGAAGGTATGATAAGGGAAAAAATTAGCTTTGGAGACCTAAGATAGTGAATACTAGTCCTAATTAGCCTATAGATCAAAGATAATCTCTTGTTACATTTGAGTATGAGCCTTGTCAAGATAAGATAGTTTCAAGAGTTGAGAAGATGAACAACATCATGGATGTTGAGATTAGTGAGTCAAATAAGTTAGGCATGCCTAAATATATTTTAAGAGAAAGAAATCCATCTTATGGATTCAAGAATATTAATGAAGTAATAGAGGAAATGTGGGCATCTCATGAGTTCATGTTTTTCTAGGACCCTTTGTCTAGGGTGTCTCTTCTAGGCTTTAAGGAGACACTTTACAAAAATAATTTAAGCATGGTGCATGTTATTAGGTCTTGGCTGTACAATAAAGTCATGAAGGTGAGTTGACAAATTAATTTATATATCAGTTGAGGGGGACCTAAGTGTTAGCTCCAGGATAGACACTTTTCCATTGACATCAAAGGAGGATAAATATAAGAATAGGTACATGAATAGGTTTAGAAATATGATGCTATAATAAGGAGGAGTTACTATATGTTTTTAGTTGGTTTAGTTTATAGTTTGTATAAGTCTTAGTTTTAGGTTGGCATGTGTAGTATAGGTTTTCAAAATGTTGAAATTTTAGTTTGAGGTTGTCATCAATGAAAAAGGGAGAGATTATTGTAAATATTGTCATTGATGTCAAAGGTCTAGCATTATTGGTGATAAAGGACACATATCATTTGATGGTGTTTTTAATGTTCATATCTTGGCTAGTGTGTCTTACTATTTATTTAATATTAATGAATATATTTTTGGTTACATAAAGTCAAAAGAGGGCCCATGGAGAAGTCAAATAGTCATGAGGTAAAGACAAAAGAGGAATGGAACACATTTTCCCATGAAGAGTCATCTTGAGGAATTCCAAGAGTCACCAAGTGAAGACAAAAGAAGAAGGGCACAATTTCTCATGAAGGGACACTTTGAGGAATACAAAAAGTCACCAAGATAAATACAAAGGGGAAATGACACATTTTCTCATGAAGGGTCAACATGTGACTTTTTAAATACAAGGATTAGAAGGATCATGCAAGTTTGGTGCCATTTTCCATGAGTGAAGATTAACAAAGGGTGAATGACAAAGTTCATTTGGTAAGCTATAAATAAAGGCTTGGGAATCCATTCGTAAGATGTGGAAGAGAGCATGGTTTGTAATTTTCATATCTAACTTAGAAAAGAAAAGGAGAAAAAAGAAAGAGATATTGTAATGTGTTATCATTTGTTGAGAAATCAATATTGATAAATAGTTGTGTGGTATACACAATAGGGGTTGATGCTCCTATGGGTTGGTGCTCATAAATAGTTATTATGTTGGTGCTCATAAAAGGGGTTTGTGCTCCTATGTGTTGGTGCTCACAAATAGTTATTGTGTTGGTGCTCAGGAAAGGGGATGGTGCTCTTATAAGTTGGTGCTTGTGAATATTGTAGTTTGATTTGGTTCTCATTCATATACTTGAGATTATTCTCGATGGTTTTTCCCACATTGGTTTTCTATGTTAAAATTTCATATCTCTCTCTCTCTCTCTCTCTCTCTCTCTCTCTCTCTCTCTCTCTCTCTCTCTCTCTCTCTCTCTCTCTCTCTCTCTCTCTCTCTCTCTCTCTCTCTCATGTGGTGTTTATTATTCTAGTTTTATTGCATATCTTTAATGTATAGTTATGTGGAAATTGATTAATCAAAATTTTATAAGATATATGATATACTGATTCACCCTCACCTTCTCAGTATATCCTGTGATTATCTTTATGCACCTGAGACTCTTTTGAAACTTTGTCACCTTTTACTTGTGAACACTTTACATTACATGCTCGCTTGCACTATGTTTATAGGTGATTATTTGAGGGTCTTGATTGCATTCAAGTTTCAAGGTCTTCAATTTCCAATATTTGAACCTTTCAATGACTTTGTCCATTTATTGAGATTTTGGAATCTCCTCAAACTATCTAAAACATCACATACCTACTTAGCACACATTGTTTTTTGCATTTTCTCAAAGTGGATGTAGGTGGTCATTGTAAGAGGGTTTAAGCATGTACTTTAGAAGTTAAACTTATCAACTAGTTATCTAAACATTTGAGGGTGAAAAAATTTATGGAGTGTTATATTCACCATGCTAAAAAGCTCATTATCCTTTTATCACATCTTTTAGGAATATTTGCTTTCTTGTCTCCATACATAGACCATGTGTATGAGTACTAAATATTGTAGACTCATTCGTCAACTCTCTCTTGACCTCTAATGGTTTGGTATCTTCATTTTTCTATGAAAATTTCCACTTCATGTCTTCAATAATTTATGTACCCACACTAATTCTCCAATGACTTGTGTTGGGTACTCTATTTCAAACATTAAATCAACTTGAGACTTCTAATAGACCTCTACATCACCATTATGCTTGTGGGTCATGACTTGATATTAGAAGTTTTGAGGTCACACCCTTAATTATTACATAACAATACTCAAACATAAATCCATTAAATTTATTTCATATTTAAGTATACAAATAAAACATTAACACATTTCATTAGACTTCACCTAACATTGATGACCTATAGGTCTACATTCCTATGTTTCTAGAATTTTGAAAGGTAAAAACATAGTATTTTGAGTGCTTATTCATTATTTCATTACATCAATAAACTTGTGAAAAAATTATATCTTTCAAATTCCTTTTGAATTGCAAACTTAAACCCACCTCAACTCACCCTATTATGCAAGAAACTCTTGGACACTATCCAAAAGTTAAATGATGATATGACCCTTTTAAAATTATTAGATAATTCTTAGATGATCATATGGCCTTTAATAAAGATGAAAGATGATGTGAAACATATGAAAATCATTTGAATATGTTAGACTATGCATAAACTCTCAACCTTAAGTTTAAAACCTGAAAACTACATTTATATGGATCTCATGTTCAAATTGCATGCCATACATGTGATACAATTGAGTTCAATCATGGAATAATTTTTTATACATATAAAAACCTCTTCATGTCCCAAAAATTTCTTTTTTACAAGAGAATTTTCCCAAAATAGAGTTATTAGGAATTTGATCCTCCAAAACATAGTTTCACTCCTTAGAGATTATCCATAAATCTAAGAGGCTCAGTCAAATGACTAATTATAGTAATTTATATCCCATAGGGGTCCCCAACTCTATTAAAAATCTTAGACTCCAACTCCACCTATACGACTTGTACCATGTATTTAAAAATGGCCTTTATGAGCTTGTGAAGATGACAATGGGATAGATAAAGAGTATTCTACAACTTTAAGACCTGAAACATGATACCAAGATTTAAAAAGACCTATGAAATATTAATCAATGATGTAAAACTATGTTTACCTGTAAGTGATCCAAACAATTCTATACAAGTACCTTAACTCCTTTATTTACCATTGAAACTCGAGATTCTAACTTCTTTGTAACTTGTAACTACCATATACATGTTGGAAACTCTTTTTAAAGCTTTAAAAAGTGTCTTTTATGGGTCAATCACCTTGGTATTCTTTATTATACATTGGAATTAGTCAAAAATCTTTTTCCCTTCATTAAAGTTTACCTTAAAGTTTTCAAAATAAATTTAACCTTTCCAAAACATCAATAAATGCTTGTAAAAGGTGATATAATAATGAAGAGACATTTAATTATACCTAAAAACCTGATATAAATAAAAATATATCCTAAGGAGGTCTACTCTGGCCTCCTTCAATTTGATGTAACATGGAAACATCCCTCAAATTGTGGGTGACATATGGGAGAGATGAGTCTCTAGATTGAAGGGCTAGCTCCCTTGCACCACACCTAAAACTAACCACCAATATACTTGATTTTAAGGAAAAGTTATAAAAGGATATTAACACTAGCCTAACAAAGGTAATGCACCAATATTAACTCCACAAGACTACCTGAACTTGTACTATGAAAGGGCAATTTACAAAACTAATCTTAATACCCAAGGTTATTCTAATAAAATTGTTTCAACATGAACCTAATATTCCATGTATTTTTTAAGGTAGATTAATATATGGTCTAATTATACATACTATTACTCTTATTTACACTTGAAGACACACAAAACAACTAACTACACTTCATGTGACCTATTACAAGGTAGATTACTTGAATAAATCATGAGAGAGTGAGATGAACACAAGGAGAGATAACTATCACTTGTAATTCAAACATGAACTACTTCACACACTAAAAAAATAAATTGAGACTAAAAATTAGCTTCAAATATTTTATTCAAATGAAACATCCATACTCAAACTAGAAATGCTTTGCCATAATAGATGTGGATATATTACAAGGCCAAAACTAGCTACTTATATAGAGAATTAGGAAGAGAGATAGGGGACGTAGGAGAAGGGGATTTCCAAACGTCCATGTGAGATTTAAAAACAAAGAGTTATAAATAGTCTAAATAGAATTCAAAATCCATGTATCTCTCTTCTAGAGATGGTCCAATCCTCCAAGTGGTGTAATTATTAGAACTTAGATTGACACCTTGGTCATCTTCTTGAAAATTGGCCTTCCTTGCATAAGAAGAGTGACAAATAGACTTATCGATCATCAATTATCCATGAATTCCTTTAGTCCTTCTCAATTGACACCTTACCTATACCTAGAAACTACTTTAAGTGATAAAGTATAGGGTTGGAAATTACTTGGATTCCTCAACCTTTAGTGTAGACTTTAATCATATGTTTTTTGTCTACACGGTTTAATATATTTGTTTAGTGTCTTAAAATTCATTTAGGTAATTAGGAAAGATTAGTCCCACATTCACTAGAATGTGGGGTTTTACTCTCTATCTCCCACACACACACACACACACACACACACACACACACACCTCTCTCCTTTTATATTCAAAATCCAAAGTTAATGAATATTTTGGCTTTTTCCATTTTGATTTATCTCATGTAATTCTCTTTTGTGATTTCAATTTTTTATAGCTGTTTGGTGGTGTGCATTGGCTTCTTATCTCATGTGACTAGTCAATATTATCATTTGCCTTATCTATACTAGGATCAAATTACAACATGGCAGCAAAGCCTCACTTAAGGGTCATTTTCCCTTCATCAAATTCTTGGTTATATTCCTTGATTTCTTTGATATCTAAGTGTTATTTTATTGGTTTGTGTTGTGGTGGCATTGTGGTTTTTATTTACAATGTCTAAGGGTTTATATTCAAATTATTAGTGGGTTTACAAAATGTTAGGGTTATTTTTTTAAAATAAAAATATCAAAAACCTATGGTATTAGTGGATCTTGTTTGCATTAGTTATATGATTTTGGTCATAGATCTATGTTTTCATATGTAGTTTCATCCTCTTTTAACTACCATATGGCATTACTAGTGTCACTTGCATTTGCACATTCTTATTTTTTATGTGTCAAATAGGTGGTTTAAAAGGCTATTTTGAGACTAAGGGTGAAACTCTATGGTTTTTTGGTTGTCACCATCTCAACAATAAAAACTCATATCCAACAAGTCTTACATTGATCCAACTCCCTTTTGGATTGATCTCTATTTTTTTGGCTAGATCTTATGTTATTTCATCTTGGTGTGACACTCTTATGGCTCAATGTTATTTAAATAGTTGCACAACACTTGTGGAATATTTTCACTATGTTTACCAATTCAAGAGGGGTGAGTTACTAGAGTTTCTCTATTGGGTTGGGATATTCATATTGAGTTTAGTCCTACTTAATGTGGGGGGTGTTGACACCTAAAACTGGCCATAGATGACCTCCAAGCAGGCTTTTGACCAATTTCCACATAAAATGAACAATTTGGCCTAAAAAAAACTAAAGCATTCTAAATGATGTGAAACTAACATATTCAAGTGCTGATTTTGTCTAGGGTATCCTTAAATGGGGTAATGTAATTTAAGGGCCAACTAACTTTGGTGAGATCATTCAATGCCAATTTTTCATCTAGGTTTTTTAGATTGATCTTTCCTATCAAATATCTTGCATGAGACCTATGCCTTTATTATTTATTTTCAAAAACATCCTAAATGGGACAACAGATCCAACACATCTAACATCACCTTCTAATTCCAATCCACCCAAATTTGGACCAATAACAAGACATTCTGATCAATTTGAGTAATCTATGCACAAAGTGCTTAAACATGTTTAATAGATAATTAAACCAAATCAAGGCCTAATCAATAATTCCATAGAAACTTGTTGAATAATTTGTTTAGGAAATGAATATGGAATATTTACATAATCAAATGACCTCATTTCTTGGGACGACATCCCTAGGCCATAAATGCCACAAATATCAAGTTTCATGTTCTCCATGTCTCATTAATGACTTCCATGATTCCCTCCATGCCTCTTAATTGCCCTTTATTGTAATGTCATGCTAAGGATAATTATAAACTTAATTCCAAAAACTAAATCAATCCTCAACCACACATCCCAATCTCAGAATGGACAGTTCATGTTGATTTTAGACATTCTAAAAAATCTATAAATAGGAGGCCTTACCACATCATTTCTAGGACTTTAAAATGCAAATTTATCATTCCAAATTGGTTCCAAAATCTTCAAGAAACTAGTGTTATCATGCCAAATTTATTCCAATCCAAGCCAAGCCAAGCCACAAGCCAAAGATGCCACGGACTTCATGAGCACAAAACTAAGCAAGCCACTACTACAAAGGCATTTGGATCATCCAAGGAAGGTGAAGGAATTCTTTTATTTTATTCCTTACTTTTTAGTTGAGTTTGTCATTTGTTTTTTCTAACTAAACTCTCCCTAGTGTCTAGGCCTAGAGATGTTATTCTAGTTGTTGTGTTTCTTTCATTTTGTTTTAATTTTGGAACTAACACAATACTAACCATCCTCTCTTGAGTCAAATTCTTAGATCACATAATGGCATGCCCAGTGGGACTATATGCATCTCACACCTAAATAAGATCATTTTTCAACTTTAAAATATTCATTTAGACCCTTAAAACTCTTGTAAATTGATTTTTTTACTTTATTGTCATTTTTATTTACCACATTTTTAAACAGTAGCTGGCATTGGCAAGTAAGATTGACATTGATTGCATATATTAAAAAACATCAGTTAGAAAAACTAACATTAGTTGTATACCTACCATTGGTCACATTAGTATAATTAATGTCAGTTGGAACATCAGTTAGAAATTGTAGCCGTTATTGGTTATATATAAACTGACATCAGTCACTATGTTTTTCTTAAAACATAGACTTGAGAGCACTTTTTCAAAAGTTCATTGTTTCAAACAAAAAAGAGCTTCAAAGCTAAAGAAAATGCTGAAATTTTTGCTACAGGACCAAGATTGACATTTACTAAAAACATGTTTTTAATCACCTTTTGCATGTTTAAAAATAAAGTAGGAACTTTGTTTTGATGTTTAATGAAAAACTTAGATGTTTAGATGAATGTTTTCAAAGTCCACAATCTTAAGACCAAGGGGTCAAATGAACACCACAAAATCTTTCATTTCGGCTTAAAATTGAACATACTTATAATTTTTTTTTTGCAATAGTTGTTTAATTAGATTTTATTGGCAAAAAGAGGAATGTTGCATGTATTATCTTCCATTTATCCCCTTTAGGGAACCCTTGGAATCAAAATTTCCATTCCTATTACAAATAACCTAGTCTAAGGCTTGGAAATAAAGTCATCTAAATCACTCCCCAAAAACACATTAAATTTTGGGTGACCTTGAAAATGACCCTAAAGTCTTTCTACTTTCATGCTTTCTCTACTTTTATACAAACTTAGCTTGCAAGGTTAACTTCATCACCTTCCATGAGTTTTTAGGGAAGCTTTGACCCAGGGTTTCACCTCCCATTATTAACTTCATTTGGCTCCTAATTGGAGTTACACATGGGACATAGTGGTACTTTGGATATCACACTACACTAAGTGAATAATAGGATGTAGTGGTTGCAAAAATGACTAGACCTTTTTGCAATAAGCCAAGTGATATGTAACCAAAATTTGTGCTTTTATTTTGCATTGTTTTATGTGAAAGTCATTGTGTAATTGATTCCCCTATATCATTTGGAAACTTGTTAAATATTAGAAAAATCCCCACTTGACGTAGAAGTATAGTTGGTGTAAGGTGAACCTCATTGTCCATATCATAGTATTGTCATTTGAGAGAAGGGGGGTGTAAAAACCCTACTATATAATGTGCATTTACTTTTAGATGAACACTTGAAATCCTCTCAAATGATGTATATTGATGGATTCCAACAATACTAAGCAACCTCATTAGTTTAGGATCTAATGGTGATTCATTAGTTGGTCTTGTCCTAGATTAAAGTCTTGTTTAGAGTCAAAAATTGGTGTAAACAAACAATCCAAACCAAATACATAGTCCTACTTTTCCTTAATATAAAGAGGCATTATGTTGCCTATGTGAGATCATCAATTTACCTTGCTCAAAGTTTACCCAAATATTGAGAGTCATATGATCCACTTTGATACAATTATGCTTCCCAATTGAGTGTAGACCTTTACCAAAGTTGTTTAAATTCCTTCACTTATAATCTAAATTCAGAATTACACTTATATAAGTTCATAGGGTTGATATGTTAAGTGGGTTTGGAATTTACACTAAACTTGAGGGAAATTAGGTTTAACTTACAATTTGGGTTGATGCCATTTAGGACTCATAATCATTATCATCACTTGATAGACTTAACCCATTTTGTGCTAAAATCTTACACTTTAAGTTTATGTACCATGACATTTTGAGTTAAGAAAAGTAGTGTTATGTTGTCAAAATTATGGGAAAATGTCTTTGCCTTAGAGAGTTTTTGAAAAAAACCTTTTTTGTCACAATTTTTGGGTAGTATAACATCATTATGCTTCCTAAAACATTTTAAACATTATTTCATAGACCCTCTTGCATAGATTTATAAATTTGTTTGTACATTTTCAAACCAATCCAAGTGTAATTTTGTGATCTTTTGTCTAAAACAGTTATACTATTCACTTTTGTCTAGCTTATTTGTCAAAAAAAACCAAGTTTTATACCATTTTTGTGACAAAATAAACTATTTATAAAGTGCCGTTTGTTTCATACCTTATACCTAGTTGATCAAGTTCATGTCCAAGAATCAAATGCCTAGTGTTTGTTAGAAGTGTTTCAAATCTATTAGATTAAAATTTTCATCTATTTCAAAGTCTAGATTTTGATGTCATTTGGACAAAAGTCTTATCACATGCCTTGTTTGAGCCTAGATTTTGATGTCACATTTGGACAAAAGACTTAACAACTTTTAAATTCTTAGATTAGACTAAATTGAAACACTTTGACCTTAGAGTTTGGCATTTTAATTTTTGGTTCATTTACTTGCTTCTCTTTATGTGAATAGTGAAATGTTAGATACTTCATGCTAATTTGTTTCCTCACAAACATTTATAGAAAACTTTTGATCCTTTTGATGAATCTATACCAAGTTATAACATCACCTATTTTAGAAATTATCCTTTTTAAATTTAGTAGAACTCTTTGACCTTTTATCACAAAACAGTGACTATGGATCCCAACATGTATTCCTACACTCATAGTGGGATCATGTACAATCTATGGATTAGTAATGTGGTGGCACAAGAAGAAATGGTTCGAGACCCCTATGCAAATAATATTACTTATAATATGGATTTTTATTCCTCTTATAATACTCAGTCAAGGGCACAAAGCTAATATCCATTAGCTAACTATCTGGTTAACACACCACCTTATTCAGAATAAGACCAAGAACAAACTACACAATACCTACCTACAATACCCACAGTGGATGAGCTAGTATTTCAACAGTCATATTCTAATAATATGTTTTCTACGTATGATCCATTTTTGTTTGAGTGACATTTGTTAGAGAACAAAGATGAGATTTTGGTTAGAGTCATAGAAGTAGGGGCCAAGTTTCCAATAGACTTCCCCCATGAAAATTTATCAAGTCTAGTAAGAGTACCACACAATATCATTTAAAATCAACAAGATTCTTCTAGAAATCCCATAGCTCTAGTCCAAACAACATGCCAATATCCTAATATACATAATCCAGTCAAAAACATCATAGAAGATCACTTTAACCAAATGTAGATAGCATATCAAACCTAGCTAGATATAGGACATGATTTCAATCAGATGAACATGGTGAGTAAGCCTCTCATTAACCTAGTTCCTTCAACAAGAGTGTTGATAGAGTTAACTAGAAAAGAGAATCAAAATTTTGACCCATTTATACAAACAACTTTGATAGATAACTTGATGCATATGCCCGTTATTAAAGAAATGTCTTTGGCCTCTACATAGAATAGTGAACCAAATGTAGTGGACAATGTGCAAACAACATCAAATCCTAATCAAAGTGGTACTAATGAATAAATAAATAGCTAACATGTACCTATAGTTCATCCCATGAGTGGATCATCATACCAAGGAGTAGGATTTTCTACACCCTAACCTCAACTGCCTGTTTCCTCAATTTTACAACCTATGGGATTAGGTAATCAAATAATGGCCAAGGTCATACCTCAAAGATAGAATGTGATGAATCTTACTCCTCTTCAAAAAATAATGAGTAGTATTCCATAATAATAGGCATAATCTAGTGTATCAACACAATAGAGGAAAATACATTGCCACCTCAATCAAGGGCAGCCAATGTTCCAACTCACTGAGTAATGACAAACATACCTCTTCAGTTGAAAAATAATATGAAAATCTAAAATCAAGCAATAACTATTCAATAATGTGTAAATATTGGTCAATGATAGAATCCAAATTTTCAACCTAATTTCATTTCCTCATAGGGATTCATGCAACAAAGAGGTGCCCACATTTCTTAAATACCTACTAGACAACCATTAGTTCAAAATGTGCTACAAATTAGATATAGGGTCTTAGACTAGAATTTCCCACTCAATAACAAGGTTTGATTAATCGGTAGCATGTCCCTTTTCAACCATATGAGGCATAGTATAGTTATATCCCTCTGTCCCAACCACAAAATCCTCCATGTCAAACCTTTATCGCCAACCCAAACTAGAACATCACACAACCAAATATGGAATTTCAAATACATCGTAATCCATGTATGTGTATTCCTAGTCCATTCCCAACCAAACCAATATACCCTAACAATTATCTCTATCATACCCTCATCAAAGTGTCCCACTTGGGACCTCCCAATCCAATACTCTCCCTCAAACCAATGTTCTTTTAAGTTTCCTATCCTAAGAATTGCAATAGATGAAGGATGTAATTGCTGCCATTCAAGCTGGTAAATAGATTAAAAATTTCAAATTGGATGATGTGTTCCTACACATTCAACATGGAGTATTTTCATATACTATTTCCTCTATGATACGAACCACCAAAATTTGACAAATACAAAGAGAAAGGTGACCCTAAGGCTCATTTGACTGAATTATTTATCATATGTCAACCAGTGGTAGATAATGACATTTACCTTTTTTGTTATTTCTAAGGAGCTTGGTTGGACAAGCCTTGGATTGGTTTTTAAAGTTACCCAAAAATTCAATGATAGATTTTGATGATCTTTCTGATAAATTTGTCCAACACTTTTCCTATAATCTCAAGCATGAGATTTCATTAGTAGACTTCATGCAAGTAAAGAAAATATATAGTGATATTTTTTCAAGTTATTTATGATGATGGAGAGCCCTTCCAAGCATTTTGCCCATAGTTTATTAAATAAACAATTAATCATTGTGTTTACCAAAAAAATTATAGTGAGATAGCTTATCATTTGGAACTACAATGTGTGCATACTTTCAAGGAAATCATTGATAAAGGCATGTTAATTGAGTGAGAACTCATCAATAAAAGAGTCATCAAGCTTAATTAAACTAACCAAAATCGACATACCAATTAGGTAAATTACCAACATCCCATTCAAGTGCTAGCATTGTAACTAGCACAGGATAATAATCAAGAAAGATCAAAGTAATTCAACCATAATAAGAATGTTATGGGAAATGGAATAACTAAATCCCATCATGTACAAATGGTGTAAACATCATTTGGACCACCTTTTCAACTTACTCCTACCCATTAGCCTCTCCAACCATTACTACAAGTACAACAACCAAGACCTACACAATAAATATAAAAACCATTACCATTGCAAACATGTCCTCTTAGGAGAACCATGCCTGCACATCATGTCTTTAGTGACCTAGGATAACCTATTAAGTCTATATTTTATAATATTTCTACCACTAATCTAATTATTTGGCCTATACCAAATCATTATATACAAGGCATTCCTTATCTTGATTGGTACCGTGAAAATGAATTCTATGACTATCATCAGGTCAACGTGCATAATTTACAAAGATGTGTCTAAATTAAGAATTTAATTAAGAATATGTTGGAGAATGGGGAGATAACATTGGATAATTGTTCTTCCACTTCCAATAAAACTCTTGGGATTTATAAAAACCCCTTTCTAAGACATAACAATCAACAACAACAAAATTATTAGCAATGGCCAGTGTAGTAGCAAAATCAATAGTATTAAAATCCAAGGCCAAACCAATAGAATCAAAAAAATTAGCAGCGAAACCCCCAATGACAGAACAATGGAAAAAACTAAGGTCATAATGGTAATAACCAATAAACCTACCATACATTTTCACATGACAACAACAGTGTTGTAGGTCATATTTCAAGGGGTAGCATTGATACCATCTCCATTAATCTTAAACCAAGCACTAATCATCTTAGACCATTTATAAACAACAACATTTATCCAAATTACATTGATATTTTTTTGACCTAGGAATGCATATAGGCAAACTAGTAAACTAGGACATCCCCTTTTGGACCTTAAATTGACAACTCATCCTTACCATGTGACCACATGTGAGTGTACTGACAATTGAGACTTGTCATGTCTGGTCCCACACCATTTCTAACATTGGTTAGCAATAATGGTCCAATATTTAATCTTGATTGTGAAATCATAACTTTGAGGTCAAATATTACTATCCTAGGCCCATAACCAACCATTTAGCCTTAGAATAAACCTTTTGCTATTGACCAAGACAAAAAATTTGATATTATGGAATAATTATAGAAGACACCAACATAAATTTCTATTTTATATTTGGTATGAATGTCAATAATCCACAAGAACATCTTGAATGAGTTTTTTACCCAATCCACTATTGATAGTGATATATCTCTTGATAAATTTCAAGCTTTGGTTAGACACCTAGCTCCAACCCAACAAGTCACATTCAACCAAAGCACTATGTCTTCTCTTGGCTTGCTCCATAATAATCCATTATACATAGAAGTTTATATAAAGTGGCAAAAATTGAAATGTGTCTTTATAGACAATGGATCCAGCCTCAACATAGTCTCTCTAATTCTCATCAAGCTTCTTAAGTACACAATGGTAGATCTACAAATATAAATAATAACTATCAAAGCCTACGATAATTAGGAAAGAGAATCACAAGGTACCATTAGTTTATCAATTATAATTGGGCCTTTGACCCATGATACACTTTTCCAAGTGATTGATCATGAGTTATCATATAATATGCTTCTAGGTAGGCCTTGGTTACATGATATTCATGTAGTCCCGTCAATGTTGTACCAATATATAAAGTTTTCCCACTCAGGGATGGAAGTGAATATTCCAAGAGATTTACACCCATATGAAAACTTCAAACATCTTAAGGCCAAATTTCAAAGCTACAATTATCAGTACGATATGAGTCCAATTTGCAAGCAGGATAAAGGAAAGGCTATACTTACTGATCCTTCACTAGATAATTGCATAGATCCTAATACCTTGGATTACCTTTCCCACATGCCACCTCCTGAAGCTTCTAATCATTTAACTATTTTAGATAATGGATCGAGAGAGTATGTGACCCATGATACATTTCATATTTCCAATCTTCCTTAGAATCCAAAAACCCTTAGGCAACCTAAAGTCACCCAACATATGCATTGACAAAAAATAAACAAAGATAAGGGACTTGTCATATTTTTACTAACATCTATCCTAGGACCTGACCCTCTTGAAGGGAATGAATCATGGTTATACAATGACAAACAATATGATTGATGATGAGCTTAGAATATGGCTCATTATTGACATGTTATTTCCCTCAATTCATCTCTCTAAGGATATTATCTTATGAAAATCATAGATTGTTAGATATATATTACATGGAAAGTAGATACTTGTCTTATTTATATTGAACCAAAGAATAAACCTTTACTTTATCAATAATGTCTAATACATAGCATGTTTTAGTGATTTTTTTTGTGAATAATGCTTAAGAAGAAGACATAAGAAATTTATAGTGAAAGTTCAATTTTGATTTCCATCTAGTAGAACTATGAACTCACATAGAATGTTTTTATAGACTCGGCAGGCTTGTTTCTACGGACTTTGTAGGATTGTTTCTATGGACTCTACAAGCTTGTCTCTATGGAATCTATAGGCTTGTTTCAATAAAATCCATACGGTCATTCCTATTGAATTTGTAAGGTCAATTCCATGGATTATATAAAGACAAAGTTACAAATGGGAAGCTAACAGCTAGATAAGATGAGAAAGAATCATTCCAGTTGGAATCAAATGAGGAAAATACTTGCCTACTATTTTTTAGAATTTTATTTTGATAAATTTACATATATTTTTATCTTATGACTATTATAGGATAGTATATATATTCATATAAATAATTGGATCTCTTGGAAATTTAATCTCCTTTCTTTGGATGAGTTGATCGACCAAGTAATCCTATCTCTTTGCATCTTATTTTGAGTTAATTGTATTAGCATAAAATGTAAGACTTTTGTTATTCAATAAAGAGAGGAAAGATAAGAATAATCATATTACAGGTGTTAGATATATTTTAATCATTTAGTTTTATGAATTATCACTTCAATTCTAGCATTGATTAATCTTTGTTCCTAAGTCTAAGAGAAGCAAGGGCCCACTCTCCTTGGAACCAAGAATTTTGTACGATATTTATGTTATGTTATATTAACTCTTTTTTATAAATAATTAAAATCTTGCTAATATTTTCATTAATTCATAAAACATCAAAACAAATTCATAGTTCAAAAGGCATGTCCTTATTTTAAAGTCATTTCCTTTCTAGGTAAAGTGTGTTTTCTTTTACAGCAAACATGTGAAGTGAATTTCCTTTTCTAGTTAAACATTTTTATTTCCACACAAGCCTAAATAGGAGTGTGATTTTACATTCAAGAAAAAGAGTGAGGCAAGTATTTTAAGACACATTTATTTCATTAGTCAAAGTTAGAATAGGACCATCAAGCACCCCCACAAGCAGACTTCTAGATCTACCATCTTACACCTTATTGCAGATAGCTTTAGACACTAGTGCTGGTTGATAAGACATCAATTGAATATTTATTATATGAATAATTGAATGAAACTCATCATTTTTGGTTCCATTTCTAGGGAAATAAGGTGTTATTAAGGTAATAATTATTGGTCTAGAGTGAAAAAAAGAAAAATTGTAAAAACCATAAAATCCCAAAAAAATCAATAAATTTATGTACCATCCTAGAGACTCTAAAGGATGATTCATCCCAAAATTCCCACCAAGAACACAAGTTGAAACTCCTTCAACATCTGTGAGTAGTGAACCAACAATTATGAGTGAAACTTATTTAGAAGAATCTTCAAAAACTTGGATAGAAACTAGGCCATTGTCACAAACAAGCCCCATAGGACAAATTCATTAAGACAAATCTCTTATAGGAAGGCATTATTTAGAAATTGCAAAGGAATTAGAAGAAGCATTTCAAAAATCCATAGTTGATTTTTTTTTTAACTTTGAACAACCCATAACTGATACCACAAATATTCAATGGGAAGATCATCCTAGCTTTGAAACATCATCAGAAGAAGAAAATATGGCTCCCCAACAAAATCAACAACTTGTAAAACTAGGAAGGACTTTCTCCTTTCCTATTGTTTTAGATCCCAATGATCAAATCCCCATGAAAAATATTTTACTAGCTAATCTACCAAATTTTTGGGGAAGATCTTGATCAATTCCTGTTTGAGTTTAAGGTGCTATGTCAAACCTATGATTACGCAATAGATAGCCATAAATTAAAACTATTTCCCTCTACACTTAAAGATGTAGCTATGAGATGGTTCATGGGCTTACCTAGTGATTCTATTAGAACATGAGATGACATGGAAACATAATTCTTAAAAAAGTACCAAGATTACTGCCAAGTGTGAGAAATAAAAGAGGTTTTTCAAAATCAAATAGAGTGAAGATGAATGTTTAGAGGATTATCTGGATAGATTCATGTTCACTCAAAAAATAATAAATTATCCACTCACTGAAGAAGTTCAGAAATTGGTTTTCTTAAAAGGGTTAGATAAAGATAATAGAGATGCCTTAAATCTGATGGGAGGTGGATATATAAATAAGTTGGATTTCAATCAAATTTTTGAGATTTATACCAACTACTCTTGAACAAAACCCATAATTAGGAGAGGAAGGTTTGGTAAATATAATGAAGTGGGTAAGCTAATAGAATAATTTACCAATCTAAAGATAGATATTCTAGTAACACTAAATAGTAATTTGGATGGCCTTCAAGCTAAGGCAAATGTAATAGAACCCTTAGCAACCTATTATCCGAAGTGCAGATAGAAACATGCCCTTAGAAACTGGCCCCTAGATAAAACCAATGTTTTATCATGTGGGATATGTGATGCAATAGATCATGATACCAAACATTGCACCCTTCTACCTATTTTAAAAATAAAATGAAAACACAAGTCCAGTCCATGAAGTAAATTATATCTAGAGACAAAACATTGCCCCACAAAACTAGGCTCAAAGACAGTTTAATGCAAGAAACCTAGTTAATCCTTAGATGTCATCATGGAATGTTTTAGTTCATTCACCTTTCTAGAATCAACCCCAAATTCCATCAATTCAAAATCCATGGGTAGGACAAGATTGGATACCAACACCCCCATAGATGGTGCCACATCCATAGCAACAATGGGCACCACAGCAGCAATGGATGCCACAATAATATCAACAATGGGATCCATAGTGGAATGCATAGAAATAATTAACCCAACCAAGAATACCACTTCAAAAGCAAACTATAATGCCACCCCCAGTTATTTAGCAACAAGGATAAATTAATCAACCCTCAATGCCTGCACAATCAATAGAAAATCTAAAAAGTAAACAACCAACACCTATTTATGTTAATGAATAGAAAGAGAAAATGAATGTTGGAGATATTTATTGTGTAGACATACATTTAATATCAATGAAAACTATACAAAAACCTTCAATTCTCAATTTTGAGATAACTAATGAAAAAGATAAAATAGAAGCATCTTAATTAAACACTAGAGAAGCTGAAATCAAAATGAGCCCTGAAATAAATAAAGAAAACACTACTACACCACTAATTCCTTTTCTTGAAAGATTAAAATAAATTGATATTAAACTAGAATCAAACTTGGTTCATGAGTTGTAAAATACCAATATTGAGGTACCCCTACTACAAGCTATTAAGGATATACCTGAATTGAACAAGATCATCAAAAACCTTTGTATCAAGACACCTAAGAGGAAAGTAAAATATACAGGAACCATTCATGTCGATGGAAAATTTGTTGATTTATTAGTAAGAAAACTATTAGTTCCAAAATATGGAGATCTAGGAAGCCCAGTGATCACAGTCACAATCGGAGGTAAAGAAATTCTTAACATCTTGGTAGATTTAGGAGCAAGAATTAATTTTATAACAAATGATACTCTCCATATATTATCTCTTATAAGAATGCAACCCAAAACTACCATTCTTCAAATAGTAGACCAATCTGTAACTAAACCATAAGGGACTATAGAAAATGTTGAAGTACTAATAGAGTCTTGGGAATATCCAGTAGATTTCATGGTCTTGTAGCCTAAAACAAAGAATCTAGGATATCTCATAATCCTAGGTAGACCATGGTTGGCTATTATAGTAGCATTAATTGATTGTAGGTTAGGAGACATGACCATATCTAATTGGTTAAAATCCAAATGCATCTCTTTGTATCCTCTTGTAAAACCATCAACAAATCACATATAAGAACTTTGGGTGGATGAATCAGATAACACATCAAACAACATTTGCTCCTTAGCTATGATCATAGCTAAAAAACACTTGGAATAATTGAAAGGGGACATATACTTAGAATCTATGAACTTTGTCAGTCTGAAAGCTATGAACTCTCTCAGTCTAGACACTATGGACTCTACTAGTTTGAAAGCTACAGACTCTGCCAGTCCAGAAACTATGGACTGCCTCAGTTTAGGATTCTTGGGTTACATAGAATATTATGAAACATCCACTTATACTTATTCTATTATTTCTTCACCATATTACCATGGATTTATTTAGGAAAGTGTGTGGAAATTGGTAGAACAACAACAAACTCATTTCTTAGATGCATTCCATTGTTCTTTAGCAAGACTAATTCCTCCTGGAAAAGAGTTTGTTGATAATGTAACCATGTTGCATAAGCTACTTCCTCATCTATGTCCTATAAACTCATTGATTAGTGAATTCAATCAAATAGAATCGAACTACCCAAGCACAAAACCAATCATGGTATTACCTAGATAGATTTTGAACATCAATAGTTGGTTAATAAATGAAGAGGAAGATCAACTCTTTGAAGTACTATAAATACATATCAAGGATTTTACTTAGGATTATACTAACATGAATGGAATTCACCCTAGCATATGCACCCATCACATTTACATGAAATTGGTCAAACTAGTCAAACGACCACAAATAAGAATAAACCCAGTATTAAAGGAGATAGTCAAAATAGAGATCCAAAAATTACTAGAAGTTGGGTTTATTTACCTCATCTCAGATAGACAGTGGGTTTCACCCCTGGTAATTATTCCTAAGAAAAATGGAAAATTAAGGGTATGTATAGATTATAGAGAAATGAACAAAGTAACACTAAGAGATTATTTATTGCTACCTTTCATTGATCAAGTTCTTGACAACTTGGTAGAAAAAAGATATTTTTATTTCCTAGATGGGTTTAGTGGGTATAACCAGATAATGGTAGCAGTTGGAGATCAAGATAAAACCACATTTACCTACCCTTGGGGAACTTTTGCTTACCGAGTACTCTTATTCAGACTCTATAATGCTCTAACAACCTTTTAATGAGTATTTTTGGCAATATTCTCTGACCTTATAAATGATTGTGGTGAATTATATATGGATGATTTCATCATTCATGGTGGAGTTTATGAAGAGGCTCTTACTAGCTTGGAAAGAGTATTGATCAGATGTGAATAACATCATTTATCTTTGAGCCATGACAAATGTTTGGTGATGATGGATGAAGGAATAGTGTTGGGACACCATATTTTTATAAAAGGCATTCAAGTAGATCCAAAGAAGGTTGAAATAATCTCCAACTTCCCCATCCTACAAACACAAACTAAAATAAAGAGTTTTTTGGGACATGTTGGTTAATATAGATACTTCATAGATAATTTTAGCCAAATAACTACCCCTATGTTTGCCTTGCCTACAAAAGATAGTACATTTGAATGGAGTGATAGTTTCCAGAAAGCCTTTGAGACCATCAAAGCTAAACTCATCACTGCTTCAATATTGAGAAGACCAGATTGGACTCAGTCATTCCATATATACATAGATGCTTCCAATACAGTAATAAGATTAGTCATTAGACAAAAATATGAAGAGGATAACATGTATTCTATATATTATATTATCAAAAACATGACATCTGCTAGAAGAAACTACACCATAATTGAAAGGAAATTCCTAGCTATAGTCTATGAAATTAAGAAATTCAGACACTACTTAATAGGTTATAAGGTATTTGTTTATACAGAGCATTCAACTATTAGATACCTTACCAGAAAACCAATTGTGGGAGGTAGGATTATTATATGGTTGTTGCTCTTGCATGAATTTGATGTCACTATTATAGATAAACTAGGGAATTCTAAAATAGTTGTTGATTTCTTATCAAGAATGAACACTACAGGTGAAGAAGAACTGGTAGAAGATAACTTTTTAGATGAATAACTATTTTATATTTCATCAAAATATTTGTGGTTTGTTGATATAGACAATTACCTCACTACAAGGAAGTTTCCTTTGTAATTTTCACAAAAATAAGAGAATCATTTAATCAAATAAATTTCTTCTTTTAAATGGATTAAGGAAATACTATTCAAACTTAGACCTAATCATGTGTTTTGTAGGTGTGTGATAAATTTTGAAGATTATGATATCATCAGAGCTTGTCATGTTGAACTAGGAGGAGGTAATTACTCAACTCAAAGAACCATACACAAAATCCTAGGATTAGGATATTATTGGCCTCACCTTCATCAACAAGTAAAAAGATATGTTAGACACTATGATGCTTGTCAGAGAATTGGATAGCCTACTCTTTCAATAGAGATGCCTCTGCACCCTAATCCTCAATTGGTTTTAAAACCATTTGAGAAATGGGGAATTGATTTTATAGGTCCTGTAGATCTTCCTTCCAGAGGAAAATAATATCTCCTAGTATGTACAGACTATGTGACCAAGTGGGCAAAAGTGGAAGTATTAACTCATGTAAGAGAAGAGATGGTAGCTAATTTCTTATATTTCAAAATCATGCAAAGATTTGGTGTTCCAAGGGAGATAGTCTCAGATCAAGGACCATAGTTTATGTCAAACATGATAAAGCACTTCATGTAAGTATATCAAACTCAACATAGAAAAATATCCCCATACTATCCATAGACTACCAAGAAATTTGAAGTCACCAATAGAGAACTAGAAACCATTTTAACCAAAGTTGTTAATTCCAGTAGAAAGGATTAGGTAGATAAGGTACTAGAAGCTATTTGGGCCTATAATACTACTTGGAAAACAACAACTAGATTTTTACCTTATGAATTGGTTTATGGTAATAAGCCCTTATTCTCTGTTGAATTTGAATTGCAAATTTTGAAAACAACTGTAGAAGTAGGGATTGAATTAGAAGAAATACATAAATAAAGACTCTTACAACTTAATCAACTTGATCAGATGAGGAAGGAATCACTACAAAGAACTGAATTGCTACAACATCAAAGAATTTATTTTCATGATTCATAGATCAAGCAATGAAAGTTTTAGAAAGGATATTAGGCACTATTTTTTGATTCCAAATTTCCATAGTTTATAAGAAAATTACAAACAAGCTGGCTGGGAACTTATCAGATTGAGGAGGTCTTTGAAAATAGTTTTATTAAACTAATACCTATTGATGATATTAGAAGAGCTCTATTAGTCAATGGACATAGATTGAAGATTTATCAGAAACCTCTCAATAAATAAGAATTTGTTCAAAAGGTAAAATATCAAGTAGCCTTTCTAGATGACTCTGCTTCTTCTAGGGAAACTACTTCAAATCAAGTAGTTGTTCCTGAGGACTCTAGTTCTTCCAGAAAAATTGATCCTTGATGATCCTACATAT